>CM035436.1:95137898-95195398 GCA_020310875.1 Ceratopteris richardii
CACATGTATATATGTATGTATAGGTATATTTATATGCATATTTTTGTATATTAAAGGTATTTGTATATGTATATGTATATGTATATGTATATGTATATGTATATGTATATGTATATGTACATGTATATATTTATGTACATGTATATGTATGTGTATAAGTACTAGTATATGTATATGTACATGAATATGTATATGTATATGTATATGTATATGTATATGTATATGTATATGTATATGTATATGTATATGTGTATGTATATGTATATGTATATGTATATGTATATGTATATGTATATGTATATGTATATGTATATGTATATGTATATGTATATGTATATGTATATGTATATGTATATGTATATGTATATGTATATGTATATGTATATGTATATGTATATGTATATGTATATGTATATGTATATGTATATGTGTAGCTCAATGATGAGTAGCACCTCCTTTAATGTCAATCCGGGAAGACGTGAGGATGGTATGAAGACCTCGAGCAAGTGCCGGCACAAGTGCGTGAGTGAGAAGCACACAAGCATGCACACATATACACACACACACACGCACACAAGGCAAGACAAAGAGTGAGAATCAATGGAGCTTTTTTAGATTACTTTCAAAATGCTCTTACAAGTTCGTTTCAATTACAATCTACCCTCAAAAATGAGCTCTCTAGCTCTTTTTATAGTTTTTGACTAGCTTTTGGCCCTGTCCAGACCTAGTGTCCGGCCTAGTTAAAAATTAGGTTCCAGGGCTTATTTGGGGGCTCAAACGAGATCTAAAAAATACGAAAATTGGTACGCAACTACTTCTAAGGCTCCTCAAGCTCAAGGACTCCTTGGCTTGCACAAAATGGAGCTACAAAAATGTGAAATGATATTTACAAATGATTGTTAGTGATAAAAATCACTATTGTTGTAGGGATTTCTTCTAGTGATCTGCCATACATATCTTCGAGCTCCCTACTTGCTCTTCCTCCCTGCATGTCCATCTCTTGATTTGCATTAATGTCTTGAAAAAATATTGGCCTACTTGCCAGATCTTCTTTGACTGCCCTGTTTGCTTGTGCTGTCCCTTCGCTCTGACTCCCTTCTTTGACTTTCTCGTCTTGTAAGTCCTGGTGTACCAAGGCTGCTGCCAACACCCCCCCCACTCTCGCGTCTGTCGCCCCTGACAGACCCTTGTCTAGCTGCCTTTTGGACGTAGTATTGTACAACATCGGCGGCGAGGTGGTGTTCTTCTAACCTGAGTCCCCTTGCTAGATCTGTCAGCAATGCATCCCAATTGACTGGCCCTGGGACATCTGGATGTGGCACCCGTAACTGCTCTGAGTGAATGGTTCGCTCCACAGCAAATAAATGGAGGAGATGTGAGGGTCTGGGTACAAGTATTTCTGAGTGGTAGTCCCAGAACCCTGTGATGAACATCTCTTCGAATGTTTGTTTAAAGCAGGCTGGGAGGTATTTTATTCTGGCGTGCCAAGCGTATATCACCTCTATGGAAGGAGTGGTGCTCATGTCATAAACTAAATCTTGGTTTCCTGTAAGGAATCCGACGCCTGAGAAGTGTGGGTCCTTGATATTCTTGAATGTCCTGAATGTAATGAGCATTAACTCAAAAATTTTCATGCACATCTGGGCCATTACATCAGGGGTATTCTTTAATCGGATGCTCCAGTGCCGTATAGTGGAAATCATGTAATTGACTGTGGGAGGCCCTTGAGGGGGTGCTAGATAGACGTAGTTTAACCATTTGGCGCATCCCTTGATATTCTTGACTGCAATGGTAAACTCCGGCCATGTGCGTCTGCGGAGTACAGGAACATAACAAGGGTTATATTTAATAAAAAGAGGCATGTTCGTCCAGGTGCGAACCATCTCCGGGTAGGTTTCGAGGAGTCGGATCCTCCAAGTGGGTTGATGAATGGATCCTTTTTTGGCGCTCTCTGGGATATCATCTGGCCCAAATTGCGTAGCAAACGTTGGAGGTTTGCCACATCTATGTTGGATTTCTGCATTGTAGTCCGCCAGGAGTATACAATATGGCACGTATTGATCATCATTGGTTCCGATCCATCTATGGTGGGACATGCTGCGGAAGTATTCTGATTTAATAATAGTGTCCTCTATCTTTGCCATAGATTGGATTTGAACTGCCACTCGATCTTCATGAGTTGATGCCGTTTTCTCTAGTGTTTGGAGCCACTCAGGTACTTCGATTTCTAACGTATCCATTCCTTCTGCGGTTTGCTCACCACCTGGCATTGGCATAGGAACGTAAGGTTCCTCATACGTCTCATCTACCTCGATGGGTACCAAATCCTCGGGTTCTGGTTCGACAACTGGAGAGGGTTGCCTTTCATGTGTGAGTAATCTTGCCTGTAATTCGGCCACCTGCTCTTTCAATGTCTTGACTTCCTCTGAAGTCGTGGTCGTTTCTGTGACTTTGGGTGCTGTCTGTTGCTCTTGGAGTTGATTGCGCAGCGCATCACGTTCCCTTTCTAAGTCATCATGAGCTTCTAATAGGTCTGCATAGCTGTCCAAGATGGTCTTCATTGTCTCTGAGGGCACAGCTTTAAACTGCTCTGGATCAATTTCGTGTGGAGAGCCTTCCATTGCTGCTTCTAGATTGGCTTCATTTTGCTGCTGCAGTCTCTTGTTTTCCTCAAGGGCGGCCGCCATGTGTTTTCTGAGAAGTGCCAGGTTACGCCGGACTTTGAGATTATCGGCTTGGTATACCTCGAGCAAAGCTTCTAGTTGTTTGGCACCTGATTCTGTCGATGGTTGGGGTGCCGCCAATAATGTTTGGTGAGCCTGCTCAAGCGTCGTGTAGCGTTGATTCAGTTCTGCATTTTCTGTTTGTAGAATGTGAAATTGTCTTTGTAAGTTTTGATGGTGCGTTTCTAGTTGCTGATACCGGTTGTCCAGAGCTTTGTACTCATGCTGGAGCTGGTATACACATTGGTTTAATGCTAAGAATATGTTATTTACATTAAATAATGCTGGGAAGGGTGAGGATGCAGGGGGAATGGGGGCGGGAATGGGAGAGGTGAATGATGTGGATGTACGTGGAGATGTGGGTGGAGGGGGTATGGGTGATGAAGGTGGCATGGGGGGAGGGAGCGGTGCTGTGGCAGGTGATGTTTCCATCGTGTCAACTGTTTGAGTGACTGTGTAGATGGGAATCGTTGGTGGAGTGGCTGTGACATCGGTGAACAGGGTGGTGAAGGTGGGCATGGTGACTCCCCCGTATTGGATTCCCGGAGAGAGTGGGATGCCCATGACAACGGTAGTGGTAGTGGATGTGGTAGTGTTAGTGTCCTGTGGTGGAGTGAATTGTGTAGTGTGAGGTGGGGATGGGGGTGACAACGGTGCTTCCTGATATTCTTCTGCTTGCGCTGCCTCGCCTGGTGCTGATGTATTGATGTGAATTTGCTTCCCGGACCTCCTGGGACGAACGGGAACTCGTTTTTCAAACCTGTGGATGTAGGCCATTGCCTCATGAATGGCTTCGTCCAGTCCTACAGCGTCGGCATGAAGGTTCATGGACTCAATGAACAACTCGTCCACGCCTTCCTCAGCTAGCAAGTCGTTCATGAGTCTTTTGCCCTGTTCTAGAGACATCTGATGCTGTTCCTGAACCAGTCGCATGGTTCGATATAGTCTCTTGATTTGTGCCGAATATGCTGGGGCACTTGCTAACTCGGAGAGTTCGTCATATTCTTGATGTTGTTCTTCGTTGGCTTCTTCTTCGTCTCCTCCTGCCTCTTGTTCATCTACATCGACTTCTACAGTTTGTGGTTGGGTGGGGGCCGATGTTGTTTGGGGTCGCGGTTCCTGAGCTCGCGCTGCTTCGGCTTCGAGGTTAGAGTCATAGATTAATCTGGAAATTTCTTCATCCGTGAGGTCCTCAAGAGTAAATCCCTGCGGAAATTCCAAATCGGATGGAATGGGTGGAAACACCAGATTAGGCCCCTCTGTGCTTGGTCTTGGTAACCTGATTGTGAATGGCCTAACTCGTCGTGTCTGGGGAGGAGTGATTTCTGGTGTAGCGGTAGCTCCGCTTGGTTGAGCACAGGGTAGTTGGACTCCCCCCCTCATCTTCTTTGATGGGGGACCTGCTGCTGATAGTCTTCTCTGGAATTCTTGGACTCGGGACCATACGAGTGCCCGCTGAACAGGCACGTCATAAGCCAAGCATCTATAGATTATTCTGGTCAAAGCACAACACCCGTGGAGCACATTCTTCTGTTTTTTATTCCACCTTTGATGCGCTAGGTGGATCTGATCTATGATCCAGTGTGGCACATTGATGGGCAGGCTTTCAGTTTCTGCTAGATATAAACTGAACCATATTTTTTTCGGGGGCATTGTGAAGCGTTCTTGGGTGGGAAAAGCAAAATGTTGCATGATGGTTCGCAGGTGAAGCGCAATGGTAGGTGTCATCGCAACCATGTCCTTCAGCTTATTAAGATCTTTGTGCTTCATTCGACCTGGAACCATGGTTTCCTTTTCTGTTGGGATGTGCATGCCATACATACCCAATGCTTCTCTTACCAGATTGAGGGTCAACTTGAATCTTTTAAGCTCATTACCCGGTAGCAGTGATGGCAACACAAAGGTGCTGTCGCCGCCCTTGGCTCTGCTTGGCGTGATGGTACTGATCAGATAAGAACATCGTAAAAAATCCGGCTTTGGTAAGTGAGTCCTGAAATAACTTTCCACACCTGCTTTGACCCAAACTGATCTCATGACTTCGGCATTTTGATAGCTTTCAAACTCGCGTGCGAAAAAGTGGTATCGACCCCATTTGCCATTGAACTCCAATTCTGCTTCCCAGAAATAGGTCCCATCGCCCAGTGGTCCAGCAACATCACTGAACCAATGCGCATGCTTACCTACTTGAGAAGTGTGCCCTTGAGGAGGATCCTGAATGGGGAGCACATGTACTGCTTGAAGTTCTTGCGGCCTTGCTGTGAGACGTGGCTCAAGGAGAAGTGTCTCTATGTCCACAACCTGGGCACCAGATCCGGCTTGAGAGCTGGTTCCTGCTTCTGCCATGGCCCTGTTTGCTGGTTGGTTCTGTGAGAATATAGAACCAAGTGTTAACATCGTAATGGACAGAATAAATCCGTTGTTGTCCCCGTTACAACATTAACATGAGGTAGATGGTGAGTTAGTGGTTAGTAAGTGCATGAAGACAGTGTGTGTAGTTAGTGCTTGTGTCGGCCTAGGAGGCTACTGCAGTTAGTAAGTGGGTATGAATTTACACATTAGGGTCGGGGGGTTTATTACAGGCCCTTGGTTGCCAAATGCAGTGAATGGGCTTTGCGTTCGGTTTCGGAGAGTCTCTACAGAGCTTTCTCAGTGTCGTGGGTTGAAAACGAGGCCTTTTTGGGACCCATTTACAATTGATTACGTGCACGCTCTTGGGTCTTGTTGTGTTCAGGAGTGCCGAGAACGAGTGAATACTGGCAGTATGCGTAGCTGCGTTATGCTGTTTAGGTTGTGGCCTCAGCGTAGCTACTTGTGCCATCAAGCAAGCCTTAGGCACCCAAATTTGTCTTGATTGTGGGCTAGCCTTCCTCGACTTCTTGGGCACCCAAATATGTTTCACGTTAGTAGAAGAATTTCCGAAAGACTTCTTATTAGTGTCGTGTTGTTGGTTACTAATAAGAGGCTGGGCTCGGGTGGTTGACTTGAGTGCAACCGGGTGTTCGCCTTTCCGCACCCACACTTGTTTCACTTGCTGGGACATTTTGCTGCGCAGGTACTTTGGATCCCTGACATAGGTAGCACTCTGCTTCTTCGGCCTGCGATCCTCCTTGGTTTGTTGCCTTCTTCTGGTCTTTGGAAAAGAAGGGAGTTCCTTTGCATCCCGGACTTCTTTTTTGTGAATATTCTTCCTCTGCAACACATAGTTTTGGACAAGAACATCATGGTCAACTTCATGTGCACCCCTGGAAGGACCAGGAGTCTGTGCCTTTCCTAGTTCCTTGAGTGCTCCATTGTCTAATTCTACTGTAACTCGACTATGATTGACCCATACCTGAAGAAGTCCACTTCTTAGGTTTAAGTTGACTGCTTGGTCATAGATCCAGTCTTGACCCAAGACAAGAGGTTCAGTGAGATCCTCATCTTGACACACTAGTACTTTAACGGTCATTGCCTCCTCGTGAATGTAGAGGGGAAGTTCCACCTCGCCCATGCAAGGGGTTTCCACGCCTCCCAATCCTATGAGGTATGCTTCCACAGGATGGACAGTTAACTGTAACTCTTGACAGTAAGACAACTTAACAGCGCTAGTGGCAGCACCTGAGTCAATCAAGGCTCTTACGGTCCTTGTACTCTTTCCTTGTCCTATGTCTATGGTTATGAAAGGACGTCTATCAATTATTCTATTCGAGCTTGTTCCTGCAACTTCACACATGGCTATGGGAAATCCTTGGTCTGCATAGTCATTCGCTCCAGGCTGATCTCTACCTTGCCTTCGTAATTTCATCCTTCTGATGCGTTCTAAAGCCTCTGCTTGAGCTTCTTCTCTAATTCTCTTTTCTTCCTCTTTGCGTTTCTTAGCAGTGTTGAGTCGGCTCAGCATTTCCTCCGTGAGGGGTTCCTGATACAACTTGACTCTGCATCCGCTAATATAGTTAGGGAGAACATCACCCTCTAATGTGGCCAATTGTACTGCTCCACTTGTGGAGATCCTATTGATGATCATAGGTCCGTAGCCTCTCTTTTCTAGCTTCCTCGCGTGTTGTTTGAGTGTATAGACCAAGACTAGATCTCCTGCTTTCAAGCCTTTATCCTTCACATGGGCATCGAAATATGCCTTCTGTCTCTTCTTGGCGGCATATATTCCTGCAGCGGCTCTCAGTCTTGTTTCTCCTAATCGTTCAAGGTCAAAGATCCTAGAGGAGAGCTCATGACCTGTCCATTCATACTCTTGTGCGACTCTCAATGTAGGAATCAGGAAGTCCAAGGGTAGCACGGCGTTTTGGCCAAACACCATCTGAAAGGGAGTGGCTTGGAGTACCGTTTTGTAGGCCACTCGGTATGCCCAAACAGCATGGTGTAGCTGTTTGTCCCAATCAGAGCGTTTAGTGTTCACTAATTTCGTCAGTACGTTGCATAAAATCTTATTAGTGCTCTCGGCTTGTCCATTAGCTTGAGGGTGATAAGGGGCAGACTTCTTGTGTATTACCAAGAATTCTTGGAGTAGGTTTTCAATCACTTCGTTCAAGAAGTGAGTGCCTCTATCACTTACAAGCTCTATAGGTAGCCCGTATCTCGTGAATACATTCTCAAACAAGAATTTGGCAGTTGTCTGAGCATCGTTCTTGGTTGTAGCTTTTACCTCTACCCACTTGGTGAGATAATCTGTTGCCACAATGATGTATTCCGCATGAGAACCCTTAGCTGGGGGATTAATAGGACCTACAAAGTCTATTCCCCACTTAGAGAATGCACGTCCACCCATCATAGGTTTCAGTGGCATCTCATCCTTGCGTATAGGATACTGAGTCCTCTGACAGACATCACACCGGTTCACATAGGTATGTGCATCCATGTGTAGTGTAGGCCACCAGAAGCCCGCAAATAGTATTGCCTTGATTACCCGATCTGGTCCAAAGTGTCCTCCTGCTACACCTTGGTGAGCAGTTTCCAAGATCTTAAGATATTCACTCTCATGGACACACAATCTCAGGTAACCATCCTTACCGCGTTTGTATAGATTATCACCAATGAGTGAGTAATCCTGGGCTTCTTGTTCTAAACTCCTTTTCCTAGCTAGAGTCATGTCTGGAGGGAATGTGTTTGTCCGCAAGAATGATACTAGAGGTTCACTCCAATCTGGCACAATGGATACTTGATAGAGAGTGGCATGTTCCACAGGTGGTTTAGTGCAATAGATTGGGCATTCCTTGCACAACTTTTGGACATCAGCTTCCATAGTTGGCCAATGCACTCCGAATCTCTTTAGAGTCTGCAACGTTCGTTGTTTGGAATGGTGTTGCTCTAACGCACCTACATGTGCTAATTGCAACCATTTAGCATACTCATCCTCTTCTACGCAACATGCCAAGATCCCTTGATCTGTGTGCTTGTACATGCTTCCTGCCATGATGTGGTACTTTTGGGCTTTTACAACCTCTCTATTCCGTGTGTTTACCACTGGATGATTAGGACCGTATGTCAATACTGGTACTATTGGCTTAGCCCACTGCGGCACCACTTCCAAATTAAACAAGTAAGCATCAGGAAGGTCATCTGACACTCCTTGTGGGGCTTCTCCTGATGTGAGCCTAGAGAGATGATCTGCTCTCAAGTGAGTCCTACCTTTTCTTACCACAACCTCAAAGTCATATTCCATTAGCAAGAGAAACCATCTTACTAATCTTCCTGTATTGCATGGCTTGTTTACAAGATATAACAAAGCCTGATGATCAGTAAAAAATTTAAACTTATTTGCAAGCAAATAGTGTCTAAATTTCTTAACTGCATATACCATGCCTAATCCTTCTCGTTCAGTAGTGGTATAATTTCGTTCAGCCGCATTCAATTGTCTACTGGCATAGGCAATTGGAAGATCCATATTACCTTCACCGGTAGGTTGTGCAAGTACACATCCAATAGCATAATTGGATGCATCAACATGAACATGGAATGGCTTATTCCAATCTGGTGTGGTCAAGATTGGTGCTGAACACAATCTTCGTTTAAGCTCCTGGAAGGAATTCTCACAATCATCAGTCCACTCAAAGTTAGTCAAGAGTCCGTACATGGGCTTTGCGATGACAGCATACATGTGTATAAATCGTCGATAATAACCACAATGCCCCATGAAAGCTTGTACTTCCTTGACATTCTTTGGCCTAGGTAGCTCTGCTATGGCTCTCACTTTTTCTTCGTCGGTAGATATGCCATTCTTTGACACTATGTGTCCTAAAATCTTGCCTTGCCTGACCATAAAAACGCACTTTTCTGGGTTCAGGCAGACTTGATATTCTCTACATTTGTCAAAGATTTGTCTGAGTTCAGGAATATGGGTTTGTCTAATATTGGAATGAGCACAAAGATCATCAACATAGACTTCTAGACTCTTCCTCAGGAACTCCTTAAACACATGGCACATCAGCCTCTGGAAGGTAGCTGGTGCGTTGGTCAGCCCAAATGGCATTACTCTAAAAGCAAAAATGCCCCATTCTGTGGCAAAGGCTGTCTTGTGCTGATCCTCTGGAGCTATGGCTACTTGATTGTAGCCCGAAAATCCATCAAGGAAGCTGTACACTTCCTTGCCTGCCACTCTTTCTAAGAGATGTTCTGTGATGGGAAGCGGATAGTTATCTCGAATAGTGGCGGCATTAACCTTTTTCAAGTTAATGCACACACGCAGCTTGCCATTCTTCTTGGGCACCACTACGATGGGGGATACCCATTCGGTGTGCTCAATTTCGTAGATAAATCCAGCTTCAACCAGTCTATCTATCTCTTCTTTGATCTTAGCTGCGTAATTATCGTTATATGTATAAGGCTTTTGCTTAGAGGGTTTAGCATCTGAAGTCATGGGGATGGTGTGCGAGCATATGTCCGGGTCAACCCCTTTCAAATCCTTGTAACTCCAAGCGAATACATCTCTGTATTCTCTTAGCAAGGCAATCAATTCGTGCTCTTCTTCTTCTGTCAGGTCATGGCCTATATACGTGCATCTCTCCTCTCCTTCTTCTAGGGCCACTACGATTTTCTTGGTAGTTTCTTTGTTATCATAGGCCTCTCCTGATTGTGCCTCTCGTTTGGGCATTCTAATCATGACTCTCCTGTCATCTATCTCATACTTCTTAAAATTTTCTGGGACCTCAAACAAAGATTCTTCCTCTTCTGGTAAGGCTTCTCTCTTCCTTCATTTTTTTCCTTCTTCCTTAGGGGTCATATGCGTTGTTAATCTTACATCATTTGTAGCCTCTCCATGCCTCTGGGGTTGAAATTCTACTTCATGGAAGTATTCTTCATCTGATGCAAATGGTGGGTCCATAATGATTGACTCTAGATCGGAGTCACTTGCGTCCTCAAATGCATCAGGGCTAGGTTCGCATTCTTCTAGAACTGCCTCTCCCATGATTGGCTCTATGGAGAAGACTGAAATATCATAGCCATCCTCATCACAGTGGGGTGTCCATTGTTCTTCATTGATGGCTACATCCATGGTTGCTAAGATTTCTGCCCAACCGTGAGGTTCAAACTCCTCATCTGGAAAGACTATAGGTGCATAGGCTGGGTCTTGAATGGGTCTATGAGTTTCGTTCGCACCTACCTCTCTGGCTTTTTCTCTCTTCTCTTCTTCTACCGCTACCTTGCACATCCATAAGTGAGTATCTTCATGCATCCATGAGGATCCAGACCCTATGGAATGCACCGATTCCGTATCATCTTTGGCTCTATGGATGGGATTCCATTGGATAGGAGGGACATCTCTATGAGAATAATCCTTGAGATTGACTTTGGTCGTAACACCCAAGTGTTGCAAATACAAGGAGTTGGTTCCCCAATCCTGTACTACTTGCAATTGTCGCATAAATGGTCTTCCCAAAATCATCTCATAGGCATGATTTTTGCTGAAGTCACATATGGCAAAGGTATGTTCAAACTCGACACCACAAGTGGTGAGAGTTATTCCTTCTAGCAATCCTAGGGGTCTCTCTATGTGACCATCGGCCATTTGCAATTTCATTCTCGTCGGCCTGAGTGCCGGCTTGCCCCAACGCTTCCATAAGGAGGTAGTGGCAATTGCAACTCCTGCACCTGAGTCCAAAATCGCCTTCGTGGTGTAGTCCTGGTAGGTGATGGGAAGATAGGTGTTCCCTTCTTCACCTTCACACATATCTCCTATCTTATCCAAGGGAATTTCCGGTACTGTCCTATGGGATCCTACCCGGGAACGAGGTTTTGCAGTTTCAGTCACTTGACTAGCTACATATTTCCGCGCGTTTGGTCTATCCTCAGTCAGCTCTTCCAAAGTGAGATCGCGTTGCACCTTGGTGTTCGTTACTACCTCCGTGTTCCTCGGTATGACTGAGTCGTCGTTCCTTACCATGACTGTGGGTGCTCTCATACATGTGGACTTTGCTTCCCATGGGCCTGTGAAGTGGGGTAGCTCCTGTATGGAATTAGACTCAAAGTCCAATCTCTCATGAGATTGAGCACTCTCATGTTCCCCGTAAATTGATGGGATGTCTTGTGGGAATTGGTCGTGTGCATCATCCACAAGTTCAAAAGGAGGGGAGACCTCACTTTCGTTATCCCATTTGTCTTCTTGAATCTCTCGTAGGAAGTCTGGTGCGAACCGATTCATAGAAGAAGAAGTGTCTGGCTCCGTAGAATTAGGCACGTAAGCAACCTGGGACGGAGGGCTCATTCTATCGTTGGCTCTCTCCTTGTTCCCACAGATGGCTGGAGCACAGGCTTCTTGGAGAGGATTACTTATTCTATTACTCTTTCGAGCAGGCTCATACGCTCTCTGAGAAGGAATGTGGGTCATCTGTGGAGGTACATAAGCTTTCGGGGGAGGCTCCTGTGACCTTTGGGGAGGAAGATAGGCTCCTTGAGGAGGCACATGGGCTTCCTGAAGAGGCTGGCTTATCCGTTCTCTTGCCCTTTCCTTTCCTTGAGGGGTAGGCTCCTTTTCCGGCTGTGCAATTAGCCTCTCTAATCTTTCTAAGGAGGGAAAGGAGTCTGGTTTAGTGGAATTGGCCACATGCACTTCTGACGGGGAATGCTTCATGTTTCTGCTTGCTTTATCTTTTTCTTGATTTTTTTCTTCCTTGGCAGATCTTGCAATTATTTCCTCTAACTTCTCCAGGAATCCATCCAAGTGTAATTGCGTTTTGGCTGAGCCCGAGTAATTGAAAAGGCGACTGGCTTCAAACATAGTCTGAGCCAATGCGACCATTTTCGCGCACAGTTTGGTTCTTTCTATCTCTAGGTCAGCTCTAGGATAGCACTTGGCATGATCCGTGACGTTTGGCCCTTCTTGTATTCTGGCCTGATATGCTTTGAGCATCATGTCTATGTCTTCAGGAGTGGGATCAGCTAACACTGATCCTACCCTAGGAGGTGGTGGAATCGTATGACGTGGTGGGTCAGATGGAGATGGTAGGGGTGGCGGCGGGGTATTGTGAGAGGGGATTTGAGAGGTGATTTCAGTTATCCTAGCTTTGGTTTCTCTTATGCTTTCCTCAAGTTCACTCATCTTTTTAGCCCATTGTCTTTTCATTCTTTCCCGACTATCCTTCCATGCTCTAGTCCTTTTCTTTGTTATGCTCTCGGTTTCACTAGCCTCTGAGCTCTTATCCTGGTTTGTCTCTTGGTTTTGCTGCAATGCCTGAGCTCTAGTGACTACCTGCACTGGTGCAGTGGAAGTGACGCTTCCTGAGGAATCTACAACCAAACCAATCACATTGATCGGAGTGATTTTTGGCATGTTATTGGGGTTCTTTGGGCAATCTCGTAAAAGATGCTCTTTTCCACAATCTTGGCAAAAACCTTGGATAGTCACTGACTGGGGTTGTGTAGATGGGGGTAAGGGACAATCACGGATGAGATGATCTCCTTGGCATCTGTAGCACGGTCCTCTTGGGAATGGGGGTCTTACTTGCCTCGGTTGAGGCCTGGGGTTGGGGTTTGCATACATGACGTTCGTGTAATCTGACTCCCAACTAGGTTCACTTGGTTCCTCACTATAGTAAGACTCACCATGTTCTGGAGACTGCATGTAGTAAGCCTGGGGACTATCGACATGTGTAGAATCAAAGCTATGGTCACTTGGGTCACTTTCCAAGATCAATGGGGTTACTGGTACTATAGCCCTATTCAGGTTTTCTTTTGCAACAGCATATTTTATTGGAATCACGTTAGCGGGGTTTGGGGGCTGTTGAGCTAGTACCGGTTGGGGTCTCTGTTGGGCCTGATATGGTTGCTGATAGATGTGTTGGGGTCTAGCATATTGTGGTGGTGGATTTTGGTTCTGGTATCGGCCTTGTTGGTAGGGCTGCGGATAGGGTTGTCTAACTGCCTGCTTGTTGTATGGGCAATCTTGTGCGGTGTGATTGGTGTATCTCCGTTCTATGGTGCAGTACTGGCTACTAGGGTTTACTTGGGGTTGAGCCATAATAGGGCAGACATTCGCCATATGGTCACCACCGCATGTATAGCATCTTTTCACAGGGGCAAACCTTGGGATTTGTCTGCTAGTTACACCTAATTTCTGAGCTACTTTTTCCGCGAGTTCCTCAATTGATGTAGGTTGCGTGGAAGAGTGGCTAGATGCACTATCTGAATCTTTGTAGATTTTGGAAAGCTCTAGCTCTTCCCCTAGGTTATCTTCAATGTCAATGCACATGCGTACACACTCTTCTATAGTCCTAGGGTCTTTCAGATACACGTAGGATCTCAATTTTGGACTCAGCAGTCCATCAAGGAATAAGGCTACTTGTTTAGCAGATGTGGGTAGCTCCGAAACAGGGCACCTTTCAAGATATTGTCTAAATCTTCTTCCTGCAAGTCTCACAGTCTCTTCAGGGGTTTGCTTGAAGCTGTGAATCAGTGAGGAGGTGTTGTGTCTTATGCCACTCTTGGAGAACTCAATAATAAATGCTTCTAGGAGTTGGTCTATGCTCCTGAACTGGCGCTCATCCAATGGCTGAAACCATGTAAGTGCCGTATTCCTCAGGGTTAGACCGAAGGCATTGTACTGCGTGAATAGATCCTCAACTTGTTCAGCTCTCAAGACTTGCTTGAACTCCGCCACATGATCATAGGGATCTCCTGTGCCGTCAAAGTAATTCTTCATGGACTTAACTAGCTGGGTGGGTCTCAAAGTTCTTGTGTGCTCTCTAGGCCTCGGCAGAGGGAATCCATCTACATTTCTTTGGTTCCTGTGGGCTCTATGCATCTCAGGTTCTACCCTATTCGTCTCTGTTCTCGTTCTTTCTCTGCCCACTGGGTTGGCAAAGCTTACTTCCTGTCTATCTCTACTTCTGTCTCTTTGCGTACCATGAGCTTGGGAAGTTCCAGCTCCAGGGTGACCATAGGATACATTTGATCTTGGTTGGGGGAAAATGAATTCACCCTTCCAAGTGTAGGCATGCCTATCATTTTCTGTCACCACAAAGATCATTTCTGAAGCATGATCTAAGTAGGTCACTCTGCCTGGGCTATCTGGATCCTTAAGTTCATAGATCATGATATTTCCTATGTCTGTTGGCTGATTAGACTTATACCTCCAAAAGGCTTCATCAGTTTCTCGATTGAGGAGCAACTCTATGCTCTTGTTGTCATGGGGGACCCATTCAGGCATGATAATCCTAGTGAGAACTGATTTACCTCGTGGGGTTCTAGGTTCCGCACCCATGTTCCCTTGTTCCAGGTCACCTAAGTCCGCTTCTGAGATTACATTCCCAAAGTCATCTGTCCTATCAGGGTGACTAGTGACTACATATATAGTTCCTTCCTTGTCCAGGTATGCACCGTTTTCAAACTTGACAGCTGGGTGCTCTAGTCCTATGGATTGGTCAGGGTTTTTAATCTGGACCACGGATCTTCCTAGGCCGTCCTCATAGATGCTAGCACCTAGTCGGTTGGTCCTAAGATACTCCAGCTGCGTTTTGTAAGGGCCTTCTACCCTGTACAGGTAAGGCACTCCTGAACTTCCCGTAGGTCTGTCCATGCCTTGAGACATTTCTGACTCACTGGTCTCAGAGCTAGGGTAGTATGAGTGGTGGCTCAACTGCTGGGCCCAGGACCTTGCAGTGTGATTGACGCTAGCCTCTGAAGACCTAAGGCTTTGTCTCTCCCTTGCTAGGTGTCGTCCTGATCAAAGGTTCATATGCCTAACTGATTATCCCAATTTTTCCAGAGTACAACCTCGTTGCCGATCAATTGGTACCAGTCACTTGATTCTTTTTAGTTAATTATTGTGTTTATGGTCTTGTCTGATATCACGTCGTCAGGAACACTTGAATGCTCTTCGTACTTTAAGTTGATCGTTCCATGTTAGGTTCCTTTCCTTTAGGTTATCGACAGTACAGAGATTATGTTTTTAACTTGAACTTGAGTTTTTAGGTAGTCTTCAACTTGATAACTGCCTATCGTCGCCCTGACTTACTCCTATCTCTACTCGTTCTTAGCTTGAGCTAGGAAATGACAGAGGGAGTCGAGAATAATCCAACCTTACTTGTTGATCCCTTGCTTTATGGTGCTCAAGAACCCGGTTCTCAAGCTTGCAAAGAAACCTTGCTTTGTACGCTCTCAGTTGCTCTCAATGGACCTATAAAAGGCCCACGGTTAGCTCAATGCTTAGATTCAAAGGACAAAACCAACCACTTCCATTCATGCATCCAAAAGACCCCTGACTTTGATCCCCCTGGTATGGTCAACTTCAAAATACCCTCTCTGAAAATCAACGCATTATCTTTATAAAAAACAGTTGAGGGCGTGTAGTATATGCCAAGAGCTTTCCAACAAGCCCAAGAGCTCAAAAATTGGACTTCGTATGAAAAAGTTAGGACTGTTCAGGGTTTAGGGAGTTAATTCAGAATTCAACACAAGCTAACAGTCAAACAGGAATACTCGAGTAGCTTGTGGCACGGCCTCGCGATGCAATACTACACCCTAGTGTTTGTCCCACACTCAATCAAAATTTAGACCAATAATTTTGCCTTGAAATTTTGACCTAATTTGCCCTTCTAACGCGTTCGCAACGTCTGTCGGTCGCGATTGACAGGTCAGTCGCGATCGACGTGTCGATCGCGATTGACAGGTCCGTCGTGGCTGTCAGTCGCGATTGACTGGTCAGTCGCGATTGACACGTGGCCGAAAAGTCAATCAATCGTGGTCAAAGCGTCGTTGACTCTGTCGGTCGCGATTGATGAGTCGATCGCGATTGACAGGTCGGTCGCGAGGGTCTGTCGATCGTGGTCAAACAGTCGTTGACTGTGTCGGTCGCGATTGATGAGTCGATCGCGATTGATGACTCGATCGCGATTGACACGTGTCACGCGTATGGTCAGTCGGTCGTGGTCAATCGGTCGTTGACTCTGTCGGTCGCGATTGACAGAGCCGTCGTAGGCTGTCGATCGCGATTGACGTGTCGATCGCGATTGACAGATCTGTCCGTCGTGGTTTGTCGATCGCGATTGACAGAGCGATCGCGATTGACAGAAATCTGTGGAATTTCAAAAAACTAAACACATTTTTGGGAAGCTCTAGGCCTGTAGGTCATGGATATGCACTTTGTTTAGCAATTAGAGCAATTTTTCTGTCGGTCGCGATTGACAGAGCTCGGCGACACACAGACAGTTACTCAGAATTCCGTACCTGCGCAGGGTGCTGGGGATGATGATGCGGCCTGTACCTGCAGAATGCTCACAAAACATGCAAAAAATAGCACATGCAAATTCGCTCTCTCGCTCTCTCTCACAAGTGAAATGAGGGAAATGAGGTGGAGATGGGGATATAGTCAAAAAACTGAAATTTTCGCGATGATGAAGATGGACGTGGGATATGGTGATGATGATGATGATGATGAAGATGGTGAAGAAAGTAAAAGAAAATCGATGAGAGTGAAGAAAATACCTACAACTCCAACGCGTCAACTCTACGTCTTACCATCACACGCTCGTCCTCAAAGCTCGATCCCCGGCAACGGCGCCAAAATTTGGTGTAGCTCAATGATGAGTAGCACCTCCTTTAATGTCAATCCGGGAAGACGTGAGGATGGTATGAAGACCTCGAGCAAGTGCCGGCACAAGTGCGTGAGTGAGAAGCACACAAGCATGCACACATATACACACACACACGCACACAAGGCAAGACAAAGAGTGAGAATCAATGGAGCTTTTTTAGATTACTTTCAAAATGCTCTTACAAGTTCGTTTCAATTACAATCTACCCTCAAAAATGAGCTCTCTAGCTCTTTTTATAGTTTTTGACTAGCTTTTGGCCCTGTCCAGACCTAGTGTCCGGCCTAGTTAAAAATTAGGTTCCAGGGCTTATTTGGGGGCTCAAACGAGATCTAAAAAATACGAAAATTGGTACGCAACTACTTCTAAGGCTCCTCAAGCTCAAGGACTCCTTGGCTTGCACAAAATGGAGCTACAAAAATGTGAAATGATATTTACAAATGATTGTTAGTGATAAAAATCACTATTGTTGTAGGGATTTCTTCTAGTGATCTGCCATACATATCTTCGAGCTCCCTACTTGCTCTTCCTCCCTGCATGTCCATCTCTTGATTTGCATTAATGTCTTGAAAAAATATTGGCCTACTTGCCAGATCTTCTTTGACTGCCCTGTTTGCTTGTGCTGTCCCTTCGCTCTGACTCCCTTCTTTGACTTTCTCGTCTTGTAAGTCCTGCTGTACCAAGGCTGCTGCCAACAATATGTATATGTATATGTATTTGTATATGCATATGTATATGTATATGTATATGTATATGTATATGTATATGTATATGTATATGTATATGTATATGTATATGTATATGTATATGTATATGTATATGTATATGTATATGTATATGTATATGTATATGTATATGTATATGTATATGTATATGTATATGTATATGTATATGTATATGTATATGTTTATGTATATGTATATGTATATGCATATGTATATGTATATGTATATATATATGTACATGTATATGTATATGTATATGTATATGTCTATGTATATGTATATGTATATGTACATGTATATGTATATGTATATGTATATGTATATGTATATGTATATGTATATGTATATGTATATGTATATGTATATGTACATGTATATGTATATGTATATGTATATGTATATGTATATGTATATGTATATGGATATGCATATGTATATGTATATGCATATGGATATGTATATGGATATTGTTGCAGAGCCAACGAGCGCACAAAGCAGAGAAAAAGACGGGCCCCAAAATTTTCCGATTTGGACTACATACTTTTGTATCATATTCATCCTTGTAATATATTTTTCCATGTAAATACACTAGAGGAGTCCTCTAGATGCATCCCCACAGAAAAGTAGAGAATACCCATGTACAATAGTAGGAAATTAGTGTCTTAGTGAATAAAGTGCCGGTCACTTGTGTGAAAGGACCATTTTTAGGGCACTAGTATATAAGTCAAATGTGACTCTTTGTAAAGAACTTTTTTGCCATTGTGAGAAGAGAGAGCACAGAATTTCGAATTTGTGTCTTCTTCCCTCCTTATCTTCTTCTTCGCGAGCTTGTATGCATGTGTATTGCTTGGAAAGAGTGCTTGTGAGTGTTGTCTATCCTTGAGAGTATTTCTTGGCTGTAGGAAAGGTGTGTGCGAAGTGTAGGAAGTGCTGAAGTGTAGGAAAGTATTCCCGCGACTCAGTATTTCCCTCATAACTTGAAGTAGGAGCGTCGGAATTAAGTGAAACCACTGCCATTGGATGCGTCTTCTCGAGAGCTTCGAAACGCATATGCTATTTGCTATGTTTGGAGCTCGGAGCTGGGAGAAAAGTCCAAAATACTGACGGCTGCTGCACCAAGTATGGTTTCGCCTTGACCAACAGTTGGAGCTTGTTTGGATAAGTCTTTGCCTCATTTTCATTCTTTGAGTAGTTCATTTGCATTGACCATCACATGATTGCATGTCTTCATACACTCGGCTAGGTTTGTATACTCTTTGGATTGATATTTAAAAGTGTGTATCCCCACTATATGCACTTGTGAGGGGATTGAGGTATAGTCTCTTTCTCCGCAAGTCCCTAAGTTGATGCTTAGGTCAACACACTTTTTGGCGCCGTTGCCGGGGAGTGACGAATCAAACCGAGGCATTCGTGTGATGGTAAGTAGCTTTTTGCATTGAAGAACGTGGAGGAGCGGAAATCTTCTCTTCTTTGGTAAGTCATTTTCAGCCGCACTTGCTACTTCTCATTCTTGGAGTGTGTGTAGTGAGTTGATAGATTAGGGAAGAGAGTAGAAGGAGTAGAGTAGGAGTGAGTAGAGAGTGGACTAAATCATTAGAGTAGGTTTTAGTTTTGTTCAAAAAATTTTCCTTTCTGTAAGCTAGAAACTTCCAAGTATAAAAGTCAAAAAAATTTCATTTTTCAAATCACTTGTGTGAACAAGTATCGAGAGTTCCTGTGTCGGGTATCGTGTGAGCTTGCAGAGATCGTGGCGAGGAAAACAAGCAATAGGGAAGTGCACAGAGCAAGGGAGTTTGACCAAAAGATCCTGAGTGCTACCAAGGTAAACTAAACCACTTGTTTGATAAAAAATTCTCAGCATTTCAACCTAGGAAAGAAAAAAACGATCTGCGCTGAGTATCGTTGGGGCTCTCAGGGGGTTAAAAGTTGTTTGTTGATTGATACTGTGAGTGAGGGTAAGAGAGAAGAGCTAGGTGAGCAAAAGGAAAAAAATCAAAATCTCAAAAACATCTGCAAAAATTTGAAATAGGGTCAAGTATCGTTTTTGCTCCCGCGGTCGAGTATCGCGATACTTGTCAAGTATCGTGGAACTCCTGTGGTCGAGTATCGCGATATTTCCCTAATATCGGTATCATCTCGATCAGAGATCGTTTGAGCCCAAAGATCGTGTATCGTTGGCTCAAGTATCGTTTTCTAGAGATCGCGATACTTGCCAAAGATCGTCGATCGTTGGGGTTAAAGATCGGTATCGTTTCGATCAGATATCGTTTTGGCCAAGTATCGGATATCGTTTTCTAGAGGTCGCGATACTTGCCAAAGATCGTCGATCGTTTGGTCGAGTATCGTGTATCAAGTATCGTCTGCGTCAAATATCGTGTATCGTGGCCTGAAGATCGCGATACTTGTGAAGCATCGTGTATCGTTTGACCAAGTATCGTGTTGACAGAGATCGTGTATCGTTTGGTCCAAGTATCGTGTATCGCGTCTCAGAGATCGCGATACTTACCAGCGATCGCGTATCGTTTTAAACCAAGTATCGTCGATCGTGTATCGTGTTGACCAAAGATCGTGAGTCCAGAGATCGTTTTGCCAAAGATCGTCGATCGTTTGGTCGAGTATCGTGTATCAAGTCTCGTCTGCGTCAAATATCGTGTATCGTGGCCTGAAGATCGCGATACTTGTGAAGCATCGTGTATCGTTTGACCAAGTATCGTGTTGACAGAGATCGTGTATCGTTTGGTCCAAGTATCGTGTATCGCGTCTCAGAGATCGCGATACTTACCAGCGATCGCGTATCGTTTTAAACCAAGTATCGTCGATCGTGTATCGTGTTGACCAAAGATCGTGAGTCCAGAGATCGTTTTGCCAAAGATCGTTTGGGAAAGTATCGTGTATCGTTTTCTCCCGAAGATCAAGTATCGTCGGCGATCAACTATCGTGTATCGTTTGGACTTAGATATCGTGAGAGTCAAGTATCGTGACTTGAAATTTTCCTTTAGTTATTTTCCAGCCTAATTTTTTCCTAGACTTCTAAGCCATAACTTAGAATTCTGGAGGCTAGAGGTGGACAAGATTTGATCAGAGCTCTTGAGTGAATGAACCTGAGATCCGGAAGAACCCTAGGAAGCCGAAGAAGTGTAATTTCTTCCGCAGGGAGTGTAGCTGAACCAAGTAGCCGTTCACACTATTCTGAGACCTCCAGTGAGTCAGAAGGAGAAATCCCCATGGCTTCCGAGGATATGCAAAACACTGTACCCATGATTGGCCTGATGTCCATCATTGAGGGAGAATACAGAACCTCCTTAGAGTATGCACCAACCACAATGAGATCCCTATCTATTTGGATGGTCTAAACAGATCAGTGGCCAGACTGAGGAAGGCTTCAGAGGCCTACATAATGCCTAGACCAGCAGTTAAGTACATAGGAGGACTGTACATGGACAAACAAGATATTCAGTACGTGGTCACAGAACACCCGGAAGTCATTAATGAGCGTGGTGAGGAAAATAATGCTTCGAGCTTAAATGGATGTGGAAACAAAGAGCAAGTAACCACACCTAGAGGGAGATCTATAATTACTAAACTTTGGAGAGGAGACCTAATTCCCCAGGATGATACTCTGATAGATGTGTATTTAATCAACGGAATGGAGCACCTGCTCAGAGCCCACTCCTCTATATGGGAAGCTGCTCCTAATCCAGTTACCATCTATGAGTTACAAGATCCTGAGTTCCCCACCATCATCACCTATTTGGATAAAAATCACAGAAGGTATTGGCCAATAACAGAATTAGAAAGAGCTGAGTTGAAATATCAGAACATCCCAGTGTTCCCCCCTAGAGACCAAGCAACTACTTCAAGAAATCCACTTGGAACATCGCAGAATCATTCATATCAACAGTCGGGACAAACACAGCAAACACTACAAACCCAGATCCCTGTCAGACCACATGTACAATTTGCAATGCCTGCCATTAATCCTAACTACCGGCCACAACCAGCCCTTGACCCAAGACATGGAGTTCATGCTCCAGTCAGACCACAGGGAGTACGAGGACTAGGCATACCAATAGGAAGACCCAATTACCCTGTAATGCCTAGACAACCTGAAGCAGGAAGGAGACTAAGGCCGATCCAAGTTGCCAAGTGCATGAGAAATCATTATGATGGCTCTAGTGAACCCTATAATCACATAGCAGAATTTAAACAAGTAGTTAGAGCCGAGCAGGTAGATGACTTCATGATTCAATATGAGTCTTTTGGCCTTACCTTGTCAGACACAGCTTTGGCCTGGTTTCAGCCATTGGATCCAAATACCTTTCAGAACATGGATCAGGTATATCAAGAAATGATTGAAGAATTTACCAAATCTGGAATTAAAAACAATTCTTCGTCATTAATCCTCAGCTTCAAACAAGTCCCTACCGAGTCAGTGAGATTGGCAGCAAGGAGATTCAAGCAGTATGTGGATAGATGTCCCGTAGAAGAGAGACCAACGCAAAACAAAATGGTATCATTGTTCTTAGAAGGACTGTTGAACGGAACCTTGAGGTCACTAGTGTATGTAAAGAGAGTTCAAACTTTGCAAGAGTGTATGAAGGAATGTATAGACCTAGAAGATAACCTTGCAGAAGATTTGAAAATACCCCAAGGTAGTGTGAAAAGCGAAGAGTCAACAAGTAGCACATCAAACCCCAAAAACAACATAGAGGAAATTGCCGACTTGTTAGCAAAAAAACTGAATATTCAAGGACAGAGGAATTATCCCACCAATCCTATGAGAATGCCTATGCTTAGAAGATGTATGCAGTGCGGAGGAGATCATCCTTCTCATTTGTGTACTAGGGGAGTAGTCCCGCCACCTGCCTATGCTCCTCATAGACCCTCTGTCCCCGGACCGCTACAATATTGCAGTATAGAGCAGAGATACACAAACCATAGCACCGAGAACTGCCCTTACAATAGGCAAACCAGACCCACCCAGCCTTATGTGAGACCATACGGATATCCGCAGAACCAGCAGGGAGGAGAAGCCTTTAGATATCCCTCATATCAGCCGCAGGCACCAATACCACGACCATACGCATATCAGGGATATACGCAACCTCAACCAGTGCTAGGACAACAACCGCCCCACCCTCAGAATGTTGTCCCAGTTAAGATAGCGCAACCAGAGGAAAACCTAGAAAGGGCTATAGTGCCAGCCACACCTTTTGCTAGTAATGACCCATATGACTCATTTTACGAACCTAGCCAAGGAACATACCCTGGGTATGAAAGTGCGATGATAGAATATGGGCAACAGTATGACCCATATGCTTATGGCATGGAAATATTAGACAGTTCATACGGACACGAACAGGTTTATGTGCCCTTAATGTACACAGCGCCTAGAGCAACCATGCCACCTCCACCAATGAATAGACAGCCTGTACCCAGAGGACCATGCTACAGATGTGGAGGTGACCACTATATTAGAGAATGTACATTACCAAACCCACCACCACCACAACGAATTTGGGAAGGCTACTGTAGCGATTGTGGTAAGGAACATCTTTTCAGAGATTGTCCTAAGAACCCCAACAAAGTCACATCCAACGTGCAGATTAATGTGATAGAAGTGATTGAATCATCAGGGAGCGACAAAGAGTACACCGTACCTTTAAAAGCTATAACAAGAGCCAAGGCTAGAGAGAACCCTAATAAAACAGACGAAAGTAATCAAAGTGACAAAGAGGGAAATATACCCATCCCTCACAGAGTAGAAGACTCCGAAGAACCAGAAAAAAGTATCGCCAGTAAAAGATCCCAAAGATGGAAGAACCGGAGAGACAGGATAAAAGAAAAAAAGTTATTGCAAAAGAAGGAAAATGAAAAGAGTAAACAGAAATAAACAGAAGAATCACAAGTGGAAGAAGAAAATAAAAAGGAGAATAAAAGGGAGGAGGTAGGATCAGTATTAGCAGACCCGATGCCTGAAGAATTAGCCATGTGGATTCAGGCATACAAGGCGAGAATAAAAGCAGGACCTACCATAGAACAACATGAGAGAGAGTATCCGAGAGGTGACTTAGAGAAAGAAAGACTGGAAATCTGCAAAAAACTGATAGAAGTTGCCCAACAAACATTAGAAAAACCCGCATCACCTTTACCAAACAACCGAATTTCCGAAGAAAAATTCCAAGAGTGCCTAAACACTCAGGAAAAGCCTGAAGTAAATAGACCTCCGAATAATGAAATGGGTATTGAGAGAAAGGAAGGATCCATAGTCCCTGAAATAGAAGGAGACTGGACTAAGGATCTATGGGCACGAGTTCAAGAGGACAAGTGGAAAAAGGTAGAAGGAATGGAACCGCCCTTTGAAGAGTTAGAAGCAGAAAACGAAATAGAGGGTTCGATACCTGAACTCAATTCAGAAGAAATTTTTCCCTTGGATGCAAGTGACAAAGAAGAGGAAGATGTAAAGGAACTACCCAACTACACCGGGGAGTACGAGCACAACTCAGAATTGTATCGTATTCCATCAATAACGAGACGAGAAACGAATCCATCAGTTCAAACATCGGAGATCATACAACGTCTTAGAGAGGTGAAAATCCCATGTACCCTAACATTCGAGGAACTGTTGAAGGTAAAACCACATTTAAAAGAGAAATTGATCAATCAATGGGAAGTCAAGGAGGAAAAGAGGGAGTTAGCTGACGAAGTGAAAACGGTGAGAATTCCAGTGGATAAAGTAGGAGACTTTAGCGAAGGAGATGAAGGAAATACATGCCTGCCAATCACCTATAGGGGTTACACTACCAAAGCCATACTAGATTCAGGAGCTGGTGTTGGCATTGCTACCAAAGAAATTTGGGAGAAATGGGGACAACCAGCATTAAGACCAACACGCATGAAAATACAAATGGCAGATGGACATACGGAAAGACCCTTAGGACTGTTGGAACGAGTAGTCTTCACTACGTGCGGAGTGGAATTTGAACATACTTTAGCAATATGTCACTTTGAAAGGCCAAGCAATTATGAAATGATCTTGGGAAGGCCATTCATGAGACAGCTAAAGGTTGTACAAGATTGGGGAAAAGATGCAGTGTACCTACAACACGTAGGAATCACCACTAGGATCAACCTACATACATACACATATCAAGATGTGCCACCTCTGCAATGGAATCAAATCCACAAAGAGGAAGACGATCAATCGGTTCATAGTGCAGGTTCTAGTGACCAATCCTGGATGAACGAGGACACTCATCTATGGATATGCCAAGCTGCAAAAAAGGAAGAAGAGAGAAGAAAAAGTTGGAAGCAGAAACAAGGAATAGTGAGATCTGTACACGATCCAGCCTATATGCCACAGGTATTTCCGGATGAAGAATTCGAACCTCACGGTTGGATGGAAATCTTAGCCACCCTCGATGTCTGTGTAAACGAAGAAGTAGTAACCATGAACGAATGTATTGACGAAGAGGGTTATGACGTTAGTCTGTATATGGTAGTCCTTCAGGAGGCAAAAGAAGGAGAAGTGATCGAGAAAGACTGGAAGGAGGACTACGAGAGCATTGAAATGGAACCAGAACCCATGGATCTAGGGATAAGTACCACCAACATGGATATCACTGCCAATGAAAAACATAAGGAACTCACACAAAAAGAAGAATTAGAAGTTGAAGGGGAATTAGAAAATGAGGAAAACAAACTTCAAGACCAATTTGAGGTACCAGCTCATTTTAAAAAATACGAAGTGGAAGAGAGGAAAATTGCTATTCAAATGCCTAAAAGAGAAGCACAACCTGGAATAGCATATGATAATAAGGAGCAAACCAAAAAAATAGTTGTAACTATGGAAGGAGGCGAAGAACGATGTACCTTCATAGGACAGGATGTCTCAGCGGAAGAAGAACAAGAGTTAATTCGACTCATAAGAGAATACCGGGATGTCTTTGCTTGGACTTATAAGGACTTAAAAGGAGTAGATCCATCTATATGTGCGCATAGAATTCCCATGACATCCGAGGCCAAACCTTCGAAACAGAGACCTTATACTTATAATGATGTGTATTCAGCCAAGATAAAAGAAGAGATCGATAAGTTGTTAGATGCTGGATTCATCTACGAAATTGAGCACACGGAATGGGTATCACCCTTGGTGGTTGTGCCAAATTGATGTGTCATGTGTTCAAGGAATTTTTGAGAAAGAGCATGGAGGTATACGTGGATGATCTGTGTACATATTCAGCTATACGATCAGAGCACATCCCTGAACTAGAAAAGATTTTTGCTAAATGTCGACAATATCGAGTATGCCTCAATCCTGAAAAATGTGTCTTCATGGTGCGACAAGGGAAAATCTTAGGACATATTGTTTCTAAGAATGGGATTTCAACAGATGAAGACAAAATTAAAGTAATTTTAGATTTACCAAGACCTAAAACTGCTAAAGAAGTTCAAGCATTTATGGGACATTGTGGTTACTATCAAAGATTCATACATATGTACGCCATAATTGCTAGACCTCTTTATGCATTATTAACTCAATTCAATTGGACCGAAGAATGCGAAAAAGCTTTTAACGAGTTGAAGAATCGATTGAGTTCAGCACCCATTCTTCGAGTCCCTAACTGGAATAAACCGTTTCATATTCATGTTGATGCTTCCAAGTTTGCCATTGGTTGCATCTTAGCTCAACCTGCTGACACAGGGAAATTAGACCACCCAATAGCCTATGCCAGTAGACAGTTAAATCAAGCGGAACGCAATTATACTACTACTGAGAGAGAAGGCCTAGGGATGGTATACGCAGTCAAGAAATTCAGACATTACTTACTGGCAAACAAATTCAAATTCTTCATTGATCATCAAGCACTACTGTACTTAGTCAACAAGCCTTGCAATACAGGACGACTAGTACGATGGTTTTTATTGCTAATGGAATTTGATTTTGAGGTAATAGTCAAGAAAGGAAACACCCACATAAGGGCAGACCACTTATCTCGTATGACCCATGGAGAACCACCCATAGGAGTTCCTGATGATCTGCCAGATACTTATCTTTTTAACCTGGAAGTATGTCCTCAATGGGCCGAAAAATTGATTCCGATACTTACACATGGACCTAAAGATGGGATCATGCCAAACCAAAAGCAAGATCTCTGGAGGACTAAAAACCTTCACATTATTGCGGGAAGTTTGTACCACCAGGATTCAAGCGGACTGCTGATGAGATGCGTGGAAGAAGGGGAACAAGAAATGTGGCTTCAGAAAGCACACATAAATCAATGGAACACTCATTTGAATGCAAAGGGAACGTGGCAAACACTCAAGAGATTTGGCATATATTGGCCAACCATGCAACGAGATGCACATAACCATGTGTCAACCTGTCAAACCTGTCAAGAACAAATCCCAGACGAGAACTCTACATTATGCTATTCCACAATAGCACCAAGGTGGAGTATGCCTCTGGTAAAGTTCCTGAAAACTCGAGAGTACCCTGATGGAGCTACCCTAGCAAGGAAACGTGCTCTTGAAGAACAGAGTAAGGACTACGCCATCATAGGAAAACAACTCTTTAAACGCGGGAGGGATAACCAACTAAGAATGTGCATTCATGAAAATGAATACCTCTCTGTCTTAGAAATGGCACATGCAGGAGCTGCGGGAGGACATTTCTCAGCAGACAGAACGGTCAAGATGATTCTCTTTGCAGGCTTGTGGTGGCCAACTCTACATATGGATGCAGAAACATATGTGAGAAGTTGCGAAACATGCCAGAGAGCGAAATATCCCATTAGAAGAGATGACATGCCTTTAAGACCGATGGTTTGTGCAAGAGCATTTACCAAGTGGGGAATTGACTTCATAGGACCTATCAATCCACCGGCCAAAGGATCTCATGCGGAGTACATCATAGTAGCCACCGACTACTTAACCAAGTGGGTAGAAGCAAAAGCCACTAGAAAGAATGATGCTCAAACCACAGCAAAATTTCTCTTTGAGCACATTTTCACACGCTTTGGACTACCGATTGAGATAGTGAGTGATCGAGGAACGCATTTCTTAAATGAGGTCATTGAGTCGCTAATGAATGACTTTCTTGTGATTCATAAAAAATCAGCCCCATACCACCCTCAAGCTAATGGACAAGCTGAAAGTTCCAACAAGGTACTATGTACTGTATTGACAAAGATTGTCAATAATGGAAGGTCAGATTGGGACAAACAATTGCATCACGCAATTTGGGCCTTCCGTGTGGCATATAAAACGGCCATTGGAACTACACCTTTCAACCTAGTGTATGGGCAGAATGCAATTTTGCCAATTGACTTCTTAGTTCCTACATTGAAAGTGGCCCAGCAATATGAGTGGAACGGTCATGAATTGTCTCAGCAATTAGATCAAATTGAAAAGCTGCACGAGACTAGATTGCAAGCGGTAGCAGGCATTTATGCCGCTAAACGGAGACAAAAGGCTTATTATGACGCACACATAAAAGACAAAGGACTAAAAGAAGGTGACTTAGTCCTAGTATACACCCTCAAACAACACGCAAAGAAGCTCCAAAAACGAGGATATGGACCCCTAATTATAAATCGAATCTCTACTAGTGGTGCAGTCAATCTTGCCACACTAGACGGAGACATTCTTCCCAACTACATCAGTGGATGCAGAGTGAAAAGATTCATGGAGCCTTTGACTGATCAAATGCTAGCGCGACTCTTAGGAGCTCAAAGTAGGAAACAGGAAGAAGAACGAATAAGAGAAGAAGCGAGACAGGAAGCCCTAGAACGTATCAGAAAACGGAAAGAGTGGATGAGAGAAAGAGACGAAAGATATCGAATAGGAGAAGAACTCATCCCAATGGCTAATTTTAGAGCCACTGAGAACTCAGGGCAACAAAGAAGACAACCTTACTTGAATCTGGGAGCAGGACGAAAAGAATACCACTTAGTGGACGCTCTCATAGACACAGGAGCAGCCATAAGCTGCATTAGATTTTCTTTGTCTCAGAGACTTAACGAGGAGTTACGGCCATCGAAGGCACAGCTAATAGGAATAGGAGGAAAAATCACTCAATGCATAGGTGAGATAACCTTACCTTTACATATGGGGAACAACACTATGGAACAGAGACTCTTAGTGTGTCAGGACCAGGATCTGCTTGAAGATGTGGTGTTAGGTCAAGATTGGATCTATGAATATGAGGTAACCATTCAATTGGCTTTAGGATACATCTCTGCGAGAATAGGACCTCGTGAGGTATTTAGTTTGCTAGACGAACGACAACCCAAAGCCGCTAATGTAGAGCCAGAAGTTCATCCCAATGAACAACGTCATGATTGTATGTTCACTAGCACTATAGAAACCCCATCGTCAAGTACTTCATGTGAGAATACCATGAGTCCTGTGTGCACTCCATCTTTGAGTATAGAGAGTCACAAGAGTGCACAGAAACATGAAATCAAGCCCAGTGAAACACAAGGCACAAGAGAAAATACTCCTCTGCAAGAATTGAAGTCTACATATATGAAAGTATACCCTGTTCCACATTCTACACTAGCTTGGATAAGGAAGGATCAAAAGAAGGCATATCTTCAGCAACAGAAAAGTCTTCGACATCAGCGTGTCCAATCGAATAAGAAGACAAAGAATTTCGAACACTTCAGTCAACCACGACTCAATAGCATATGGATCCCAAAGAAACTGATAACGGGACAACCTGATCAAACACAAATATGGATCCCAAAGTCATATAATCCAAGGACGATCATCCCAAACAAGGAACATCCTCAGAAGGGCTATCACCATCAGCATGGTCAACAGGCACATCAGCCGAGAAAGAGGACATATTGGAGGAAGAAGGAATCCACAGATGCAATACAAACCAACTTGAGATTCCCAAAACATAATGAGCAGACGTACTACCGAAGAAGAACCACATTCATCAAAGAGGTGGAGAATACAGTACATTCCAACCAAGTGAAGCAAATTTGGGTGCCGAAAGACAAGACAAGCTGCATACATCAAGAAACTACTTCCAAATGCACACATGAGGAGTTGTCGAGATCCAAAGTATGCATGATAGGGCCACATTACAAGGCCAAGCATTCGGCACGTCTTTCTTCTACTTCCTGATAGTCACGCACATTTTCCCCTTGGAAATAGGAGAGCACTTGTACATACATAAAAATATTACTTAAAAAAATCACCAACCGCTTCGGCTATGGACAAACTTTTTTGTTTTCCTTTCAGCGAAAAATATAAAAATACATGAAAAAATTCAGGTATTACCTTTCTCACACCCACGAGAAGGACGGCACCATGCACTCGGAGCAATATCGAATTATTAATCAACATATGGAGGAGGATTTCTGAAAAAAAATATGGATACTAATTCATACTCTATATTGAGTGCAGATGGCTTCCACTGATTCCGAAGCCACACAGCAAGAAGAGGTGCAACTTCTTCCATTGGAATCGGTAACAAAAGCAAGAGGTCACTGGTTCAGGGACGATCAACCAGTGGCGGAGCTAATTTTCATGGCTACCATCAGAATCATGGACACGGACCATTACTTCCCTATCATGTCCCAAGATTTCAAGACTATAATACAAGGGTTACCACATATCGAGGACGTATGGACTCAAGCTGGAATTGAAGCATTCTTAAAGATGCCTATACATGTACGAGATTTTCAGAGGTGTACACAGGTGATGAACACCATGCAGCCTGCTGCAACAAAAATCTCAGTCCCAGAAGCGCAAGTATTGGACAAAGTCGGGACATGGAAGACTATACAATTCACACATGAATTGATTAATAAAGCGTTTGGATGGAATCAAGCAGGGATTACTAGTGTGAAGGAAGAATGCCATGATCCAAAGAAGAGATCATTCCTGGAAATCAATAGAATTGACATAGAAGATGCTGTACGGCTGGTGCATCAACACTTCTGTTTTCCAAGTATGCACAGATACACTGCACCTCAAAAGATAGTAGTCCAACTACTATCGCATGCCATGAGACAGATAGGCAACAAAGTGAATCTAACAGCTTATGTACAAGAACGATTGTTTGAAGCCCAAAAGAAATGGGGCCAGAAGAAATTTCTGAATGGCAGTTCAGCTTTGACATTATTGATATATGAAGCTTTGGACATGAAGAACTATTTAAGGGAGATGCCAACCTCAGAAGGGCTGGCTAGATACGTGAAATCCGCCTCAGTTCCCAAAAAGAAGAAAAGTGCTACAGGTATGGAAGAGGCAGGAACCAGCTCCCAGCCAAGAATGAGAGGCACCAAAAGACTAAGAGAAGTCAAGACAGATGAAGAAGGAATACCTATGAAAAAAAGAGTCCATATACTTCCAAAGGTGACACTTGTAGGACAGAAACAAATCACGGAAGAAGAATTGACCAAAGCACTCGAAGAGACGCACAAATATACGGAGGGACAAGTCAACTTACCAGTGCAAGGTCATCACTATCAGCAGTCACAACAAAAGTCAAAAACAAAAAGAAGACTCACTAAAGTCCACCGATACCGCGAAATCGGATTAGACAACTCCAGCTCATCTACTCAAGACAAAGAAGAAAAGGACACATCATTGTTGGATGTGGATATTCGAAGCGAATCCAAAGATGATGGGCAATGGACCGAACTCAATGAAGTGAATTATGATGAAGAACCAGAATGCCCCAAACCGATAGATCAAGATATAAAAATGAATCAGAAAACCATAAGCACAAAGACAGATGAGGAGATTTCGAAAAAGGAAGATGAAGATCAGGATATAGAAATGGAAGAACCGTTCACGCCTATCAGGGTTGTAGCAGAACCTTCCCCAATGGATGTCACGTTTCATGGGAGTGCTACTAAAAAGAAGGAAGCAAGAGGCTATGATGGGGAACCCAAGATACAATTGCAAGTTAGACAACCACACAACGAGACACTCCAGGTGGCAGAAGGCAAAGATGTGCAAACAGGAGAGACTCCTGAAATACCGAAGACATGGCTAAATGTAGACATCGCTCAGCTCAAGCCTGTAGTACAAGATATGATTCGAACGGCTCTAGATACACAACAATTAATGCTTGATGCTGATGAAGATTACGACCAAGCCATGCGAGACAAGAAGGAACTGGAAAGAGCAGGTAAGCATCTTTCTGAAGAACTATCCAAGGTGCAAGCACAAGCTCTGACAAAGGAAAAGGAACTTCAAGAGGTCAAATCACTAAACTGCATGCTAGAGAGGGAGCAGACAAAATTAAAAGACCAAGTCCAGGAATTAACAAAGAAATTAGAGATGAGTGAGACTGAGAAGACACGTCTCCAAACACGCAGTAAAATCTTAGAGTCTCAGCTCAAGGCCAGTATGGAGGAAGCTGACAACATGCGACAACGCAATAAAGAATTAATGACAGCTCTTATTAGTGATCAACCATTGGCAATTGCTGATGACCCACAAAGAAATATCAAAAGCTTGGAAGATCAGATCACTAAATTACAAGACCAGCTCAGACAGGAGCAAGATGTCATAACGGATTGGGAAAAGAGATATATGGAGGACACAGCGGCCCTCAGAATGAAATGGAAAAAAGCAGAAAATAACTACCTGCGACAGTGCAAGGAAGACACAGAGCAAATGAACATTGTGGCCCAAGAATTAATGAAACATCAAGCAACTATTGCTAAGGCCGAAGAGGAAAACAAACAAAAAGATGATTTAATCAAACAGCTTTAGGAGCAATTAAAGCAGCAAGCACAGCAGGGGACACCAATAGTTCCGCCAGGGACCTCGGCTACTGTGGAGGAAGAGGTACGCCCTCTCTCTCCCCCCTCTTATCATTCACCAATAAGGGAGGAAAAAGAGGTTCCATTAGAACCTAACACACAAAAAATTGCAGGGCTGAGCAGAACAGAAAGGGCACTACTGGTGTCCCAGCTTACGGTGGAATTTGAAGATCAAATCATCAATTTAATGAAAGAGGCTCAAATCGACAGCAAGCAACTGGAGCAAATACTAAGGCCATTCAATGTACCATACGGGCTTTTGAAGGAACAAACTAGGCATTATATAAAACATACTACAAATAAGGAACCTGATCTCAATCTCCATTTTCGGCATGATACTTTTAAATATACTCAGGTAGAGTTCGAGGCAGCAAATCCAATTTGGAGAAGAAAGCTCTTGGAAAAGCACCCTACACTACGGGTACAGTGGGAAGCATCCCCGTATGAGCTTCAAGTAAACCCATCATTTTGCCCACTACCCCGTCGAAGAGCATGGACGCAATTTTGGGAAGGCCAGCGACAAGGTAGCATGAATAACCAATGGCTAAATTATCCGCTCTTACCTAGCCCACTAAACAACTACCTACCGAAAGAGGAATACATGGTCAAAACCATGGAATTTTGGCTTGCAAGATATGCTACTGTTCCCGACCTAGCAGTAAAAATGACAAATAAAATATTTAGCATGCTCCTTACAGTAATTAAAGTGTTCCAACATGCACAGTATACATTTTTGAATTTCATCGGCATTACGCAGGGCTCGGAGGCTTTAATTTTTTATTTATCTACTATTCCCAGCCGGTTAACAATTATGGCATATTTTTCTCGCCTCATGTTTCTACCATCGACATATATGCAGACATTTGAAGAAGCATTCTTTACGGGCTTCTTCGAAATGGATTCAGAGATCTTCATTAAAATGACCTCCAATTTGAATGCACGACTGGTGGCCTACGAGATAAGTTTCTTTGCTGACCATAGACAGGCACCAGAGGACGGAGTAAAGTCTCGACAATGGAAGGAGTTCATGCTATGTCATGCTAATCTGCTAAATCAAAGAGAGCAACAAGTCATTCAAACCTATACACGTCGCCACAAAAAGCCTGTCGGGGACGACAGAGTCCAGGAGGGGGGCAGTGTCGAGGGCGAGATGAGTAAAAAGAGGAAAAAAAGGAAACAACGAAAGAAACAGCTTCAATAAAAGGCAAATTTGAAGATACATCTCTGCAGGAAGCCCCGCAGGGGCGCACACACCAAGGAAAAGCACGCAGCTGGAAGAAGGGATCAGGGGCAACATGTATCACCTATGTGGATGCTTCAACCTCTTGAGTTGCAGAGGTTTCAGATCAAGGCTTACGAGCTACATCCGCATATGTGCACTAATGGCGTGCGTGGCAAACCAAATCAACCAGGTCCAATGTGTGCAACCAGGACAAATCAGAGCGCCTCTAAAACGTAATGCAAGATCAAGAATCAGACAATACTGACCACAGGGCGCGTGCGCGAAGCAAAGTCTGTCAAGGGACGACAGAGACGAAGAGGGGGAGAGTGTTGCAGAGCCAACGAGCGCACAAAGCAGAGAAAAAGACGGGCCCCAAAATTTTCCGATTTGGACTACATACTTTTGTATCATATTCATCCTTGTAATGTATTTTTCCATGTAAATACACTAGAGGAGTCCTCTAGATGCATCCCCACAGAAAAGTAGAGAATACCCATGTACAATAGTAGGAAATTAGTCTCTTAGTGAATAAAGTGCCGGTCACTTGTGTGAAAGGACCATTTTTAGGGCACTAGTATATAAGTCAAATGTGACTCTTTGTAAAGAACTTTTTTGCCATTGTGAGAAGAGAGAGCACAGAATTTCGAATTTGTGTCTTCTTCCCTCCTTATCTTCTTCTTCGCGAGCTTGTATGCATGTGTATTGCTTGGAAAGAGTGCTTGTGAGTGTTGTCTATCCTTGAGAGTATTTCTTGGCTGTAGGAAAGGTGTGTGCGAAGTGTAGGAAGTGCTGAAGTGTAGGAAAGTATTCCCGCGACTCAGTATTTCCCTCATAACTTGAAGTAGGAGCGTTGGAATTAAGTGAAACCACTGCCATTGGATGCGTCTTCTTGAGAGCTTCGAAACGCATATGCTATTCGCTATGTTTGGAGCTCGGAGCTGGGAGAAAGGTCCAAAATACTGACGGCTGCTGCACCAAGTATCGTTTCGCCTTGACCAACAGTTGGAGCTTGTTTGGATAAGTCTTTGCCTCATTTTCATTCTTTGAGTAGTTCATTTGCATTGACCATCACATGATTGCATGTCTTCATACATTCGGGGGCGAGATGAGTAAAAAGAGGAAAAAAAGGAAACAACGAAAGAAACAGCTTCAATAAAAGGCAAATTTGAAGATACATCTCTGCAGGAAGCCCCGCAGGGGCGCACACACCAAGGAAAAGCACGCAACTGGAAGAAGGGATCAGGGCCAACATGTATCACCTATGTGGATGCTTCAACCTCTTGAGTTGCAGAGGTTTCAGATCAAGGCTTACGAGCTACATCCGCATATGTGCACTAATGGCGTGCGTGGCAAACCAAATCAACCAGGTCCAATGTGTGCAACCAGGACAAATCAGAGCGCCTCTAAAACGTAATGCAAGATCAAGAATCAGACAATACTGACCACAGGGCGCGTGTGCGAAGCAAAGTCTGTCAAGGGATGACAGAGACGAAGAGGGGGAGAGTGTTGCAGAGCCAACGAGCGCACAAAGCAGAGAAAAAGACGGGCCCCAAAATTTTCCGATTTGGACTACATACTTTTGTATCATATTCATCCTTGTAATATATTTTTCCATGTAAATACACTAGAGGAGTCCTCTAGATGCATCCCCACAGAAAAGTAGAGAATACCCATGTACAATAGTAGGAAATTAGTCTCTTAGTGAATAAAGTGCCGGTCACTTGTGTGAAAGGACCATTTTTAGGGCATTAGTATATAAGTCAAATGTGACTCTTTGTAAAGAACTTTTTTGCCATTGTGAGAAGAGAGAGCACAGAATTTCGAGTTTGTGTCTTCTTCCCTCCTTATCTTCTTCTTCGCGAGCTTGTATGCATGTGTATTGCTTGGAAAGAGTGCTTGTGAGTGTTTTCTATCCTTGAGAGTATTTCTTGGCTGTAGGAAAGGTGTGTGCGAAGTGTAGGAAGTGCTGAAGTGTAGGAAAGTATTCCCGCGACTCAATATTTCCCTCATAACTTGAAGTAGGAGCGTCAGAATTAAGTGAAACTACTGCCATTGGATGCGTCTTCTCGAGAGCTTCGAAACGCATATGCTATTCGCTATGTTTGGAGCTCGGAGCTGGGAGAAAAGTCTAAAATACTGACGGCTGCTGCACCAAGTATCGTTTCGCTTTGACCAACAGTTGGAGCTTGTTTGGATAAGTCTTTGCCTCATTTTCATTCTTTGAGTAGTTCATTTGCATTGACCATCACATGATTGCATGTTTTCATACATTCGGGGGCGAGATGAGTAAAAAGAGGAAAAAAAGGAAACAACGAAAGAAACAGCTTCAATAAAAGGCAAATTTGAAGATACATCTCTGCAGGAAGCCCCGCAGGGGCGCACACACCAAGGAAAAGCACGCAGCTGGAAGAAGGGATCAGGGGCAACATGTATCACCTATGTGGATGCTTCAACCTCTTGAGTTGCAGAGGTTTCAGATCAAGGCTTACGAGCTACATCCGCATATGTGCACTAATGGCGTGCGTGGCAAACCAAATCAACCAGGTCCAATGTGTGCAACCAGGACAAATCAGAGCGCCTCTAAAACGTAATGCAAGATCAAGAATCAGACAATACTGACCACAGGGCGCGTGCGCGAAGCAAAGTCTGTCAAGGGACGACAGAGACGAAGAGGGGGAGAGTGTTGCAGAGCCAACGAGCACACAAAGCAGAGAAAAAGACGGGCCCCAAAATTTTCCGATTTGGACTACATACTTTTGTATCATATTCATCCTTGTAATATATTTTTCCATGTAAATACACTAGAGGAGTCCTCTAGATGCATCCCCACAGAAAAGTAGAGAATACCCATGTACAATAGTAGGAAATTAGTCTCTTAGTGAATAAAGTGCCGGTCACTTGTGTGAAAGGACCATTTTTAGGGCACTAGTATATAAGTCAAATGTGACTCTTTGTAAAGAACTTTTTTGCCATTGTGAGAAGAGAGAGCACAGAATTTCGAGTTTGTGTCTTCTTCCCTCCTTATCTTCTTCTTCGCGAGCTTGTATGCATGTGTATTGCTTGGAAAGAGTGCTTGTGAGTGTTGTCTATCCTTGAGAGTATTTCTTGGCTGTAGGAAAGGTGTGTGCGAAGTGTAGGAAGTGTTGAAGTGTAGGAAAGTATTCCCGCGACTCAGTATTTCCCTCATAACTTGAAGTAGGAGCGTCGAAATTAAGTGAAACTACTGCCATTGGATGCGTCTTCTCGAGAGCTTCGAAACGCATATGCTATTCGCTATGTTTGGAGCTCGGAGCTGGGAGAAAAGTCCAAAATACTGACGGCTGCTGCACCAAGTATCGTTTCGCCTTGACCAACAGTTGGAACTTGTTTGGATAAGTCTTTGCCTCATTTTCATTCTTTGAGTAATTCATTTGCATTGACCATCACATGATTGCATGTCTTCATATACTCGGCTAGGTTTGTATACTCTTTGGATTGATATTTGAAAGTGTGTATCCCCACTATATGCACTTGTGAGGGGATTGAGGTATAGTCTCTTTCTCCGCAAGTCCCTAAGTTGATGCTTAGGTCAACAGATATGTATATGTATATGTATATGTATATGTATATGTATATGTATATGTATATGTATATGTATATGTATATGTATATGTATATGTATATGTATATGTATATGTATATGTATATGTATATGTATATGTGTATGTATATGTATATGTATATGTATATGTATATGTATATGTAAATGTATATGTATATGTATATGTATATGTATATGTATATGTATATGTATATGTATGTGTATATGTATTTGTATGTGTATATGTATATGTGTATGTAATGTATATGTATATGTATATGTATATGTATATGTATATGTATATGTATATGTATATGTATATGTATATGTATATGTATATGTATATGTATATGTATATGTATATGTATATGTATATGTATATGTTTATCTATATGTATATGTATATGTATATGTATATGTATATGTATATGTATATGTATATGTATATGTATATGTATATGTATATGTATATGTATATGTATATGTATATGTATCTGTATATGTATCTGTTTATGTATCTGTTTATGTGTCTGTATATGTATCTGTATATGTATCTGTATATGTATGTCTATATGTATGTGTATATGTATGTGTATATGTATCTGTATATGTATATGTATCTGTATATGTATCTGTATATGTATATGTATATGTATATGTATATGTATATGTATATGTATATGTATATGTATATGTATACGTATATGTATATGTATACGTATATGTATATGTATATGTATACGTATATGTATATGTATATGTATACGTATATGTATATGTATATGTATATGTATATGTATATGTATATGTATATGTATATGTATATGTATATGTATATGTATATGTATATGTATATGTATATGTATATGTATATGTATATGTATATGTATATGTATATGTATATGTATATGCATATGTATATGCATATGTATATGTATATGTATATGTATATGTATATGCATATGTATATGCATATGTATATGCATATGTATATGTATATGTATATGTATATGTATATGTATATGTATATGTATATGTATATGTGTATGTATATGTATATGTATATGTGTATGTATATGTATAGGTATATGTATATGCATATGTATATGTATATGTATATGTATATGTATATGTATATGTATAGGTATATGTATATGTATATGTATATGTATATGTGTTGGGAAAGAATAAAGCTAACCCTCTTGTCTCTTTCATTCCATTCCCTAAAGGCCCTTCTCTGGTCATTGGTTGGATTCTCATCCAACCTAGGTCTTGGTTCATTTCCATTAATCAACCCCCAAAGGCCCTTGCCCATAAGATAGTTGGAGACCCTAAATCTCCATGGTTGATAGTTGCCTTTGTCTAGCTTTTCAATTTGAGTGTTTAAGTCTCCCATATCTAGTCTTTGATACTTGACCTAGCCCTTGGCTAATGCTCCAATGTGTGTAAAATGAAAATGAGGCTCCGAGGTTACCTCCCTCCAAAGCTTTCCTTAGATGGACAGCTTGTGCTCTTGAAACTTTGAGTAGAATAGCTCCCCCTTGATGTGAGCTACCTCCAAGAAATTTTTGTTGATGCAAATCTTCAACCACCAACACCAAAAGGTCTTCTTGCTTGTATGTGATGCCACCAATATGCCCAAATGCTCTGATACCACTGATGGGGGAAGTATCTCAACCCCTAAGCAACGACGAAGCGCGAATGACCTCCACAGGTATCCTTCTTTGACCTCTGCACACCAAAAATTCTCTTACTCAGAGCTTATGCGGACAACTCCAGTGAGATTTTGTAGACATGTAGTAGACACCAAGGGCTTTCCAACGAATCAAATTTTACTTCAAATGGATGCTTACACAAAGAGAAACAATGTCTACAACATGAGCTAGTTGAATGCTCACAACTGCTAGTCAAGCAAAGACCTCACTTCACTCCAGCAAGCTTTTCTCAGAGATTATACAGAGAATGAATCTCAAACTTGTATCAACCTTAAAGCACTCTAATATCTACCCAATGACACCACAATCATAGCAAATGGATAAATAGAAAAGGAGAATCTGTGCTAACAACTCAGGGGTAGAGAGTTGCAACACTGCTTGCACACACACATAGATATGCCTACTAAAAGAAAACAAACAATCAAGCAAGGGGCTTGCTTATCACAACTCCAGCACTTAGCGCTCACTTTACATCAACTAAAACTCCAGGAAGATGGCCCAAAATAAGTCGGGATACATGTTCCTTTTATAGTGAGAAGTGTGCCCCTAAAATCTAGGAACTACCTTTCCAAATCAGCCTCCTAACTTGGAGGACTTAGTTGAGATGACTTGGGGAGTGGTTGAGTGACTTTTCTTGATGGAATCTCGTGTCTTTTGGCTTCCTTTGATTGCTCCACATGTCCATAAAAGATTCCCCACGAATTCGTAGCTTGAAGCTTGACTTTTAACAACATAGCATATGGAGTTGGAGTGTTATCACAATTTATGCATAGTCCAAGGACTACACACTTGCAAGCTGCAAGAAGAACGTTACGATATCTCAAGGCCACTATAAATGAAGGATTGTTCTATTCATTTTATGATGATATGCAGGTCAAAGCTTATTCTGATGCGGATTGGGCCGGTTCCAAGGAGGATAGAAGAAGTACAAGTGGTTACCTAGTCAGGTTAGGTAGCAAGATCATCTCATGGATTTCAAAGAAGCAACCCACGGTGGCATTATCTTCCACCGAGGCTGAGTATAGAGCTTTGGCTCAAGTCACATGTGAGCTAATGTGGATTAAGAAGTTATTTAGGGAGCTTAATTTGCAGGTTGACACATATCCAATTTTTTGTGACAACCTGAGTAGCATTCATCTAGCATCGAATCCTGTCTATCATGCTAGAACCAAGCATATTGAAGTGCACTATCACTTCATAAGGGAAAAGGTGATATCCAAGGAAGTTTCAGTACATCATATTGGTACCAAGGACCAAGTTGCCGACATGTTTACAAAGGCTTTGGATGGGATGAAGATTTCAAAATTCAAGCAATGCATCAACATGAAGGAGCTTGGATGAGGACAAAGAATTGAACCTTGAGGGGGAGTGTTAAAAGTCAAGCTTCAAGCTACAAATACGTGGGGAATCTTTTATGGACATGTGGAGCAATAAAAGGAAGCAAAAGTCCACGAGATTCCATCAAGAAAAGTCACTCAACCACTCCCCAAGTCATCTCAACTAAGTCTTCCAAGTTAGGAGGCTGATTTGGAAAGGTAGTTCCTAGATTTTACGGGCACACTTCTCAATATAAAGGGAACATGTATCCTGACTTCTTTTGGGCCATCTTCTTGGCGTTTTAGCTCATGTAAAGTGAGCACTAAGTGCTGGAGTTGTGATAAGCAAGCCCCTTGCTTGCTTGTTTGTTTTCTTTTAGTAGGCATATCTATGTATGTGCGCAGGCAGTGTTGCAACTCTCTACCTCTGAGTTGTTAGCATTGGTTCTCCCTCATATTGTATCCATTTGAAGTAATTCTTGTCTCATTGGATAGCTATTAGAGTCTATGTTATGCTCACCAATTCTCTAAAGCATTATCTGAGTAGTTTGGGAGCCACATTCATTTTAGTGAAGTTGTGTGATTGATATCTCTCTCTCTGTGTAGGCTCTGTTGGAAATATTTTGCTCTCTGTTGTAAGGGCTGGTTCTCCTTCTCTATTTATCCATTTGCTATGATTTTTGTGTCATTGGGTAGATATTAGAGTTCTCAAAATTTAACCCAAGTTTGAAATTCATTCTTTGTATAATCTTGGAGAAAAACTTGCTGGAGTGAAGTGAGGTCTCTGCTTGGCTGGCAGTTGTGAGCATTCAAGTAGCTCATGTTGTAGACATTGTTTCTCTTTCTGTAAGCATCCATTTGACGTGAAATTTGATTTGTTGAAAAGACCTTGGTGTCTGCTAAAGGTCTACAAAAGCTCACTGGAGTTGTCTGCATAAGCTCTGGGTAAGAGCATTTATGGTGTGCAGAGGCCAAAGAAAGATACCTGTGGAGGTCATTCGCGCTTCGTCGTTGCTTAGGGGTTGACATACTTCCCCTATCATATGTAGATGCACATGTATATGTATATATATATCTGAACATGTATATGTATATGTATATGTATATGTATATGTATATGTATATGAACATGTATATGTATATGCATATGTATATATGTATGTATAGGTATATGTATATGCATATGTTTATGTATATGTACAGATATATGTATATGTATATGTATATGTATATGTATATGTATATGTATATGTATATGTATATGTATATGTATATGTATATGTATATGTATATGTATATGTATATGTATCTGTAAATGTATATGTATATGTATATGTATATGTTTATTTATATGTATATGTACATGTATATGTATATGTATATGTATATGTGTATGTATATGTATATGTATATGTATAGGTTTATGTATATAATTTATATGTATATGTATATGTATATGTATATGTATATGTATATGTATATGTATATGTATCTGTATGTGTATATGTATATGTATATGTATATGTATATGTATATGTATATGTATATGTATATGTATATGTATATGTATATGTATCTGTATGTGTATATGTATATGTATATGTATATGTATATGTATATGTATATGTATATGTATATGTATATGTATATGTATATGTATATGTATATGTATATATAAATGTATATGTATATGTATATGTATGTGTATATGTACATGTATATATGTATGCATATCATATGTATATGCATATGTTTGTGTATGTATATGTATATATATATGTTTATGTATATGTATATGTACATGTGTTGAGAGCAGTATGGGCACCCAAGGATTGACTAGACAAGGAAGCCAACGGAGAGAGTCAGAACAAGGTGAAGGAGTAAGTAGACAAAGCAGTCGATGCAAATCTGGCAGATAGGCCCTTCAATTTTTCCAAATCTACATCTTTTAACAGTGATTCTTATCACTAACAATCATTGTAAATACCATTTCATATTTTTGTAGCTCCATTTTGTGCAAGCCAAGGAGTCCTTGAGCTTGAGGAGCCTTAGAAGTACCTACATATCAATTTTCATATTTTTTAGACTCCGTTTAAGCCCTCAAATTGGCCCTGGAACCTAATTTTTAACTAGGCCAGACACTAGGTCTGGACAGGGCCAAAACCTAGTCAAAAACTATAAAAAGAGCTAGAGAGCTCATTTTTGAGGTTGGATTGTAATTGAAACAAACTTGTAAGAGCTTTTGAAAGTAATCTAAAGAACTCCATTGATTCTCCCTCTTTGTCTTGCCGTGTATGCGCGTGTGTGTGTATGTGTGTGCATGCTTGTGTGCTTCTCACTCACGCACTTGTGCCGCCACTTGCTCGAGGTCTTCATACCATCCTCACGTCTTCCCGGATTGACATTAAAGGAGGTGCTACTCATCACTGAGCTACACCAAATTTTGGCGCCGTTGCCGGGGATCGAGCTTTGAGGACGAGCGTGTGATGGTAAGACGTAGAGTTGACGCGTTGGAGTTGTAGGTATTTTCTTCACTCTCATCGATTTTCTTTTACTTTCTTTACCATCTTCATTTCCATCATCATCATCACCATCTCCCACCTCCATCTCCATCATCGCGGAAATTTCAGTTTTTTTTTACTATATCCCCACCTCCACCTCATTTCCCTCATTTCACTTGTGAGAGAGAGCGAGAGAGCGAAATTGCATGTGCTGTTTTTGCATGTTTCTTGAGCTATCTTGCAGGTACAGGTCACATCACCATCTCCAGCTTTCCGCGCAGGTACGAAACTCGACGAAACTGTCTCGCAGTCGCCGCCTTCTGTCCATCGCGATTGACAGAAATTTTCACTTGTTGAGCATCGAGAGGCGTTCTAAGCAAGTGTAAGTGCGAGCTTGGGAACACATTTCCTGGGCACTCAAGGGCAACCGAGCAGGAAACAAAAGGTTGGACACTTTTAACCCCCTCTGTCAATTCATAGCTTAGGCTAAGAACGACGAGAGGTAGGAGTAAGTCAGAGCGACGATAGGCAGTTATCAAGTTGAAGACTACCTAAAAACTCAAGTTCAAGATAAAAATCTAATCTCTGTACTGTCGGTAACATAAAGGAAAGAACCTAACGTGGAACGATCAACCTGAAAGTACGAAGAACACTCAAGTATTCCGACGACGTGATATCAGACAAGAACTCAAACGTGATAAAATAACTAAAAAGAATCAAGTGACTGATACCAATTGAGCGGCAACGAGGTTGTACTCTGGGCAAAGAATTGGGCTACTTAGATAGGCATATGAACCTTAGATCAGGACGACATTTAGCAAGGGAAAGACAAAGCCTTAGATCTTCAGAGGCTAGTGTCAACCACACTGCTAGGTCCTGGGCCCAGCAGTTGAGCCACCACTCGAACTACCCTAGCTCTGAGACCAGTGAGTCAGAGATGTCTCAAGGCTTGGACAGACCTACGGGAAGTTCAGGAGTGCCCTACCTGTACAGGGTAGAAGGCCCTTACAAAACGCAGCTGGAGTACCTTAGGACCAACCGATTAGGTGCTAGCATCTATGAGGACGGCTTAGGAAGATCTGTGGTCCAGATTAAAAACCCTGATCAATCCATTGGACTAGAACACCCAGCTGTCAAGTTTGAAAATGGTGCATACCTGGACAAAGAAGGAACTATATATGTAGTCACTAGTCACCCTGATAGGACCGATGACTTTGGGAATGTAATCTCAGAAGCAGACTTAGGTGACCTGGAACAAGGGAACATGGGTGCGGAACCTAGAACTCCTCGAGGTAAATCAGTTCTCACTAGGATTATCACGCCTGAGTGGGTCCCCCAAGACAACAAGAGCATAGAGTTGCTCCTCAATCGAGAAACTGATGAAGCCTTTTGGAGGTATAAATCCAATCAGCCAACTGATATAGGAAATATCATGATCTATGAGTTTAAGGATCCAGATAGCCCAGGTAGAGTGACCTACTTAGATCACACTTCGGAACGGATCTTTGTGGTGACAGAAAATGATAGGCATGCTTACACTTGGAAGGGCGAATTCATTTTCCCCCAACCAAGATCAAATGTATCCTATGGTCACCCTGGGGCTGGAACTTCCCAAGCTCATGGTACGCAAAGAGACAGAAGTAGAGATAGACCAGAAGTAAGTTTTGCCAACCCAGTGGGTAGAGAAAGAACGAGAACAGAGACGAATAGGGTAGAACCTGAGATGCATAGAGCCCACAGGAACCAAAGAAATGTAGATGGATTCCCTCTGCCGAGGCCTAGAGAGCACACAAGAACTTTGAGACCCACCCAGCTAGTTAAGTCCATGAAGAATTACTTTGACGGCACAGGAGATCCCTATGATCATGTGGCGGAGTTCAAGCAAGTCTTGAGAGCTGAACAAGTGGAAGATCTGTTCACGCAGTACAATGCCTTTGGTCTAACCCTTAGGAACACAGCACTTACATGGTTTCAGCCATTAGATGAGCGTCAGTTCAGGAGCATAGACCAACTCCTAGAGGCATTTATTGTAGAGTTCTCTAAGAGCGGCATAAGGCACAATACCTCCTCATTGATTCACAGCTTCAAGCAAACCCCTCAAGAGACCGTGAGACTTGCAGGAAGAAGATTTAGGCAATACCTGGAAAGGTGCCCTATTTCGGAACTACCCACATCTGCTAAACAAGTAGCCTTATTCCTTGATGGATTGCTGAGTACGAAATTGAGATCCTATGTGTATCTGAAGGACCCGAGGACCATAGAAGAATGTGTACGCATGTGCATTGACATTGAAGATAACCTAGGGGAGGAACTAGAGCTTTCCAAAATCTACAAAGATTCAGATAGTGCTTCTAGTCACTCTTCCACGCAATCCACATCAATTGAGGAACTCGCAGAGAAAGTGGCACAAAAACTAGGCGTCTCTAGCAAACAAATTCCTAGGTTTGACCCTGTGAAAAGATGCTATACTTGTGGTGGCGGCCACATGGCGAATGTCTGCCCTATTATGGCTCAACCCCAAGTAAACCCTAGTAGCCAGTACTGCCACCATAGAACGGAGATACACCAATCACACCGCACAAGATTGCCCATACAACAAGCAGGCAGTTAGGCAACCCTATCCGCAGCCCTTCCAACAAGGCCGATACCAGAACCAAAATCCACCACCACAATATGCTAGACCCCAACAAACCTACCAACCACAATATCAGGCCCAACAGAGACCCCAACCGGTGCTAGCTCAACAGCCTCCAAACCCCGCTAATGTGATTCCAGTAAAGTATGCTGTGGCAGAAGAAAACCTGAATAGGGCCATAGTACCAGTAACCCCATTGATCTCAGAAAGTGACCCGAGTGACCATAGCTTTGATTCTACACATGTCGATAGTCCCCAAGCTTACTACATGCAGTCTCCGGAACATGGTGAGTCCTACTATAGTGAAGAACCAAGTGAACCTAGTTGGGAGTCGGATTACACGAACGTCATGTATGCAAACCCCAACCCTAGGCCTCAACCTAGGCAGGTACGACCACCCTTTCCTAGAGGACCATGCTACCGATGTAAGGGGGATCACTTCATTCGTGATTGTCCCTTACCTCCACCTACACAAAATCAGTCCGTGACGATCCAAGGCTTTTGCCAAGATTGTGGAAAAGAGCATCTCTTACGAGATTGCCCAAAGAACCCCAATAATATGCCAAAAATCACTCCTATCAATGTGATTGGGTTGGTTGTGGATGCCTCAGGAAGTGTCACTTCCACTGCACCAGTGCAGGTGGTTACTAGAGCTCAGGCATTGCAGCAAAACCAAGAGGCAAGCCAGGAAAAGGGCCCAGAGGCTAGTGAAACCGAGAGCGTGACAAAGAAAAGGACTAGAGCGTGGAAAGATAGTCGAGAAAGAATGAAAAGACAATGGGCTAAAAAGATGAGTGAGCTTGAGGAAAGCATAAGAGAAACTAAAGCGAGGATAACGGAACTCACAGCTCCAACTCCCTCTCACATTACCCCGCCTCCACCACTCCCATCTCCATCCAACCCACCTCCTTCCCCACCGCCTCATCAAATCCCACCACCCCCTAGAGTAGGATCAGTCCTAGCTGACCCCACTCCTGAAGACCTAAATATGATGCTGAAAGCATATCAGGCCAGAATCCAAGAAGGGCCAACCGTAACTAATCATGAGAAATGCTACCCTAGAGCTGAGCTAGAGCTTGAACGAACCAAAATTTGTGCCAAAATGGTGGAATTGGCTCAGACCATGTTTGAGGCCAGCCGCCTATTTAACATTTCTAGTTCAGCTAAGACGCAGTTACACTTTGATGGACTGCTGGAAAGAATAGAGAGTCTAATTGCACAATCAGAAAAGGAACCTGCCCCTCAAAGAAAAGACAGGGCAAGAGAACGGATAAGCCAGCCTCTTCAGGAAGCCCATGTGCCTCCTCAAGAAGTTTATTCCCCCCCCCCAAAAGTCACATGTACCCCCCTCGAAAGCTCACGTACCTCCACAGGTTGCCTACATTCCTTCTCAGGGAGCGTATGAGCCTGCTCGAAAGAGTATTAGAATAAGTAATCCTCCCCAGGAAGCTTGTGCTCCAGCCATCTGTGGGAACGAGGAGAGAGCCAACGATAGAATGAGCCCTCCTTCCCAGGTTGCTTACGTGCCTAATTCTACGGAGCCAGACACTTCTTCTTCTATGAATCGGTTTGCACCAGACTTCCTACGAGAGATTCAAGAAGACAAATGGGATAACGAAAGTGAGGTCGCCCCTCCATTTGAACTTGTGGACGATGCACACGACCAATTCCCACAAGACATCCCATCCATTTACGGGGAACATGAGAATTCTCAGTCTCATGAGGGATTGGACTTTGAGTCTAATTCCATACAGGAGCTACCCCACTTCACAGGCCCATGGGAAGCGAAGTCCACATGTATGAGAGCACCCACAGTCATGGTAAGGAACGACGATTCAGTCATACCTAGGAACACGGAGATAGTAAAGAACACCAAAGTGCAGCGCGATCTCACTTTGGAAGAACTGCCCTAGGCTAGACCAGAAGCGCGGAAATATGTAGCTAGTCAAGTAACTGAAATTGCAAAACCACGTTCCCGGGTAGGATCCCATAGGACAGTGCCAGAAATTCCCTTGGATAAGATAGGAGATATGTGTGAAGGTGAAGAAGGGAACACCTATCTTCCCATTACCTACCAAGAGTACACCACCAAGGCAATTTTAGACTCAGGTGCAGGAGTTGCAATTGCCACCACTTCCCTTTGGAAGCGTTGGGGCAAGCCGGCACTCAGGCCAACGAGAATGAAATTGCAAATGGCCGATGGTCACATAGAGAGACCCCTAGGATTGCTAGAAGGAATAACCCTCACCACTTGTGGTGTCGAGTTTGAGCATAGTTTTGCTATATGTGACTTCAGCAAAAATCATGCCTATGAGATGATTTTGGGAAGACCATTCATGCGACAGTTGCAAGTGGTACAGGATTGGGGAACCAATTCCTTGTACCTGCAGCACTTAGGTGTTACGACCAAAGTCAATCTCAAAGATTACTCTCATAGGGATGTACCTCCTATCCAGTGGAATCCCATCCATAGAGCCAAAGATGATACAGAATCGGTGCATTCCATAGGGTCTGGATCCTCATGGATGCATGAAGACACCCACTTATGGATGTGCAAGGTAGCAGTAGAAGAAGAGAAGAGAGAGAAAGCCAGAGAGGTAGGTGCGAAAACCCATAGATCAATCCAAGACCCAGCCTATGCACCTGTAGTTTTTCCAGACGAAGAATTTGAACCTCACGGTTGGGCAGAAATCTTAGCAACAATGGACGTAGCCATCAACGAAGAACAATGGACACCTCACTGTGATGAGGATGGCTATGATATTTCAGTCTTCTCCATAGAGCCAATCATGGGAGAGGCAGTTCTAGAAGAATGCGAACCCAGCCCTGATGCATTTGAGGATGCAAGTGACTCCGATCTAGAGTCAATCATTATGGACCCACCATTTGCATCAGATGAAGAATATTTCCATGAAGTAGAATTTCAACCCCAGAGGCATGGAGAGGTTACAAATGATGTAAGATTAGCAACACATATGACCCCGAAGGAAGAAGGAAAGAAACGAAAGAAGAAAGAAGTCTCACCAGAGGAGGAAGAATCTTTGTTTGAGGTCCCAGAAAATTTTAAGAAGTATGAGATAGATGATAGGAGAGTCATGATAAGAATGCCTAAACGAGAAGCACAATCAGGAGAGGCCTATGATAACAAAGAAACCACCAAGAAAATAGTAGTGGCCATAGAAGCAGGAGAGGAGAGATGCACGTATATAGGCCATGACCTGACAGAAGAAGAAGAGCATGAATTGATTGCCTTGCTAAGAGAATACAGAGATGTATTCGCTTGGAGTTACAAGGATTTGAAAGGGGTTGACCCGGACATATGCTCACACACTATTCCCATGACCTCAGATGCTAAACCCTCTAAGCAAAAGCCTTATACATATAACGATAATTACGCCGCTAAGATCAAAGAAGAGATAGATAGACTGGTTGAAGCTGGATTTATCTATGAAATTGAGCACACTGAATGGATATCCCCCATCGTAGTGGTGCCCAAGAAGAATGGCAAACTGCGTGTGTGCATTAACTTGAAAAAGGTTAATGCAGCCACAATTCGAGATAACTATCCGCTTCCCATAACAGAACATCTCTTAGAAAGAGTGGCAGGCAAGGAAGTGTACAGCTTCCTTGATGGATTTTCGGGCTACAATCAAGTAGCCATAGCTCCAGAGGATCAGCATAAGACAGCCTTTGCCACAGAATGGGGCATTTTTGCTTTTAGAGTAATGCCATTTGGGCTTACCAATGCACCAGCTACCTTCCAGAGGCTGATGTGCCATGTGTTTAAGGAGTTCCTGAGGAAGAGTTTAGAAGTCTATGTTGATGATCTCTGTGCTCATTCTAATGTTAGACAAACCCATATTCCTGAACTCAAACAAATCTTTGACAAATGTAGAGAGTACCAAGTCTGCCTGAACCCAGAAAAGTGCGTTTTTATGGTAAGGCAAGGTAAGATTCTAGGACACATAGTGTCAAAGAATGGCATATCTACTGACGAAGAGAAAGTGAGAGCCATAGCAGAGCTACCTAGGCCAAAGAATGTCAAGGAAGTACAAGCTTTCATGGGGCATTGTGGTTATTATCGACGATTTATACACATGTATGCTGTCATTGCAAAGCCCATGTACGGACTTCTGACAAACTTTGAGTGGACGGATGAATGTGAGAATTCCTTCCAAGAGCTTAAACAAAGATTATGTTCAGCACCAATCTTGACCACACCAGATTGGAATAAGCCATTCCATGTTCATGTGGATGCATCCAACTATGCCATTGGATGTGTACTTGCACAACCTACTGGTGAAGGTAATATGGATCTTCCAATTGCCTATGCCAGTAGACAATTGAATGCGGCTGAACGGAATTACACCACTACAGAGCGAGAAGGCTTAGGCATGGTATATGCAGTCAAGAAATTTAGACACTATTTGCTTGCAAATAAGTTTAAATTTTTTACTGATCATCAGGCATTGCTGTACCTCGTAAACAAGCCTTGCAATACAGGAAGATTAGTGAGATGGTTTCTCTTGCTCATGGAATATGATTTTGAGGTTGTAGTAAGAAAAGGGAGGACTCATTTGAGAGCAGATCACCTCTCTAGGCTCACATCGGGAGAAGCCCCACAAGGAGTGTCAGATGACCTTCCTGATGCTTACTTGTTTAATTTGGAAGTTGTACCGCAGTGGGCTAAGCCATTGGTACCAGTATTGACATACGGGCCTAATCATCCAGTGGTGAACACACGGAATAGAGAGATCGTAAAAGCCCAAAAGTACCATATCATGGCAGGAAGCATGTACAAGCACACAGATCAAGGGATCTTGGCTTGTTGCGTAGAAGAGGATGAGTACGCTAAATGGTTGCAATTAGCACATGTAGGTGCGTTAGAGCAACACCATTCAAAGCAACGAACGTTGCAGACTCTAAAGAGATTCGGAGTGCATTGGCCAACTATGGAAGCGGATGTCCAAAAGTTGTGCAAGGAATGCCCAATCTGTCGCACTAAACCACCTGTGGAACATGCCACTCTCTATCAAGTATCCATTGTGCCAGATTGGAGTGAACCTCTAGTATCATTCTTGAGGACAAACACATTCCCTCCAGACATGACTCTAGCTAGAAAAAGGAGTTTGGAACAAGAAGCCCAGGATTATTCACTTGTTGGTGACAATCTGTACAAGCGCGGTAAGGATGGTTACCTGAGACTGTGTGTCCATGAAAGTGAGTATCTTAAGATCTTAGAAACTGCTCACCAAGGTGTAGCAGGAGGACACTTTGGACCGGATCGGGTGATCAAGGCAATCCTATTTGCGGGCTTTTGGTGGCCTACCCTTCACATGGATGCACATACCTATGTGAAACGGTGTGATGTCTGTCAAAGGACTCAGTATCCTATACGCAAAGATGAGATGCCACTGAAACCTATGATGGGTGGACGTGCATTCTCTAAGTGGGGAATAGACTTCGTAGGTCCTATTAATCCCCCAGCTAAGGGTTCTCATGCGGAATACATCATTGTTGCGACAGATTATCTCACCAAGTGGGTAGAGGTAAAGGCTACGACAAAGAACGATGCTCAAACAACTGTCAAATTCTTGTTTGAGAATGTATTCACGAGATACGGGCTACCTATAGAGCTTGTAAGTGATAGAGGAACTCATTTCTTAAATGAAGTGATTGAAAATCTACTCCAAGAATTCTTGGTAATACACAAGAAGTCTGCCCCGTATCACCCTCAAGCTAATGGGCAAGCTGAGAGCACTAATAAGATCTTATGCAATGTACTAACGAAATTAGTGAACACTAAACGCTCTGATTGGGACAAACAGCTACACCATGCTGTTTGGGCATACCGAGTTGCCTACAAAACGGTACTCCAAGCCACCCCCTTTCAGATGGTATTCGGCCAAAACGCTGTGCTACCCTTGGATTTCCTGATTCCTACGTTGAAAGTAGCACAAGAGCACGAATGGACAGGCCATGAGCTCTCCTCTAGAATTTTTGACCTTGAACGATTAGGAGAAACAAGACTGAGAGCTGCTGCAGGCATATATGCTGCCAAGAAGAGACAGAAGGCATACTTTGATGCCCACGTAAAGGATAAGGGTTTGAAAGCAGGAGATCTAGTTTTAGTCTATACACTGAAACAACACGCGAGAAAACTAGAAAAGAGAGGCTACGGACCTATGATTATCAATAGAATCTCCACGAGTGGAGCAGTACAATTAGCCACATTAGAGGGCAATGTTCTCCCTAACTATATTAGCGGATGCAGAGTCAAGTTGTATCAGGAACCCCTCACGGAGGAAATGCTCAGCCGACTCAACACGGCTAAGAAACGCAAAGAGGAAGAGAAGCGAATTAGAGAAGAAGCTCAAGCAGAAGCTTTAGAACGCATCAGAAGGATGAAATTACGAAGGCAAGGTAGAGAGCAGCCTAGGACAAATGACTATGCAGATCAAGGATATCATATGGCAATGTGTGAAGTCGCCGGAACCAGCTCACCTAGGATAACTGATCGACGTCCTTTTGTAACCCTAGATATAGGACAAGGGAAAAGTGCAAGGACTGTAAGAGCCTTGATTGACTCAGGTGCAGCCACTAGTGCTGTTAGAGTGTCTTACTGTCAAGAGTTACAGTTAACGGTCAATCCTGTGGAAGCATATCTCATAGGATTGGGAGGCGTGGAAACCCCTTGTATGGGCGAGGTGGAACTTCCCCTCTACATTCATGATGAGGAAATGACAGTTAAAGTACTAGTGTGTCAAGATGAGGATCTCACTGAACCTCTTGTCTTGGGTCAAGACTGGATCTATGACCAAGCAGTCAACTTAAACCTAAGAAGTGGACTTCTTCAGGTATGGGTCAATCATAGTCGAATTACAGTAGAGTTGGATAATGGAGCACTCAAGGAACTAGAAAAGGCACAGACTCCTGGTCCCTCCAGGGGTGCACATGAAGTTGACCATGCTGTTCTTGTCCAAAACTATGTGTTGCAGAGGAATGATATTCGCAAAAAAGGAGTCAGGGATGCAAAGGAATTCCCTTCTTTTCCTAAGGCCAGAAGGAGGCAACAACCAACAGTGGAGCAAAGGCAGAAGAAGCAGAGTACTACCTATGCCGGACATCAAAAGAACCTGCGTAGCAGAATGTCTCAACAAGTGAACCAAGTGTGGGGGCGAAAAAGCGAACACCCGGTTGCACCCACGCCAACCGCACGGGCAAAGCCTCTTATTAGTAACCAACAACACGTCACTAATAAGAAGTCTTTCAGAAATTCTTCTGCTAACGTGAAATCTATTTGGGTGCCCAAAAGGTCGATGAAGGCTAGCCCACAATCAAGACAAATTTGGGTGCCTAAGGCTTGTTTGCGGGCTCAGATAGCTACACCAAGAACACACCCTACACAGCATGATCCATTCACTCGCACAGCCTACATCCACTCATTTTCAACACCAAGGCACATGAACACGAACAGAATCAGTTGTAAATGGGCCCCTAAAAGGCCTCAGGTTAAAGCTGACACACCTACGGAACCACGAGTAAAACCCATCCACTGCATTTGGCAGCCCAAGACTTGTAACAAACCCCCTGACCCTATTGTAAATCCATGACCACCTACTAACCGCTTCACCCTTAATTCACATCATTTCGCTTAGCTCTTAGGTCTACCTAACTCCTAACTACACACACCAGCACCGAGCACTTATTAACTCCTAACCACTCCAGAACTTTAAGTTAATATTGTAACAAGGGACACGATGTCATTTTTGTGTCCATTGCAATGTTAACGTTTATTCATATATTCTCACAGAATCAGCTGCGACATTTTCAACATGGCGGAGGCAGCAGGAACTAGCTCTCACACAGAAACAAACCCGCAAGTGGTGGACTTGGACAGTTTACCCGTTTTGCCTGAGACAGTTGAAAGACCAGAAGAATTGCAGGCCATCAAAATCATACCTATTGCGGACCCTCCGCGTGGCCACACCATGCCCGTGGGAAAGACTTCACATTGGTTTACCGAGGTAGCAGGACCTTTGGGGGAAGGAACGTATCTATGGGAATCAGAGTTGGACTACAATGGAAAGCAAGGCAGATACCATTTCTTTACAAGAGAATTTGAGAAGTTACAAAATGCGGAAGGTCTACGTCCGATATGGGAAAAAGCCGGATTGAGTGCCTATTTCAGTGCCCGACTCCCAAAACCTAACTTCATGCGATGCTACTATCTCATCAACACCTTGACTCCAAATCCGAACCCAAAAGGTGCAAGCTCATTTGTGATTCCATCTCTGACAAAGGGGAATGAGCTCAAGAGGTTTAGGCTATCAAACAATTTGGTGAGAGAAGCTCTGGATATGCGCGGCATGCATATTCCTACAGAGAAGGAAACCCTAGTACCGGACTACATGAAAAATCGAAGTCTCACCAAACTCAAGGACATGGTATCCATGACGCCTAATATTGCAATACACCTTCGCATGTGCATGCAACACTTTGCTTTCCCGGCGCAGGATAGATTCACCATGCCGCACAAAAAGATTTGGTTTAGCCTGTATCTGGCAGAGACACAGAGCCTCACCATCAACCTACCCCACTGGATAATTGATCAGATACACTTAGCTCACAAACGCTGGCCGCGGAAACAGGTTTTATATGGTTGCTGTGCTCTGACAAGAATCATTTATAGGTGTTTGGCTTATGACATTCCAATCCAACGAGCGCTGATGTGGAATCGGGTAGAGCAGTTTCGAGGCAGGACATCCACTGGACCCCCTTCTAAGAAGATGAGAGGCACGGTCCAAGTCCCATGTGCTCAACCACGTGGAGCCACCCTAACACCAGACGTCACACCACCACCCCGAAGAGTCCGACCATTCACACTCCGACTTCCAAGACGCAGCACCGATGGTTCCACTTTGATATTTCCTCCCATCCCAACGGATCTCGAATTTCCTAGTGGTGCACCTTTGGAAGAACTCACTAATGAAGACTTCGAACAACTATTACAAGATGTAGAGCTGGAGGTAGAAGAGGCACAACAAGCGGAGAATGTACAAACGCAGGCCACAACCTCCCAAGCACCTGTCACACCTGTTGAAGTGGAGGAAGAAGAGGACGGAGATGAAGAACAAGAGGATGATGAGGAGGAGTATGATCAAGAGCAACAAGAGGAGCAACAAGAGGTGCCAGAACTTGTAGGTGCACCTGCATATACAGCTCAACTACGAAGGCTATATGACACTATCAAAGCAGTACAAGAAAGACATCAACTCTCTCTGGTATCAGGTCAAGCTTTGATGCAAGAAATGCTATCAGATGAAGGAGTGGACCAACATTTCATTGACACCCTCAAATTAGTGTCAGACTCTTTAGGAGTTCCAGAGGCTGTCCACACCGCAGTCCGCCAGTCCGTAAGATGAGGAGGAGTATGATCAAGAGCAACAAGAGGAGCAACAAGAGGTGCCAGAACTTGTAGGTGCACCTGCATATACAGCTCAATTACGAAGGCTATATGACACTATCAAAGCAGTACAAGAAAGACATCAACTCTCTCTGGTATCAGGTCAAGCTTTGATGCAAGAAATGCTATCAGATGAAGGAGTGGACCAACATTTCATTGACACCCTCAAATTAGTGTCAGACTCTTTAGGAGTTCCAGAGGCTGTCCACACCGCAGTCCGCCAGTCCGTAAGGTATGACAAACGCAGAGTGGACACGTTACCACGAGCAGGTAAGACTATCAGGATACCCGTCACAGAACCAGAAGTACCTATTGAGACCACAACCACTCCCACAACCACCACTGACCTCTCCGCTGAAACCTTCGTTCAGACATCACCCATCTCACCCCAGCGTCCTCCATCACCACCTTCTCCACCCCCACCACCACCTCCCACCTCGGAAGAAACGACAGTCATCACCTCTACATTCACTTATAACCCATCATCATTCAAATCATTCTCATTTCGAGAACCCACCTCACAAGACACCCTCTTCTCCTTCGTCACCAATCCCTTGTACACTTCATCCCGTCTATCCTCTGAACCCATGACTGGCCATCCCATAATTACAAGTGTAGTTGGAAACCCAGCACCCACAGAAGGCACCCTGTGTTTCCCGACCTATCCCCCAATACGAGTACCTCCATTCCATGACCCTCACCTCCCAGTTGGCCCCTACACCTCTTTCAACCGGACCTCACCACCCCAATACCCGTCCTTTGTGGAGCAGTTCTTCCGCTCTCCAATGTTTCAAAGGCACCTTTCCCCGCTGTTCGCAACGACATCAATTTACACGAACACCACACTCACCTCACCTACCATACCCAACTACATGGTAGCCCCTATACACACCACTCTGTCTGACCCGATGGACATTTCACCCACCACAGCACCTCTCCCCACGATTCCACCCTCTCCCCCTCCACTACCCCCCACCTCACCACTCACATCATTGGCACACACAGCATTCACTACCCCCCTACCCAATCCCTCCTGCCCTGCATTTCAAACTTTTCCCCTTGCATCTCATAATGTAAATAGCACGTTCAACACATTACTTCAGTGTGCACATCAGCTACAACAAGACTACCATCAATTGGAAGAACGCACTGCTGCCCTCCAGGCAGAATCTCAACGTCTGCAAGCTAGAGTCACCACTCTTGAAGCTGACTACCAGACGCTCCTAACCGAGCATACCACACTACAACAGGCTCACTCCGAATTGGAAGCAAAGACATCAACTGTAGATGACCAAGCAGTCAAGGAACTAGAAACAGTGCTTCAAGCGCAAATGATATCTAACGCCACACTCAGACGCAACATTGGGCTATTAAGGAAGCATATGGCCGCAGCACTAGAAGAGAACAAACGACTTCAACAACAAAATCAAGACAACTTTGAAGCGGCTATGGAAGGAACCGTAGGAGCAACCATTAGCCCTACCAGATATAGAGCAGTACCATCAGAAGACATCCGCATTTTACTTGAGGAGCATGCAAATTTCCTGGAGTCATATGAAAAACTAGAGACTGAATGTGCCGATCTAAAGAAACAGTTAGCCAGTGTATCCACTGCTCCACCGGAGCCGGTAATCTTGCAACAATCTACAGAAGAAATGGAGACCCTTCAGAAACAGGTGGCAGAACTCCAAGCACGCCTCTTACCATATGAACGACCACCCTCGCCCATTGAAGAACCAGAACCTGAAACAGTAGTGGAAATCCCCGTCGAGGACAGCTACGAAGAGCCATAGGAGCCTATGCCGACGCCTGGTGGTCGAACTACAGAAGAAGGACAAGACACGTTAGAAATTCAAGTTCCAGATTGGGTCAGAAGGGTCGAGAAAGTGGGTAAGACACATGATGATCGTGTGGCCGTGCAAATGCAATCTCTCACGAATCTGGAAGAAACGGTCCTTCGGTCTTCCTACTTTCAACAATTATCCCATCAACGGTTAATCACAACATCAGAATCGCAATACATGCCTTATTTTGTCTTACTACATGATTATAATGGAGAAGTCAAAAGACATACAGGGAAGGAGCCCACATTCGCTACTCAATTTGAGATAGGGGATTTACCGACCGATGCACGTGCTGGCTCGATTTTCCAACCTAATTGGCGTGCACGTTTACTCACCGATTACCCAGAGATGATGAGTACCTGGGCTACCATGCCACTCTATATCAAGTATAATCCATGCTATTGTCCAGTGGTACGTCGCAGATCCTGGCAAGCATTTGCAATCAAGGTACGCAACAATAAAGAGTGCTCGGCTTGGGTTAACTATCCGTATTTTGCTCCACCTCGAGGACCTCCAACCGTAGCCTACATGATATCAACAATTCGACACTGGTCTACACGTCTCAATAATGTACCCGACATCGCCGCGAAAATGTGTATGAAGATCTTTGAGCTCATGACCATTGTCTTCAAAACCTTTCGGAATGTCCAAGCTCCATACATCTCCGCCCCTGGATTCGCTCAAGGCAACAAGGATTTAGTCTACGACATGAGCCAAACCCCCTCGGTCACTGTCATTTTTGCTTGGCATGCACGAATCAAGTACTTGCCCGCATGCTTCAAGCAAACATTTGAGGAAATGTTCTCTACGGGCTTCTGGGAATACAATTCCGAAATTTTCATTCCCAGACCCACACATTTGCTACATCTATTCGCAGTAGAACAAGCGATCCATGCAGATCAGTTACGTCTGCCACATCCGGACGTTCCAGGACCAATCGATTGGGATCGTATGATGACA
>CM035436.1:95200398-95235398 GCA_020310875.1 Ceratopteris richardii
ATTCTAATGTAATACATTTTTCATGTACCCAAACTTGAAGAAGTTGGATTCTGAGATTTAAGTTGACTTCATGGTCAAAAATCCAATCTTGACCCCAGACAAGTGGTTCCGTAAGATCCTCATGTTCACGCACTAGCATTTTGACCGTCATTAGGATGTCTTGAAGGTAGATGGGAAGCTCCACCTCACCCAAGCAAGGGGTCTCCACACCTCCCAACCCTATGAGATAGGTCTCTATGGGATTGATGTTCAATTGAAGATCTTGTCCGTATGAGAGTATGACTGAGCTATTTGTTGCACCTGAGTCAATCAATGCTCTCATAGTCCTTACATTCTTTCCTTGTCCTACCTCTATGGTCACAAAGGGACGTCGATCGATTATTCGAGAAGCATTCACACTTGATGTCTAGCACATGGTCATGTGATATCTTGGGGCTTCTAGATCGACATCTAGGCCTAATCGTCTTAACTTATTTTGCCTAATGCGCTCTCTAGCATCTGCCTATGCTTCTTCTCTAACCCTTAACTCCTCTTCCTTTTGCTTTCTAGTAGTGTTGAGTCTCCTTAGCATATTTTCTGTAAGAGGTTTTTGATATAACTTGACTTTGCATCCACTAATATATTTTGGCAAGATGTCACCTTCTAAAGTGGCCAATTGAACCGCACCGCTTGTGGAAATTCTATTAATGATCATGGGTCCATATCCTCTTTTTTCTACTTTACGTGCATGATGCTTTGGTCTATAAACTAGCACTAGATCTACTTCTTTCAATCCTTTATCCTTGATGTGTGCATCAAAGTATGCCTTTTGTCTTTTCTTTGCAGCATAGATGCATGCTGCTGCTGGTAACTTGTCTCACCTAAACGTTTGAGATCAAAGATATTGGAGGACAACTTATGTCGATTCCACTCTTGCTCTTGTGCTACTTTTAAAGCTGGGATTAGGAAGTCCAATGGTATCATAGCATTCTGTCCGAAGACCATCTAAAATGGGGTGGCATTGAGTATTGTTTTGTAGGCAACTCAATAAGCCCAAACATCATGATGAAGCTGTTTATCCCAATCTGATCATTTATTATTTGCTAGTTTTGTCAATACATTACATGGGATCTTATTTGTGCTCTCGGCTTGTCCGTTAGCTTGTGGATGTTAGGGGGCATACTTCTTCTGTATCACCAAGAACTCTTGGAGAAGGTTTTCAATGACTTCGTTCAAGAAGTGTGTGCCTCTATCACTTACTAACTCTATGGTAGCCCGTATCTAGTGAACACATTCTCAAATAGGAACTTAGCCGTCATTTGAGCATCATTCTTTGTAGTAGCTTTGACTTCTACCCACTTTGTAAGGTAATGTGTGGCTACAATAATGTACTCTGCATGGGAGTTTCTAGCTGGGGGGTTAATAGGACCTACAAAATATATACCCCACTTTGAAAATGCACGTCCTCCCATCATTGGCCTCAAAGGCATCTCATCTTTTCTGATAAGATATTGGGCACGTTGGCATATGAAGAGTGGCCCACCAAAGTCCTGAGAACAGAATGGTCTTATTCACTTGGTCAGGACCAAACTGTCCATTTGCAACACCACTAAGATTTATAAATAGTCTGATTCATGAACACACAATCTTAGGTAGCCATCTTTTCCTCTTCGGTATAGGTTGTCTTCTACTAAGGCATAGTCTTGAGCCTCTTGATCCATGCTTCATTTCCTTGCTAGACTAGCCTCATTGGGTAATATTCCCGACATGAATTCTACCAATGGAGCACTCCAATCTGGAATTAGTGATGTGTGATAAAGGGTCACATGCTCCACTAGGGGTCTCTCATGGCACATTGGACAATTCGTAATCCACTGATGTATCTCTCTGTCCATTCTAGGCCAATATACTCCTAAATGTCTCAAATTTTGCAATGTTCGTTGTTTAGAATAGTGATTTCCTAGCAATCCTTCATGGGCTTGTTGCAACCAACTACTATGTTCATCATCCTTGACACAAACAACAAGCTAATACACCCTCTACATCTTGTTTGTACATGCTTCCTACCAATATTTGATAGTTTTGTGATCTTGCAATTTTTTCTTTGTTCGTTCTCACATTCTGATTTGGGGGTTTGAAGGTTAGGATAGGTACCAAGTTATTTGCCCATTTAGGAACATCTTCTGAACAGATAAGCATCAAGCAATTCATCAGACACTCCTTGTGGTGACTCTCTTGAAGTGATGCAAGAAAGGTGATCCGCCCTGAGGTGGGTCCTACCTTTCCTAACAACAACTTCAAAATTGTATTCCATTAGTAACAGGAACCATCTTCCTAATCATCCTGTATTGCAAGGTTTATTGACCAAATATAATAAAGCTTGATGATCAGTGAAAATCTTGAACTTGTTGGCCAATAGATAGTGTCTAAACTTCTTCACGGCATATACCATGCCTAAGCCTTCTCTTTCAATTGTCGTATAGTTTCATTGAGCTGCATTTAGTTGTCTTCTAGCATATGCTATAGGCAAATCTAAATTACCTTCACCTATGGGTTGTGCTAACACACATCCTATTGCATGATTGGATGCATCTACATGGACATGAAAAAGTTCATTCCAATCAAGAGTGGTCAGTATTGTTACTATGCACAAAAATCTTTTTAGCTCATTGAAGGATTTTTCACATTCGTCATTCCACTCAAAATTTATCAACAAGGCATAAAGCAGTTTAGCTATGATTGCATACATGTGGATGAATCTACGGTAATATCCACAATGGCCCATAAAAGCTTGCACCTCTTTAACATTCCTTGGTCTTGGCAACTCGGGTATGGCTCTTACTTTGTCCTCATCTATTGATATTCCGTTCTTAGAAAGAATATGACCTAAAATTTTACCTTCTTGTACCATGAACACACACTTTTCTGGGTTCAGACAAACTTGATATTCTCTACACTTGTTGAAGATCTGTTTGAGCTCAAGGATGTGGTATCTTCTCTCTTGGGAATGAGAACATAAATCGTCTACATATACTTCTAAGCTCTTTCACAAGAACTCTTTGAAGACATGACACATGAGCCTTTGGAATGTTGCAGGTGCTTTGGTGAGCCCAAATGGCATCACACAAAATGCAAAGATTCCCCACTCTATGGCAAAGGCCATTTTGTGTTGATCTTTAGGGGCAATGGCTACTTGGTTGTAACCTGAAAATCCATCAAGGAAGCTACAGACTTCCTTGCCTGCAACATGCTCCAATAAATGTTCAATGGTTGGAAGCGGATAGCTATCTCTGATTGTAGCGGCATTAATGTTTTAAGGTTAATACACACTCGCAACTTTCCATTCTTCTTGGGAACCACTACAATGGGGGAGACCCATTCAGTATGCTCAATCTCATCAATAAATCCAACTTCAATCAGTCTATCAATTTCTTCTTTTATTTTGGCTACATAAGTGTCATTATATGTGTAGGCCTTTTGTTTGGTGGGCTTGGCATTCATACTCCTTTCAAGTCTCTATAGGTCCACGCAAATAGATCCCTATATTCCCTTAATAAAGCTACAAGCTCTATTTCTTCTTCTACACTTAGGTCTTCTCCTATGTATGTACATCGCTCTTTGTTCCCTTCAATGGTTACAACAATTTATCATACACCACCTATGACGGCCTCTCTTTTAGGCATTCGTACCAAATTTTTTTGGTCTTCAACTTCATATTTCTTAAAATTCTTTGGTACTTCAAATTATGATTCCTCCTCTTCTTGTTTCACTACTTTTCTTTTTTTTTTCTTTTGACTACCCTCGCTTTCATCCTTTGAATATACCATTTTAATGCTTGGGAAGGGTTCTTCTTCTTGCTGGGTAAATACTGTTAGACGACCGCCGGAGTGGGATAGACATAATGACCGCCTGATATACCGGAATTATCAAAATCCGTGCAAAAAAGTTGGTACGTGCATCTTGAAAAAAGATATATAAAGCAATGTAAAGAGAATGGCGAGAGAGACGCTTGTGTATATGGTTTTAGAGAGAGAGAGGGAGAGAGGGATGCCCTTTCTGAGATTGTCAGAGTTTACTTACACTATGGTGAAGCTCTGAGTATTGTTTGTGTTGATTTCTGTTCTGTCTGCGTCGCCTGCTCATACTGAAGTTCACCGTAGTGAATGTTAAATGTCAGGTTATGTGGTTGAGTACTGTTTTCGTATCGTAAGATTGTGTGCTCTTCGACCGTTGAAGTACCCTGAGTTAGTATAAGTGAATGTAGTACTGCATAAGTTAATTTGATACAGATTATTACTTTTGGTAAATGTAACTTTTAATTGAATGTCTCGGGAAGTATTGTGGTGAGTGAATCTGTCTGATTCACTCTGTTTGATATATTATATGTTCATGAATCTGTAGAAGGGACAGTTCTGTTCTTCGAGTAAACTGATCTGGAGAATTTTGGACGTAGGAATCTAAGAACCAAGTATTGATGTTGATTAGTAACTGAGCTAGACGAGTAGTCACACTTGATGTTGTAACGAAGATTTGGGAAAATAGTACAGGGCCTCTGTTTAACAGACCCCTACCACTCCCAAGAACCCACGACGATCTGGTAATGTCTTACGGTAATGATAATTAGAGTTAACCATAGTTTACGGTGAAGCTCTGTATTACGTTAATCTTTGTTCGATAACGACTTGCGTTTGTCAGTAACACAACATCGCTAGATCAACACTTTAACACTTGGCGCCGTCTGTGGGAAAGTGGCATCGAGATTGCCAGTCATCTGTTAGAATCAGATTATTGTTTGATTGTCAGTAGCAACAGAACCAGATTGTTGCAAATTGTTTCATTAGTAATATCCCACGATTAATACGGAAAATGATAAATGCCGGTGACTCGGTCTGGCGAAACGTATCCCAAGAACCATCAGTCTGGAGTACTAAAGACAACTCTGGAAGGTAGAAGTACAACTAGGACTGACCCAGTTGTCAAGAAAGTTCAGAACGTTAAAGCTGATTCCGGTCATATTCCGGTAGAACGTGTTACGTCTCTAGTACATTCCAGTACTATTTCGGCACAGTCTGTCGAAGATATAGTAATTCCAGAACCTACCAAGACACAGTTGGAATCTAGTTTAACATTCTTGGAAAAAGATTTAGATTCACTTACGATTAGACACACCCTAGGCAAAGAAATCAGCGAAGGCAAAAAGACACCGCATTCGGGCACAAGTTCGGTTTATCCCGGTGATATTTCGGTAAGAGAATCTCAGTTATTCGGTGACGAATTAGCATTTTCTGCTGAATCTTCAGCCCAACTGCCATGCTTGGAAGCAAGTTCTCATACACTGGACATCAAGGAAGAAGGAAGGCTGTTTGAAACAGAAATTCGCAGCATAGTAAGCAAGCTCATTTCACCGGAAAGTGTGCCATCAGACGATATAGATTCCGGTAGTTCAAATATTCAGACCAGAAATACAGACGGAAGTTATAATATATTCACGATGAACGGACAACAACAACAACAACAACAGTTATGTCAACCCAGGCCACCTCCAACGGGAGTGACATACACGAAGTTTGGTGGATTTCCAGGAGATGATCCGGATGCTCACGTACGCACTTTCGAGATAAGCTACGCCGTTCTCAACCATCCACCAGATCCGGCCTACAAAGCCATTGTCTTCCAATCTACACTTGTCAATGAAGCAGCCAGGTGGCTCACAGAATACGATATTAATCATTTTGGCACCTACGAAGCAGTTTGAGATGCTTTTCTGCAGCGATTCAGGCTAAAAAAGAATCCAGCCGAAATTTTTGATTATCTGCAGAGTAACAGACAGAGGGTGAATCAATATGTACAGGAATATGCTACCCTTTTCAGAACACACTTAAGGCAGCTACCACCGGCTCATGCTAACTTACCAGATGATGTTATTACTCAGTGGTTCATCAGTGGCTTGGTTCCTCAACTTAAGCAGATCATGATCATAAGATGTGTCGGAGCTATGACACTTGATGCAGTCATAGCAATGACTTTGCAGCTGGAAAACAAAGTCGGCGGATTTACAGAAGATTTGGAATGGGTAAAAACAAACAGACATGTTGCCGAAGATATGACCAAACAAGTATATTGCACCACATGCAAAAATTCAGGACATACCAGCACCAATTGCACACTTAATCAGACATTCTGCGCTATCTGCAACATTGCCGGACACACCACCGAAAACTACGCATACAACGCTAGAGTACAGGGAATAGCGACTGTCAATGCAATTATCCAGGAACAAGGGCAGCCAGCCAATCATTATGTGCCTCCACAAATGAGAAACAACCAGCAGCAAGGATATCAAAATTACCGAGGACAGAGGAATAACAACTATAATCCAAATCGCTGGCAGAACGGGCCACCACCGGAAAATCCCAATTTACCACCACCACGCTGTGGCGAATTTGGACATATTAGGAGATTTTGCAAAGATGCAGCTGAGTATGATCAAAGGAAGAAGGAACGTCAAAATCGAATGGCCAACATGGTAAAAATCACACCGGTGGAAACACAGGCTGCTGCAGTCTAGACCCGTTCCGGTAAACAATTGCAACCGGCAGCAGAAATTTTTGAACCAGGGATACGTGAACAACACAGAATGTATAACAAAGCTAGTCAATGGACCACAACAGAACCACCAGTCTTTCCAGAGCCTATTCTAGTAGCCCAGCCCTCGTTAACAAAGGAAGGAACACAACAAAGGGAGTTAGCAGTAGAAACATCATCAACAGCAGATACATTGCCCACCGTAGACACCTCCGCATCCGCAGAGGCATCAACTTCAACATCAGTAGAGCCTGTCAATCAATCTCAACAGGCTTGGGAAATCTTATCTAAGGCATCGATCACTCTGCCTTTGGGCCAACTATTGGCATTAGTACCTGGAATTCGACAACAGTTCCAACAACAGTTCAGTCCGGTACCTTCTTGTATTTCGGCAACAGCAGCAGTTCAACCGGAACCTGATTCTACGGTTGATCATTCAGTTCCCTTGATTACAGTATGGTATAAGAATCATAAGATTACGCAGGTATTAATTGATGGAGGCTCTGGTGTTAACATTGCGACTGCGGCATTATGCAAAAGATTAGGATGAACCGAAATTGAGCCAGTTCAATTTTTTGTCAGAATGGCAGATCAATCAAGAGTCCATCCTGAAGGACTTGTGCGAAATGTACCCATCACTTTACAAGGTATGACCTTTAAAATGACCTTTGTTATACTAGATCTGCCAGAATCTACTTTGGATTACAACCTTCTTTTCGGCCGACCCTGGCTGAAGCATGCAAAGGTAATACAGGACTGGTCCGCACAAGAGCTTACGTTTAAAGATGCCAATCATAGATATGTGGTAAAATTAGATGCTATACAACCTTGCGAGCTACACGCTAGACCGTATTTTGCTGAACCAGTCCATATGCTAGATGGATTGTCAAATGATGAAGAAGAAGAGTTTCTGAAGAGTAACGCGGACTTAATTTCCTTAGGGACTATCGATCTACAGTCCGTTGTAGATAATTGGAACGCTTCAGCTTGTATAGTAATACCCATCACATAAGAGGCTAAGAAGGAAGACACTGTTTCGACACATGACGATGAATTGCAGCAACTTTTTAAACCAATAGACGACACAGAGAAACATCATCAGTTCTATGTCCCCGAAGATCAACTGATTACTTACAATTTAGGAGATGAAGATCATCCGCGTCCGGTAAAAATAAAACAAAATTTACCAGAAACATTTCAAGCAAGCTTAATCCAGTTACTCCGAGAATTCACTGACATCTTTGCATGGGACTACAAAGACATGAAAGGATTGGACCCCCGTATCTACCAGCATAGGGTCATGCTGAAGCCAGAAGCAAGGCCGATAAAACAAACCAGCTACCGGATGAATCCCCATTATGCATCTCAGGTAAAGGCTGAACTAGATATTAAAAGTTGGATTCATTGTACCTGTAGAACATGCTGAATGGATTTCACCAATTGTGATCGTGCCAAAGAAAAATAAGCAACTGCGAATCTGTGTAGACTACCAAAAATTAAACGCAGCAACAGTACCGGATCCTTTCCCGATCCCCTTTCTGGATACCATGCTTGATAGGGTAGCAGGACATGAAATGTATTCATTCTTAGATGGATACAGTGGTTACAATCAGGTTAGAATGGCTGAAGAGGATATACCAAAAATTGCCTTCATTACCAATTGGGGTGTCTTTGCTTGTACGGTAATGTGGTTTGGATTGAGAAACGCACCAAGCACATTTCAAAGATGTATGCAAGAAATATTTTCTCCTTATCTGACTTCATTTATGCAAGTATATCTCGATGATTTTTCAATTTTCGGTAAGTGGATAGCACATCTGTTCCATTTACGGTGCTGCTTTCAGAAATGCCGAGAGTATAGACTCTGCTTAAACCCAAACAAATCTATGTTTGCGGTTTCATGTGGCAAGTTACTTGGCCACATTGTATCTGCACAAGGTATCCAAGTAGATCCAGATAAAATTTCGGTAGTATTAGAAGCTCCGGTGCCCACTACACCAAAAGAAGTTATGCGCTTCATGGGTCAAGTGCGGTGGCATGGCAGACACTTACGATGGCTTGCTCATCTGGCTATACCACTGAACAGGCTAATCACAAAAACTCCCCGCCAGTTTGAATGGACTCAAGAATGCCAAACTACATTTGATCGACTCAAGTATCTATTGACGCAGGCCCCAATCTTACAACCACCGGACTGGGACAATCCGTTCCATGTTTTTGTCGACGCTTCAGATATTGCGATCGGCAGTATTCTGATGCAGCAAACACATAAGTGGTTTCGCCCTGTTTATTATGCCAGCAGAAGGCTTGCACCTGCAGAAAGGAATTATTCTACCAACGAAAGAGAATGTCTAGGATTAATTTACTCCATCAAAAAATTCAGACATTATCTACTAGGCCGGAAATTCACATTCCATGTGGATCATGCTGCCCTCATCTATCTAGTAAGACAACAACATTTAGGCAGACGCTTAGCACGATGGGTGCTACTCTTGCAGAAATTCGATTATGAAGTTATTCACCGACCCGGAAATGCACATGCCTTAGCAGATTTCCTATCTCGTCTAGATTCCGGTGAAGCTCCGATAGGCATAGATGACACAACTCCAGCGATCTATAGTTCTGAGCCACTGACTGATAAGACTGCCGAATCACAAGTACCACCTACATATTATGATCAGATTCTAACTTTTCTCACCGAAGGATGCTTTCCATCCGAGACCGCTAAGGCAATACGAAGGAAAATTGCAGTCTTTAGTCGCCGATTCCGGTTAGTTGCTGGAGAACTATATTATGTAGATCACACCGGAATCCTACTCCGTTGTGTCCCTCCGCATGAAATCAACTCAGTCATCACGATGGCTCACTCGACCCCTACTGGTGGTCACTTTGCCACATATTTGACTCACCGAAAAATTCTGCAAGGAGGTCTCTGGTGGCCAACTATGTACAGAGATGTGGCCCAATTTGTCAAACACTGCGATACTTGTCAAAGGTCTGGACAACCACTACAACGACACTTCTTCCCCTTGCAGCCTATTATGCCACTTGAACCATTTCAAAAATGGGGATTAGATTTTATCGGTCCGATCACACCTCCAGCAGTCTTCAGCAACAACAGATACATACTAACCTGTACAGATTATGCAACAAGATGGGCAGAAGCTTGGGCTTTACGGACTGCTACAGCGGTTGCAGTTGCAAAATGTCTGTTAAATGATGTTTTCCCACGATTTGGCTTACCACTCGAATTGGTGACAGATCAAGGTACTCACTTTGTAAATCAATTAATGAAAGCACTCACCCAATCCTTCCAGGTGACACACAAACTCAGCTCTCCGTATTACCCTCGTGCCAATGGTTTGGCCGAAAGTACAAACAAATCACTATTGAATATCCTCCGAAAACTGATCATGGAAGCACCAGAAAGATGGGATCAACTACTACCTGCAGTGTTATGGGCATACCGAACTACCTACAAGGTAACAACAGGATTGACACCTTTCAAATTAGCTTACGGCTTAGAAGCAATAGCACCAATGGAGATAGTTATACCAAGTTTACGAGTAGCCATTACCCAGAAACTGCTACCGGAAGACTCACTGTCATTTCAGTTGGACACGCTCAGAGAATTAGACGAACACAAATGGCTCAGTTTCTTAACAATGCATGAAGTTCAACTAAGACAGGCAAGGACACACGATCGAAACCTGAAAACTCCAGTATTTTCGGTAGGACAGCTTGTACTTTTCTATAATGCAAAGTCAAATAGATCCGCAGGCAAATTCAAATTACGGTGGTTCGGCCCTTACAAAATCTCAGAACAAATCGGTCCAGCCACTTTTCAGTTGACTACGTTGACCGGAAATTCACTTCCAAAAGCAATCAATGGCTCGAAGCTGCGGCCGTATCAACATGCCGCTAGCCCGCATTAAAACATTCGGCGGTGGACCGCATCTTTTTTGTTTTTTTTCTTTATTTTTCCTACAGTTCTTTCTTTTTTAATAGCCGCGTTTTGTCATAAGCCGCCCTCCTTTACTCAAGCATGCATGCCAAATTGGAAGCAGTATCATTCCAGCACCGCACAATGATAACCCTCACTTCCTACCCCCACCGTAATATCTGTACTTAAGCTCTTCGGTTGCGCCAAAAAAAAACGCTATGGTGTTTTTGTGCTTGTGATTGTGTTTTCTGTGTTCTATGTACTCGCACTCTGTGCTCTGTGTATTCGTGTTCGCGTGCCCAATGGAAGCATTGGCGAACTACACAGCCTTTTGTGATGGTATCCCTACTGAGGTAGGAGAGTACCTGCGTATTCGAGGGTTGGCCAACTTCGCTGAGCTGCCATGGCACTCAGTGGAAGCCCATCCCTTCTTCGCACAAATCATCTCTGCCATCGCCCAATCCCCCATCGCTGACCGACAATGGCTCTTCCCCTCCCTACCATCTAGAACCGTAATAACCTTCCAGGCCTTCGCCGAAGCCTTCCGCCTCACTCCACAAGGCCGCGAGAATGGCCCAAGTATCCCCGTAGGCCGCATGACCGAACTTTTCCCCTGCCATTCATCAAATGAATACGCCATTCTCTGTCGCCCCGAACCTGAAAAAACCGCATTACAGTTCTTAGTTGCCATTCTTAACCTCCAAAAACGCACATACAGTATCTCCCGCCCATTCTATTCCGCCATCGATCTTGCCGCACGAGAACCCGTTAATTTCGTCTCATTTTTCTTTCACCGAATCCATAAGGAGTGCGTCGCCATCATGAAACAAGTCAACAAAAGAACCACCCCTCGATCCAGACTTCCCCACATCCTTTCTTTCCTCTTCCCAACCATACTCACCGCTCAACCACCACCACGAGGACCAGTTTTCAGGCTGGAAGAGTCAGTTTAGCTACTAGAAGATGAGGAAGAAGAAGACCCCTCTTCAAGAAGAGTTACAAGCAGCAAGAGCAGAAAATCATGCACTATGTGAGCAGATCAAGCAACTACAGGCTTCGCTCCAAGCACAGGAAGAACACTCAAACCAGAGAGATAAGGCACTGGCTGAAAAAGACGAACTACTGACAGCTGCCGACACCGAAATACTAAAGTTAAAGCAAACAATCAAAGATACAGACGATACAAGAATAGCACTAGGAAATCTACTGGAAGAAACAAGACTCAAGTTACAGGACACCGTACAGAAATACCAAGAGCAGCAGAGAGAAGCAAAGCAGGCAGTAGAAGAGTTACAAAGAACAAAAGAATCCTTAGATGATGTCAACAACATGCTGAAACACCAACTAAACAGAGAATCTAAATATCAGAAGGACTTAGCAAATGTCCGCAGAGAACGGGATGCTTACTACCAAACCATAGAATTCCAGACCCAACAGTTTGGAAGGTTAGATAATCAGGTACGCAACCAGAAAGACAGAATCAATGAGATGCAGAAACAAATAACGGACATGAAGACAGCAAGAGATGCGGCATTATCAAACGATTTTTATTTACAGGAGGCCTTTTTGCAAACACATGCCAAAATTTTGCTCACCGAAGCAATTGCACTTAGTTCCGTCAGAATAGATGCGTAGATTTTAGAACCCGACACTCTGAAGCAATTATTAGAAACCCTTAAGAAAAAAATAGCTCGTACATTTAGATTAGCCAGGAATATGTACCTCGAAGGTCTCATAGAAGAATAGTAAAATTCGTTCATGCGATTTTGCAATGTAATGATGAGTTCGAATTGAGTATGATATCAAGGTTTTGTTTCATGATACTTTTTCGCACATGTAAAAGACTTGCTAAGTCCAGCATCGATCTACGGAATAAAATGCAGAATGATGATTTTTACTTATGCTACAATTTTGGTAAGGGGAATGAAGTGTCATGTCCGAATGAAATATAATCATTCCAGCAAATGGTAGTTCAAGCTCTGGTGCTTATAAAATGCGTATGCCTAGCATAGTATTTTTCAGTATAGTATTCTTCGAGCTTGGGTGCTAGTTAACAAACTTCCAGCATATTATTTTCGGCGAGTCTTGCAACCATGTCTGAATCAGATATCCTAAGATGGCGACTCAGGAGGAGAGCAACTGCACAGAGAATGATAGTGCCTACATCAGACGACACTGATACTACATTACAGAATGATAGCGATGATTCAACGACTTGTGCAACGACAAAGGCACAACATAACAACAAAGCATTATTCACCGATTTCAAAATAGAACTCGACATACATTCTATGAGGAATAAGAACTGGCTTCAGAGAATCGGACTACTATAGTTTGCCAAGCTACCATGGGAGCGTTGGACAGGTAATGAAGATGCAACGACTCAGTTGCAGATTATGCGACAAACAAAATGACAAATTCTAAATCAGGTACAATTTTCACCGCAATTAGTCGCAGCAATATTTCAAGTGCCTCTGTATGACGATGACAGTATTCCTAATTGTTCGAATGACGACATGAGAAAGGATTTTGGAAACTGTGAAGGTCGTAGAAGATATTACCTGATGAAAAAAGCAGCATGCATTCGACGTGAACAATTCAAATGGTATTTAGAGAGACTGTGTTTTATCGTCAGATTTGATTTAATGTCTAGAGAAAATTTTTCACCCTTAGTACATGCAGAAGGAGGTGGTAAAGTCAGCTGGGCTCACTGGTTGTATAACCACTTGTATACACAGATTTTTGTCGGGGACAAGCGCAGGTCCCAAAAATGTAGTCGTTTGTCAGTCTTTTTAGATGCTTTATTCGAATATGCACACTTAATCAAATATCAACAGGTAAGTAATATTTGTAATCAGACACTGAGCAGACCAGGGCAAGAACAGATAGCAGAGCCCGAGGACATAGCAGAAATGCCGGACAGTCTTTTTCCGGTAACAGATGGTGGTGAACAGTCGCCTATTTTGGGAACCCCTTTTAAATTATCAACCAAAAGAAGAATGGAGGATCCATCACAACAGGTAAGTGCGAAAATATTGCAGAGTAATTGTTTGGATAATAACATGAGAACAATGCAGAATAAGTTGCAGGAAGTTTCGGACTTCCTACTGCAACAACAGGAAAGCATTCAGAACATACAAGAACAGGTAACTGTCAATAAAAATCATTCCAATTCATTGATTGAACAGAATAAACAATTACAGGATGCTGTGAATAGCAAGGACGGTTTATTGAAGGAAATGCAGAATGACCACAAACAACTAGTGCTAGCTTTGATCGAGACCACAAGGTCTATTCAAGATTTTGAACCATGGCAGGTAGCAGTGCAGAAACAAATCCAAGAAGAGATGATAAATTTTTCCATGATGAATGCTACAATGCAGGCAGAACATGTAGTTCTACGTTCCAGAATACAAGTTTTACAGGAAATGGAAACCCAGTTATTAAATAATGAAGGCGTTGAATTGGATGCCACGTTGATGACAAAGATAGATATAGAGTCACTGAAACAACAATTGTATAATCATGTACATGATACTTGGAAACTTTTTCGTAGAAGATGGCTGAGTATACTTGTTCCCCAAATTGATCAAAGGCGGTCCTGTTTTTTGTCCAACCATGAAAACGATCTCATGACAGTCATTAAACGACAGGAAAATCAGCTTGAAGAATACAAACAGACGATTCAAGAATTGCAAAGAGAACTGTTACAGGTGCAGACACAGGTGAATCGGGAGCAGAACACTGACATAAACAATCAGACGCACCAAAGTGGCGAAGAAAATACTGTTAGTTTACAGAATCTACAGGGTGCTCCCAACATCATTAATGAGTCTGAACATAACTCTGAAAAAATTTTTGTGGAACTTGCGGGTTCGAGTCCACTGTGCGTGCCAGTGTTAGACGACCGCCGGAGTGGGACAGACGTAATGACCGCCTGATATACCAGAATTATCAAAATCCGTGCAAAAAAGTTGGTACGTGCATCTTGAAAAAAGATATATAAAGCAATGTAAAGAGAATGGCGAGAGAGACGCTTGTGTATATGGTTTTAGAGAGAGAGAGGGAGAGAGGGATGCCCTTTCTGAGATTGTCAGAGTTTACTTACACTATGGTGAAGCTCTGAGTATTGTTTGTGTTGATTTCTGTTCTGTCTGCGTCGCCTGCTCATACTGAAGTTCACCGTAGTGAATGTTAAATGTCAGGTTATGTGGTTGAGTACTGTTTTCGTATCGTAAGATTTGTGCTCTTCGACCGTTGAAGTACCCTGAGTTAGTATAAGTGAATGTAGTACTGCATAAGTTGATTTGATACAGATTATTGCTTTTGGTAAATGTAACTTTTAATTGAATGTCTCGGGAAGTATTGTGGTGAGTGAATCTGTCTGATTCACTCTGTTTGATATATTATATGTTCATGAATCTGTAGAAGGGACAATTGTTCTGTTCTTCGAGTAAACTGATCTGGAGAATTTCGGACGTAGGAATCTAAGAACCAAGTATTGATGTTGATTAGTAACTGAGCTAAACGAGTAGTCACGCTTGATGTTGTAACGAAGATGTGGGAAAATAGTACAGGGCCTCTGTTTAACAGACCCCTACCACTCCCAAGAACCCACGACGATCTGGTAATGTCTTACGGTAATGATAATTAGAGTTAACCATAGTTTACGGTGAAGCTCTGTATTACGTTAATCTTTGTTCGATAACGACTTGCGTTTGTCAGTAACACAGCATCACTAGATCAACACTTTAACAATACTCCTATGTCTTCTAGGTAGTCCTCTTCTGAGTTAAAAACTATCCATCACAATGGACTCTAGATCATCATCATTCTCATTTTCTTCTATGATCTCTCTAGGGTCACATTCTTCTAGCAAGGGCTGACACATGAACACAGAGATATCATAACCCTCCTCATCACAATGAGGTGTCCACTGTTCTTCATTGACAACAATGTCCATTGTGGCTAAGATTTCTGCCCAACCATGAGGCTCAAAGTCCTCATTTGGAAAGATCATCAGTGTGTAGGCTGGTTCTCTAAGTGGTCTATCTCCTCGAGGGGTTCCTTCTTCTCTCACTTTCAAGCATCTTTCCTCTTCCTCTGCAACCTTGCACATCCACAAATGAGTATCGTCATGCATCCAGGATGGATCAGAAGAATTGTCAGAATGCACAGAGATTGAATCTTCTTGCACCTTGTGAATAGGATTTCACTATACGGGTGGTACATCTCTGAAGGTGTAATCCTTCAAATTGATTGGTTGTGACCCCTGAGTGCTGCAAGTACAAGGAGTGGTTCCCCAATCCTGTACTATTTGCAATTGTCGTAGGAAGGGCCTTCCTAGGATCATCTCGTAGACGTTATTTCTGCCAAAGTCACATATAGCAAATGTGTGCTCAAACTCAACACCACAAGTGGTTAGAGTTATCCTTCAACATTGCCGTCAGCCATTTGAAGCTTCATTCTAGTTGGTCTTAATGCTGGTTTGCCCCATTTCTTCCACAAGGAGGTGGTCATAATCGCAACACTAGCACTTGAGGTCTTTCAACATGAGGTGGTCGCAATCACAATACCTTCACGAATGTCTCTTATTTTTTCTAGAGGTATCTCTGGTACTTTCTGCTTAGAGCCTACCTTTGGCATATTGGAATCAAGTTTTGGAACCTGATTTGCTACATGTTTCCATAGCTTGGGTTTAACTTTTAGTAGCTCTTCTAAGGTGACATGACACTGAACCTTAGTGTTCTTTAGAACTTCAGTGCTCCTTGGAACCACTAAGTTGCAATTTTGTACCAATATTGTGGGCGTTGTGATCTATAGAGATTCAGATTCCCATGGGCCTCTGAATTGTGGCAACTCTTGTAAAGAATTAGATTCAAAATCTAATCTTTTGTCTTCTTGTTTCTCCACTTGGTCTCCGTAAATAGATGGAATGTCTTGGGAAAATTGATCATAAAGGTCATCAATTTTAGGAATAGGAGGGGGATTACCTTTCTCCTTGGCCCTTTTCTCTTCTTCTATTTCCAGCAAGAACTCTTGAGAGTACTGTTGAATTGAAAGAGGTGTTTCCCCATCCATGGAATCAAGAACATAAACTTTCATTGGTGGTGAGCTTTCTCTTTCAACCATTGGTTGAGCCTATGGTGGTAAAGAAACCTACGACTTGTTTAGCAATTGCTCGATTTTTTCTAATAAGCCTTGAAATTGCAAACCTACTTTGATGGAATTTGTTTGATTGAACGTCAGATTGGTTTCAAGCATAGCCTGAGAATATAGTTCTACCATTTTTATGCACATCTTTGTGTGTTCAATCTCCAAATTTGTTCTAGGGTAGCTCTAGTCTAGGTTTGCAGCTATTGGCCCTTATTGAAGTCGAGCCTGGTAGGCCTTGAACATCATGTCCAAGTCTTCTAGGGTTGGATCTACAAGAATAGACCCTATTTGCGGTCTATTTACAGTGAGTGGTGGGGTGGGATGAGGTGGAGTGGGTGGAGTTTTGGCATGCAAGGGATTTTGAGAAGAAATATATTGTGTAAATCATGATTTAGACCATCAAACAATAGGGAATCCTTGGTTTAAATGGGTTAGACCCTCCAAAAAGGAACCTATGTTTCTTGGTTTTAACCCTTACGGTTTTATTTCAATATAAGTCTCAATTGAAGGGTTTGTTACCTTAGGAATAATTAATCTAAGGAAGAAAAAACCTTAGTCTTGGGAGAAGCTTCTCCCAAGTGACACCTTGACTTGTACATGAAGGAAAGGCTTCAATTGAAATAGAAGCCATGTGATTCTCTTTGGAAAGTATCCACATGAAGGACACTTGGAAGGACACATGGATAAAAATCAAGAGATGCAACCCTTGGACCTTTGGTATATATATGGGTGGAGTTGGATGGGTGGATACATACTCACTCACTCTCTGGTGGATGCTATACTCTAGGAAGAAGTTTTCATAACAGTGGTAACCAGAGTCAAGTTCTTTTTCAAGTACTTGTAGTACTTGATTCCTGTGCAGGTCCTCTTTTTTGAAGCTATGGTAAATTTTTGAGTTTTATGGAATCCCTGTGCAAATTTCTCACGTTGTCTCAATTACCCTCCTTGGGAAGAGCACTCAAGTGAAGTCCTTGAATATCGTGCTTAGTTGTGGCTGATTCAAATACAAAAAAAATTCTCTGTCATCGATTTTATCTGCGCCTGCGCCTTCTCTCCTCCCACCTTTTTTTCGATTGCACCTACCCTGAGTACTGCCGCTTGTGCTTGCAATTAATGAATGTACTTACGTGAGCTTCAGGTGGGTAAAGCCCCCAGCCAACCGGCGACCAGAGGAGGACCCTCTAGCCGACGGACAGCTAGAAAGCCCACCCCACCAACAGGCTGGCCGAGAAGAATAACCAGATGAAGTTAATTAGCGACCCCGCTCATTCAAAGCCTCTTTGCACCGAACTGCCCGGATATTCAGCTGACGCCTTCATGCACAAAGCTCATATAAGTACGCGCTTATCGTCCAATCATATCCACAGTTGACCGTGCGCAAGGACATCATGTCGACAGTGGAGCATGCATCCGTGGAGAAATGAAATAAATAGGAAATTATTTAACATTAAAAAATAGTCTCTCAGACGGTACCCACGGGGAATCGACCTCCAGTTAGAAGGTGAATACTCTCATCCAGTACCCACGCGGAATCGATCTCTAGACAAATTTCAATCAAACACTCATCGGCCTGAAGAACGAGCAATGGTTTGAAACCTCACGAATTTACTCCTTGTTTATCCTTTGTAGAAGTTTCATCTCTGCATAAATTGAAGTCCTCCTAAGAGCGATTACCAACAATTAATTCAAAGGAGATTTGAAGACTGAAGAGCCAAAGAAAGCTCAACCAAGGCAGTGAAGCAGTGAATCATCCAAGGCGGCCCAAGCTGACCTACAACTAGAAGCAAATATTGAAGAAGTAATCGGGGAAGTACTGGATTTAATTTTCATTTTTTTCCTTCAGTATTAGAAATGGCATTTTCTTATTTCTAGTTGATTCCAAAGTATTCACTGAATTATGGGGGATTCTTACGCAAGTAACATGTTATTAGACATACCTAGGTAGGAAGAGGATTATGCACCACAGGAAGGGGGTAGACAGTTAGATTACACTCCAGGTCTTTGAGAGAAAGGCCAAGAAGAAAGGCAGGAAATAAATATGTATAAAGAGTTGAATGGATTGGATGAAAAGATGAACGATATCCAAGCAGATATGTTCATTGTCAAGGAAATCCAAAACAAGATGGGTACCCTTCGTACTTCAATTAATGAAGTTAAAGGGAAGATGGAACAAGTTCTTAATATGCTTTGTCCATCTTTACCCTTGCCTGCCCAAATGGGTTCCTTGTCCATTCGACCAAGGAACTCATCATCTAGTAAAGTAACAGACGCCCCTTTACCATTGCATAGTAATGTATCTTTAAAAAATAAGAATGATGAAGTAAATCCTCCTCATATTGCCATTAAGACTAGAAGCCTTTCTTTTGCAAAAGACTTAAAACCACCTCAATTTTCAGGGGAAGATAAAGACCGAAACAAAGATGCAGTCTTGACATTTTTAGAAAAATGGCAAGAGTTGCATCAGTTAAAAAACACCCCTAAAGCTTATCAAGTCTTAGAAACAAGTTTATCACTTGGACCTAAGGCTTATAAATGGTGGATGAGCTTAAAGGAGGCTCCTAGAAACTTGGAATCAATTTTAAGAATTCTTCAAAAAAGAATTCTTACTAGAAAATGAGGATGAACAAAACTGGGAAGAATGGGACAAAGTCCTACAGAGAGGATGTCCCCTCTCTTTATATATTTCTCATTATCAAGAAATGGTACTTAAACTGCAAAACCTAGATGATTTTCATAAGGTAAGAGGTTTTATCTGTGGTCTCGACAAGCAAGTCAAACATGAAGTGAAGAGAAGTGCTCCAAAAAGTTTAGAAGATGCTATTAAGTTAGCACAGATCTATGAAGATCATGCTAAAACTAGAACACAACCACTTCATCTTGTCGGAGACAACAAAAAATTTAAACGAGGTAAAAGAAAGATAGGCACGTTCAAAAAGATGACTTTAAAACCCCTAGACCTTCACGACCTAGGCTTGACCCTGAGGTTTGGGAAAAAACAAAAAATGAGAATCTTTGCTTTAAGTGCCTTAACCCAGGACATCTTAGTAAGAATTGCATGACTAGGGGACAACAAAAAGCCACCCGTGAGATAAAAGGGAAAGAAAAGACAGAAATACACTTAGTCCAAACATTAAATCTGGAAAATCGTAAAGTTTGGAAAAAAGTGGAAGTCCTTCATGAAGACTATAAGCATCAATGTTGTTTGTCTAACTCAATGTGGGTCCAAAACTAGTTTGGACCTCAAGACTTGGTCAAAATTCATGCTTGCATAAGTGGTGAAAAAGCCAGAGTCATGATAGATGACTTGGCCACCCATAATTTCCTAAACTACTCATTGGTGAAGAGACTAAAGTTGCCCCAGCAAAAGTCACCTCATCAGTATGTTGTATCTATGATGCAGGGGATACTATGATTTGTAACCTCGAAATAGAATTTCAAGGTTATAAGATAAATTAGACTTCCAGATCATGCACATGGAAAGAACTGATGTGGTTTTGGGTAGGGAATGGCTTTGGGGCTTAGGAAAAACACTTAAAAGAAGCTATCAATTGAATACTTTAAAATTTGAGAGAAATGGAATCTGTTATCTAATTCAAGGAGAGCATGATGTGTCGAGTACTCCTTTGATTTCTAGCATGGAGTTGAAAAACTTGTAAATACCCAAAAAGCGGAAGTTTTCATGATACTCCCAACTCATGTAAACAATGTACATAATATGAATCCAGTTTCTTATATCTTGTCTCCCTTATCTAAACATGAAAAGTTTAAATTTAACTGTTTAATAAATAATTGTCGGGATGTTTTTCCAAAGGAGCTTCCCCATGGCTTACCTCCTTCTCGTGGGCAAGTCGACCATGCTATAGACTTGCCCCCAGGTACTAAGCCTATATGTAAACCCCCTTATGGACTCCCTTTTTCCCAGCAAGCTGAAGTAGAAAAATAGTTAAATGAATACCTAGTTAAGGGATTCATTCAGCGTAGTCTTTCACCCTGGGCAGCACCCATTCTTTTAGTCAAGAAAAAAGATGGATCAATACTATGCATTGACTATCGAGCCTTGAATAAAGTTACAATCAAGAATAAATATCCAATGCCCCGAATTGATGATTTATTTGATCAATTAAAAGGAGCTAAGATATTTTCAAAACTTGATCTCCATCAAGGATATCATCAAATTAGAATTAAATCTGAAGATGTTCCTAAAACAGCTTTCAGAACTAAATATGGGCATTTTGAATTTTTAGTCATGCCTTTTGGACTAACAAATGCCCGAGCCACGTTCATGACACTAATGAACACTATATTAAGCCCTTATTTGGGAAAGTTTGTAGTTGATTTTCTTGATGATATTCTTGTCTATAGTCAAGATGCAGCCTCTTATCTAGAACATTTGGAAAAAGTTTTCCAAGTTCTAAGAGAAAATAAATTATTCGAGAAAGGAGATAAATTATTCGAGAAAGAAGATAAATGTGAATTCTTTTCAACAAAAGTCAGATATATTGGACACATTATATCTGAAAAAGGGATTCAAGTAGATCCTAATAAGGTCCAAGTTATTCTTAACTAGCCTCACCCAAAAACTATTACATAACTTAAAAGTTTTTTAGGGTTGGCGGGATACTACATAAAATTTGTACCTAACTTTGCAAAAATATCAACCCCTTTATTTGAAAAATTAAAGGGTAAACCCAAAAGCCTCAATTGGGAGAAGGAACAGGCTGAAAGTATGGAAAGAATTATAAGAGCCTTAGCTTCAGCCCCGGTTCTATAGATAGTATATCCAAATGAACCCTTTGTAGTTGAAACAGATGCTAGTGATCTAGCAATAGGAGTTGTTTTGAATCAAAATGGTGGACCAATTGCTTTTGAAAGCAAAAAGTTAAATCCAGCTCAAAGAAACTATTCTACCTATGAAAAAGAGCTTTATGCAATTGTGCATGCTCTAAAAAAATGGAGATATTACTTGTTTGTCACCAAAGTAACTATAGTTTTTGATCAAGCAAGTATTAAATGGTTTGCAAAACAATCCGAATTATTAGGTAGAAAAGCTAGATGGGCCGAATTACTCCAGGAATTTGACTATGAACTCAAATATAGAAAGGGAAAATTTAATATTGTGGCAGATGCATTAAGCAAGATGCCCATGTTAAATTCTTTGAGTTTCATACAAATTTCTAATGAGTTAGTAACACTCATGAAGGGCAAGTATCAATACCAGTTTTAACGAAGCCTGGAAGAAAGTTTCAACTCCAAACACAAACTTATCAAATGAAGATAAGTTTAAACATTACAATATTCAAGATGAATATCTGTTATACAAAGGAAAGATTTGTGTCCTTTGTGATTCCGAACTTAGAAAACAAAGTTTGTTTGAATGTCATGATGCCCCAAGTGCGGGATATCCTGGAATCAACAAAACTTATGAATTAATAAACAGTCAATCTTACTGGCCTGGTATACATAAAGATGTACATAATTATGTACTTAGATGCACCAAGTGCCAAGTTAACAAAGCTGAAAAGCTTAAGATAGGGGGTTTGTTGCATCCCTTAGAAATTCCAAATGGAAAATGGGAGAGTATTTCCATGGATTTCATTACAGGCTTGCCACGTACCCCTAAAGGCCATGATGTTGTTTGGGTCATAGTTGATCGATTGACCAAAATGGCTCGTTTCATACCTACTCGAACCATAGTAAAAACTCCAGAATTAGCTAAATTATTCATAGCACAATTGTATAGACTCTATGGATTACCTCAAGACATAGTGTCCGATAGAGATAGAAAATTCACTAGTCATTTTTGGAGAGCTGTATTTAGTAGATTAGAAACTAAGCTAAACTTGAGTACTGATGAACATCCACAAATGGATGGTCAAACTGAAAGAGTCAATCATATACTTGAAGATATGTTATGATCATACGTATTTTCTACCCAAACTAACTGGGAAGACTATCTACCGATAGTGGAATGTGCTTATAATAGTGCAAAGCATTCTGCAACGGAATATAGTCCTTTTATGTTATATGTATGTGTTTCAACCAAGAGCACCTTATGCAGTTGGACTTCAAAACGAAAAAGTCCAAGAAGCTAAAGATTTCTTAGAAGATATGAACTTTAAGCTAAAACTAGCCAAGGAAAACCTGGGAAAGCCCAGGATAGAGCTAAATCTTTTAGCGACCCTAAAAGCGAGATATTTCCTTTCAGGTTGATGAATTAGTATATCTTAAAGTTCCTGAGAAATCTGAAACATTGAGAACAGGACCTTGTCCTAAACTCTCCCCGAGGTTCTGTGGCCCTTTTAAGGTTCTTAAAAGAATAGGGACTTTGGCTTACGAGTTAGAACTTCCAGAAGATTGTTTACTTCATCCAGGATTACATGTAAGTAGATTAAAAAGAAAACTGGCTGAACAAGACAATCTTGTATCTTCAGATACAATCATTCAACCAATCTCCCTTCTTAACATCCCTCATGAACCAGAAAGAATACTACGCACTCGAGATAAAAAAACAAGAAATCATCTATATAAAGAGTGCCTAGTTAAACAGAGGGATGGAACTGAAGAAAGTGCTACTTGGGAATGAGTAAGTTCCATAAACAAAAGATTTCCCTCTTTTTCAACTCTTGGTTAAAAATGAGGAAAATATCTTTTGAGAGTGAGTCCATGATCAAACAAAATGAATCATGGTGCACAGGGGAATACTCCACATAATATACCAAAGCACATTTTCGAGGACGAAAATGTTAAAGGGGGAAAGAATGTTGTATAAATCATGGTTTAAACCATCAAACAATAGGGAATCCTTGGTTTACATGGGTTAGACCCTCCAAAAAGGAACCTATGTTTCTTGGTTTTAACCCTTGAGGTTTTATTTCAATGGAAGTCTCAATTGAAGGGTTTGTTACCTTAGGAATAATTAACCTAAGGAAGAAAAAACCTTAGTCTTGGGAGAAGCTTCTCCCAAGTGACACCTTGACTCGTACGTGAAGGAAAGGCTTCAATGATTCTCTTTGGAAAGTATCCACATAAAGGACACTTGGAAGGACACATGGATAAAAAACAAGACATGCAACCCTTGGACATTTGGTATATATATGGGTGGAGTTGGATGGGTGGATACGTACTCACTCACTCTCTGGTGGATGCTATACTCTAGGAAGAAGTTTTCACAACAAAATATCTTCTATTTTTGTTTTTGCATCTTTAAGGCTTTCTTCTAGTTTGGATAACTTTTTATTCCACTTACGATTGGCCTTCTCCCTGGTATCCTTCCATGTTCTTGTTTTCCTCTTACTAGGCTCTCCTGATTCACTTGGCTCTGACTGCTTTAGCTTGTTGTAAGGCTTGTGCCCTAGTGACTGCTTGTATAGGAGTCACATTACTACCACTTTAACTTGAATCCACCACTAATCCTACCACATTAGTGGGTGTAACCTTGGGTGCACTAGAGGGATTCCTAGGACAATCTCTCGGGAGATGTTCTTTGCCCCACTCAAGGCAAAATCCTTGTATTGTGATGTTTTGTCCTTGTGCCAGAGTCAATGGGTGGGGACATTTAGGAATGAAATGGTTGCCTTGACATCTAAAACATGGTCCTCTAGGGGCTTGTGTTCTTACTTGTCTCAATTGGGGTATGGGGTTTGGGTTTGTGTACATGACATTGGAGTATTCTAGCTCCCAAGTTTCTTCCATAGGTGGTGTCTCAATATTGATAGGAATAAGCCTCACTATGCTCTAGTGATTCTATGTAATAAGTTTGTGGACTATCTTCATGGGAGTAGTCTGAACTATGAGCATGAGAGTCATTTTTTGAGACCTATGGGGTTAGTGGCACCAATGCTCTATTAGGGTATTCCTCTACCACTGCATACTTAAGTGGAATCACATTGGCAGGAGCTGTTGGTTGGTTTCCTAGGACGAGTTGTGGCCTCTATGGTGCTAGATATTGCTCTTGTGGCCTATAATATGGTTGTTGATATTGATTTTGATACCTACCCTATTGGTGAGGTTGTTGATAAGTTTTTCTAGTAGCATGTCTATTGTATGGACAATCTTGAGCCATGTGGTTTGTGTATTTTCTCTCAATTATGCACTATGGAGCATTCAAGTTTCCTTGGGATTGAGCCATCATTGGGAAAACATTAGCCATGTGGTCTCCTCCATAGTTAACATTGCTTCAATGAGGATACCCTTGGTGTTTGTCTATTTAGAACTCCTAGCTTCTTGGCAACCTACTCAACTATCTCATCTATCTGAGTAGAGGTTCTAGAGGTATGATTAGTAGAACTATCAGAATCCTTATAGAGTTTTGACAGTCCTAACTCCTCACCCAAATTGTCTTCTATGTCACTACACATTTGCACACACTCTTCTATGGATCTAGGCTCTTTCAAGTACACATATGATCTTAACTTGGTGCTTAGTAATCCATCTAAAAATAAGGCCACTTTGTTTGGCCGGTGCGGGTAACTTTGGAATAGGGCATCTTTCTAAGTACTGTCTAAATGCTCTTCCTGCAAGTTACCCTATTTCTTGGGGTCTCTACTTGAAGCTATGGATCAAGGATGATGTGTTATACCTAATGCCCCTCTTGGAAAATTCTACAATGAATGCTTCTAGCAGTTGACCTATCTTTCAACAATTGCAACTGTTTAGAGGTTGAAACCAAGCTAAGGTAGTACCCTTGAGAGTCAAACCAAATGCCTTGAACTATGTGAACAAGTCCGCAATCTCTTCAGCTCTTAACACTTGTTTGAACTCAGCCACATGATCATAAGGATCTCCTAACCCGTCAAAGTAGTTCTTCATTGCCTTGACCACTCTAGAGGGTCTAAGGGTTCTTGAGTGCTCTTGTGGTCTAGGCAATGGAAAATCATGTTCCTCTCTTTGATGCTTATGTGCTTGATGCCTCTCTCTTTCAAGTCTTTCACCCTCAATTCCTGATTTGTCTCTACCCACAGTCTGTGTTAACACTTTTATTGGCAAATAGGAAACTTACAGGTTCACGCTCAGGTTCTTATAACTTCTTGGGTTGTCGTTTCTCTCTTGATAGCTTTACCTGTTGTGGCTACCAGAAATTTACAAACGATACCAATTGGTCTGCAATATTTTATTGAGTATGTTCTTGAATTTATTCAAGATTTAACACGAACCCAGATGGGGGAAGAGGAATATCCTTCTTGGGTTTGATTTATTGGAATGATGTTTTTATCACTACAACAGATCGATGGTATACCGAGGTTTTTACCAAGGAAAATGAACACGGCTTTATTTTCCGCGATGCCGGTGTAAAGGTCAGTGTGCGTGTCGGTATCAAAGCGTCGTTATATGCATCGGTAATACTGGCGCTCATACCACCGACCATACCGAGGCCACTGCTGGGAATACCGTCGCCTATACCGTCGCCTCCTGGGTGTACCGATGCTTATTCCAATGACATTATTGGGAGTATCGTTGCGTATACCGACGACCATACCTGCAAAATTTTTTTTGGGCAGAGTGTGTTGTCTTTTGCTACAACAACATTACCATGATGTTGCTTAACAAAAGACAATACACTCTGCCCAAAAAAAAACCGAGTACATGTGATGTGTACTCTAATGACAACCGAAATATGATTTCATGAAACAGAGCATTATTGGACACAAAAGAGATAATCAGAATGAACCATGAACCATGTACAAAAGAAGTTATATATTTCAATAATGAAGCATGTACAAGAGTGTGGCAAACCACTGTCATATATGATGCTTTTACAAAATGTGGCAAAGCAATGCATTGCCATATGAAAATCAAATACAAAATATTGGTGAGCCACTACCATACACATGCAAAGAACGTTCCATATCAACAGTCCTGCAATGAAGAACATTAATTGAATGAGATAAATTCACATGAAAATTACAAACAACAAGTAAAAACCAAGTTTATAAATTAATTACCTCATCGCAAATACTCCCATGAAACTACCGCACCGCGTCCCTCCAAGTCCTCCAATAGTGCAATCAACCCATGACTATATCCGTAAGACTCCTCCGTTCGTGTTGGAGGACGACCCATTGCCAACTCCTGAACCAAATATACAAAAGATTAGAGAAACATACATGAGAAATGTAACACAAATAAATTCAATAAATGAAATGGTACTTACAAACTCATGACGCAGCGTGTCATATCCGTCGCTGCCCAAATGTGACGGTCCAATCGTATCTAAACGTGTGGCCGCGGCATCTCGCTACTGGCGATATCGGTCAGGAATCTGCTGCTGCTCGTCACGAATCATGTCCCACTCCTCAGCATCTAACCGTACAGGCTTTGGTAAGCCTGCTCTGAAAGCATCACGAGCCTCGGATCGTCGATGGGACATAACCTCACGTGCGGTGTGCAGAATCCACTCTGAACTGACAAGAGACTGTCCATCGGCTAGTCGGAACTCCTGATAAATCGTCTGTGTGATATAATTCTTCCGATCTTTATCCTGTTCACTCCATTTTAGCATGATAGAGTGTCCAAACTGGATAGAGCAAAGCTATCGTATGCGTGCACGCATTGCTTTGCCAGCCACATCCATCACCGGATCTCCAATCTCGGATACTATACACCTTGGAGTCATCATGGTCATGAGCACCCCAAGGTGTATGTGGTGTTCCACGTGGTGTAATACGTGGCGTACCTACATCTGAGGCACTCGTCCTAGGAGTAGAAGCGGGCGACACAACGTCCCTCACACTGCCTCCACAACAGTCGCCTCCTCCGTCTCTAGACCTACCTGTAGATCCACTCCTAGAACCTCCTGCTCTAGAGCATGATCTCGATCTACGAGACGGGTCAGAACCTGTATCGCGCTGAGGTGTCAAATGCACATGCCTACTAGTAGACCCAGTAGGAGATGGCTAAAAAGATGCTCGTGGTGGAGTCAGAAAGCTAGGAGACATACCTCCTATAGGAGTAGCACCACCTGCAGGAGTGACACCGGTAGGAGTGACACCAATGGGAGTGACACCGGCGGGAGTGAGGCCAGCGGGAGTGAGGCCGGCAGGAGTAAGGCCGCCAGGAGTGAGGCCGGGAGGAGTGCTACCACGAGCGATCCAATATTGTGATGCAATGGCCATATACGTAGGAGGAACCTGAGAGATGAACTCCAAAAACTGCTCCTCTGTCATGGAATGTGGAGTGACTGGAGGACTGTCTCCCATCGTGCTCTGTAATAAAAGAACTCAAATAATTAGCATGTGATAATAAAATTAATATAGAGAATAAACCAACAAAAAAAGCAAAAATTAGTACGTACAAGTGTTTTATTCAAAAGTCCTCTAGTCTAGCATCCTCTTGAAGATCCGATGCACCGAGAATATATATCTCTATATTGATGGCTTCTAAATCGCTTGATATGCTGGTTTCCTCCTGATCATTGTCTATTGCTTCGTCTTCTCGAACAATGACCTCTTCTTCAATGACCTCTTCTTCTTGAACAATGATCTCTTCCTCCTCAACTATCGAATGAATCTCTGAGTCCACTAGAGATGGACTTTCTTCTACATCTATGTTTTCAAAAATTTATCTACTACGTGGAGCGACTTGTAAAACAAATAGCCACTCTGGGTCTTTTGAATCTGGTATAAAAGCAACTTGCTCATAGTGTTCGGGAAGTACAAATGTATCCCTTTCATCTGTCCATAATCTTGTGGAGTCGACTTGAAGCAAACCGCTTTTATCCTGTCTCACTGTTGCATTTCTTCCAGAGTGACTACTTTGAACCATTTCACATCAAAAACAAAGTAATCAAACTTTCTGAAAGATAGTTTCAAGATGTCTTGAATCATACCACAATAATCTAGCTCGCCTTCTAGAGCATTATCATCTCTTGCACTCGCTCTACTTTTTTGCAAAAAATTCACCATCACTCCACTATCAAAAGTAGACATATTTTGATCGATTCGTGCGATTCGAAAGTGTCGTCCATGAGACCATAGTGCATCGTATTTAATATACTCCCAATCACATCCTTTTGCGAGTTCTTCTTCTTCTTGAGAGATATCTTCACCCACTGCCTTTGCTTGTGAAACTACTGTATCTAGCCATCTACTCGTTGGAAAAGGTGGAAGAGGTCAAAGATTTTCTGGAAGAGGCAAAAATCGAGTGGAACGATTTCTTCGAAACTGAGCTCTTTCCTTTGCGTTAGTTTCCTTGGCAAGTTCATACCTTTCTAACCAGTTTTGCATAGGCTCAGAGTTAACTATGCAAAACTTCATTGCCTTCTCTCTGAAAGCTGCATCCATTTTTCTTTGCAATCCTTTACCTTGTGGTTCATCGCCTACGAGATGAACATCTTCATCGTCGCTCCATAAGCGAGGCATTTCGAGATCCGACATACGTAGAAACTCAGTTATGAATACAAGAGATTCTTGTACAAGCTATCCCTCTGCCATGCTACCCTCTAGACGTGCTCTCGTCGAACAAACCCTTTTAATGTCTTCATAAAGCGCTCTAAGAAGAACATCCATCGACTATGGACAGTTCTTGCTATTGTAACTTCATCTACCACATGAACCAGTAAATGAAGTTGAATAGTGAGAATACTTGTGGGAAAGTATTTCTCTACCATACAAACAGCCTCGATAGCATTGAGTTTCACACTCTCTATGCTATCTCTATGTATCTCTTTAGAAGATATCCACTGTACTAAAGAACTAGTTTTATAAATGGTTCTTCGTACATCCTCTGAAAGACAATCTTTTAGGGCTACAGGGAGCACAAACTATAAAAACTTGTGCCAATCATGAGACTTGAGTCCTGCAAGAATCGTCGTTTTGTGTGAAAGCAGTCTTTAGACACCTCATGCATCCAGTAGGTGTTCGAAACTCTGAAATTGTTTTCTTCACTTGTTGCTCTTCCATCCTGCGAAGCACCCAAGGAGCTCTTGGTAATGATACTGTTCCGTTGGGCTTAGTAATTGCCCACAACTCTTGCATATGACCTCACTCTTCTAAGTCCTCCCTTTGTGCTTTGCTTTCTTTCTTTGCGATCAAAGTTTTCCAAAGAATCTCTCCCACATTCTTAAAAATATGCATCGGGTCTACCAAATGATTGATCAACAATTCACTCCAATAAGGGAGTTCATGAAAAAATGGACAACCGTTTCATGCCAGCAACTGGATTTTCTGAATCCCATAGTTGTTTCCAATTGCTAGCTTTCATTTGGTGCTGTGCTTGTCAACCAATTTGTCCTTCACGTAAAACATGTCCATGAGGCAAATATCTATGATGTCCTTCATAGACAGTTTTACGTAGTGCTTTGGAATAGCGTGCTTCGAGTCGTGGTCCGCATAAAGGACAAGCATGGTAACCCGAAATCGATAAACCTGAACATTCACCATAACCAGGCCAATCATGCATTGTTCACATAAGTATGCCTTGCACTCGCACGTCTCCTCTTCTTATAGGTTGAGACATGTCACGCACAGTAATCCCATCCCATAAAATGCGCAGTTCTTCCACAAGTGGTGCAAGATATACATCCATGTTTTTTACCTTATACTTACCTGGTACAATAAGAGCTAATAATAAATGACCTTTCTTTGTGGCCAACCATGGTGGGATATTATAATTGACCAAACATATAGGCCATGTGCTCCATGAAGAACTGCTTAATCCAAATGGATTCATTCCATCCATAGCTAGGCCTAGACGTATGGACCGAGGCTCACTAGCAAACTCTGGCCACTTACTATCTATGTGCTTCCAAGCATCAGAGTCAGCAGGCACTCGCATTACATTATCTGTAGACATGCTCTTTGTATGCCATGACATTAACTCAGCTATAGATTTGCATCAAAACATGTTCTTAATTCGTGGAATGATAGGAAAGTGGCGAAGAACCTTTGCGGGGATTGCTTCGCCTATGTCTTCTCTAAATCTATTTGCTCCACACTTTGGACATACGTGGTAATGCTCATACTCATTCCGAAAGAGAATGCAATCATTTAGACAAGCATGAATTTTAGTATAATCCATTCCAATGGACTGTAGAAGTTTTTTCGCATCTCCACGTGTTGGTGGCATGTCATTGCCCTCTAGCAAAAATTGATCTTTAAGAAGCCTGCAATAAGCAATTAAAATGATATTAATAAATGAAGTTATTGTGATACAACAATGAAAGCCAATTTGTTCTCCACTTACCTGAACAATTCAGTGATACTACTATCTGACCATCCATAAATGGATTGCAGATTGAGCATCGCGAGTGAAGCACGTAGTACAGATATCTTTGCTCCATTGTAAAGTGGTAAACGAGCTAATCTTCGCATGTTTTCATATTCTTCATCAACTTCTGATCGTGGAATTTCTGTTGTGTCCATGAATCTCTCGACACCTTCTTCACCATTATGATCTTCGTCCATCTCATAAAATGCTTCAAGCATCTCTTCCATATGTTCATTCTGTGTAATATTATTAGTGCTTGCTTGTACGTCTAAGTCCCTTTTTGCTCTCTTTTGTCCACGAGAGGTTATCGGTGCAATGTTGTTTGGGTCCACCTGCTCACCTGGGGGACCATGCAAATGATAGCGTAGGTTTTCCAATCGACTCATATCAAAAGATCCATACTCTCTAACATGTGCAGTACAAATCCGTCATTTTCGATAAATTTGATACTTGCACTGTGTGCAAGGACATGCCATTCTCTCTTCAGGATCCAAAGAAGCCATCTGCTACAATATGGACATTTTAGAACATTTGTTTTTTTATTAAACCTAAAAATCTAACTCTTAAAGACTTAAATATGAAATACTAAACCTAAATACCTTAATTTTAAAACCCTAATTTTAAAACCCTAAATACTTAAGCACCTATAAAAATCTAAACCCCTAATCATATTATATATATATATTTATTTATATATTCAGATTTTTTTCTTATTTTTCTTTATATTTTATCTTAATATAAATATAATTGAGTTATATGTATGCCTAAACCCTAAAACCCTAATCTTAAATATCTAGACCTAAAATATGTATATTTCTGTATACATGTGTATATACATGAATATATATATTATATGTGTATGTATATGTATGTGTAAATATCATAAAAACCCTAATCCTATTTTTATATATTTGATGTAAAAAAAACTTCAAAATAAAACATTTATATATTTAATTATATGTATTTAATTAAAACACTAGCTTGTGTGTGTGTATGTATGTGTGTGTGTGAATGTATGCATGTGTGTATGTATGTGTGTGTATGTGAATGTATGCATGTGTGTATGTATGTGTGTGTGTGAATGTATGCATGTGTGTATATGTGTATGTGTGTCTATGTATGCATGTGTGAGTATATGAGTATGTATGTGCATATGTGTGTGTATGTATGTATGTGTGTACATATGTGTGTGTATGTATACATGCATGTATGTAGATATGTGTATGTATGAATGTGTGTATATTTGTGTATGTATGCATGTGTACATGTGTGTGTGTATGTATACATGCATGTGTGTATATGTGTGTAAGTATGCATGTGTGTATATATGTGTGTGTATGTATGCATGTGTACATGTGTGTGTATGTATGCATGTGTATACATGTGGCTTGAGGGGAAGATCTGATGACATGGCATTAGTCAAATTGTAAAACAAAACAACATTTATTGTTATGAATTATTCACCACTGTGAAGGCATTGCATTACCCAAAAAAAGGGGAGGTCTCTTTGTCATTGTCTTTGGGGTTAAATTCCCAGTGTACGTTGATAGCGATCCATCTACAGGTTGTGTTCCATCTACAATGGATACATGGACTCACCGAAATTCTGATCTTGGGGATGAGAAAGAATTTTCAAGTTCCACATTAGCTTTAGCTTAGTCCCACAACACCTTTCTTGTAGTTTTAAATAGCTACATCAACATACAATCACCATGTCATGTTCAAAGTAGCCCTCTCTATTTAAAGAGATATGGATCAGAGTGCACAATATCTCAAGGTTTAAGATTCATGATTGTATATCTCTTCATGGGCTTTTTCATTTAATCTTGAGTGCATGGAAATGTGTCATGGTCTGAATGAATAATCCAAATGCCCCCATTTGTAATATAAAGGTGGCATGATTACAAGAATAGGTGTTACATCGCCCGTGAGCCTTTAAGAAGCCTCTTTAACATCTCTTGCATTTACAGAAGGTCCTCACCAATTTTGTCCATCCCTATCAAGAAGACCTTGATCACCTTCTATGGAGAATTTCCTCTTGCTGAAAAAAACACTTACATGCCTACTCCATAATCTAATGATAAATACCCGAGATCTGCTACCTTTATAAGGATGGATAAATACCCGAGTTTCCCATTACCTTGTATTGACATAATTCTTCATTTGGAAAAAGAATATCTCTTAGGATGTAATAGCCTTTGGTGATCTACAAGAGTAGATAATTGTAATGAGGAATAGATGCACTCATTGTTGTAACCTCTTTTGTCAGCGATAATCGTTAGTCCTACCTTGTCAGATAACAGATTTTGCCAAATGCCCTTTTGTCAAGGACACCTTGTCAGTGGCCATGTGCACCAACTTTCTTGACCATCATTCAATGCCAAAGCCAAGAGCTTCATCTATATATGTACTCTCCTTTTTTCATAATAAATAAGGCATAAACCCAATTCTTATCTATGTCTATGTCTTTGTGTATGTGTGAATAATAATGTTTGCTCTATTAGAATATTATAAATAAGCTTTAGAATTCTGTTTTCTGCAGCGTTTGTATCTACCCACCACCACCATAGCTTCTACATTTATCCACTTCAAAGTGGTATCAAAGCTTGGAGAAGATACAACACTAGATTGCAGAGAGTCCCAAACCGATTGCGGGGAAATAGTAACATTGATGCCTCTTCTCTCTACTAGTCTAGGTGGCTCCCCATTCGCTTGCTTATTAGAATGAGTGAAGAACTGCATTGGGAAATAAATGGCAGAATTGTATGGTTGATGAACAAAAGATGGCCTCATTCGAGTCTGGGATCTATTGTTGCATCATTAGCAGGAGAATTAGAGCTCGCACTTTGACAGAGGATACTCCTCTGCTTCATTTGACATGGTGGATCAATAGAAGAATGTTGCGCATGCAGAAACATGCCACCTTCATAGAGAGCATGCACTCATGGAACCCATGATCACAATTAAGAGACAAAGCTCCCAACTCCCTCCACGTGTATCTTCTGTAGCATCGACAAGTCTGATACTTCAGTCCATCTTGGATAATTCTTTTGAAATCTGCAAGATGCCATGGCTTGTCAACCCAACTCGCAACCACTATCCATCATGATAGTTGCACCCTAGCTACTTCCCTCTAAGCATAGGCTTGCAAGGCAGCCTTATCATGTTCACGAGGGCAACCAAGTATCGGTATCACACCATTGGTATTTCCAATACCTCTAAGCCAAAAGATAGTGTCCCTAATGATAGTATTATGAAATATATTATGATTTGCCAAAATATCAGTTTCTATAACTCTTGAGGGATCCCTCTGGGGCACATTCCACACAATGTTTTAAATGATGATCCACTTCCCAATGCGACATACCTGATTGGCTCTACTTTGTTTAAGGATGGCAATCTGATGATCAATGAGTCGAGTGAATCAAATCACAACCATCATCTTTGGTATTACAACTCCTCCATCACTAATTTTTTCACTTTCCCTCATGTAGTGAGTATGGAATCTGCAACAAGATGACTAGATCCTACAACTGCTCTCCTAGATTCCGCATCTAATGATGCATCCAACATGACCATTGAATTCCTTCAGGCTTGCCTTCAGGCACAATGTGTAGAATACAAGGTGATGAGATCATAAGCCATGGTGAAGGATTGCCATTGCTTATCCCTTTGAATCCCATTGAGAATTTGCCTCATGATAGCCTCTTCTTCAATCAGCTCTCCAATGGATGCTAACTAATCTGCAACCTCCTTGACCTTTGTAACAAAATCTGTGATGGTTTGTTTAGGTGTGTTCTTCACTTGGTTGAACTCGTTCCAAAGATGATTCTTTTTTGATTTGGTACTAGCAAAAAAGAAAGTCTCTAGGGCATCCCAAGCCTCTTGAGATGTCTTGCATCCTCTAATATGTGGTACTAGAAAGTCAAAGATAGAGTTTAGTATGTAGGAACTTGCTTGAGCATTCCTTGTGCACCAAAGTGTGAGCTTATCTATCTCTTCTTGTGTAGGTCCTCCTTTGGAATTTGGAATACGCATAGGTTCATCACTTGCTACAATTCCATAAAGATTTCTAGCTTGCAAATAGGCCTCCATTCTTATTTGCCAGGCCACGTAGTTGTGTCGATCAAGATTC
>CM035436.1:95240398-95625398 GCA_020310875.1 Ceratopteris richardii
ATGTAATTAGTACAAAAGATGATACATGCCGATTACTCGATCCGATGAAACATATCCAAAGAACAGCCTGCCCGGGGTACTTAATTTGTTAAAAACGACTCCAGGAGGTAGAAGTACAACTAGGTCTAACCCAATTGTCAAGAAAGTCAAGAATGTTAGTAATGATTCCGATCATATTCTGGTGGAACGTGTTACGCCTCTAGTAAATTCCGGTACTATTTCGGCACAGTCTGTCGAAGATATAACTCCAAAATCTACTCGGACGCAGTCTGAAGTTAGTTTAACAATCCTGCATAAAGATTCAAATTTGTTCACGACTAGAAACACTTTAGCCAAAGAAATCAGCGAAGGCGAAAAAACACCTTGTTTTGATGAAATCTCGACACATTCCGGTGATATTTCGATAACAAAATCGCAGTTTTCCGATGACGGTTTACCATTTCTTGGTGAATCTTCAGCCCAATCACCGCTATTGGGAGTAAGCTTCCCTACATTTGACATCAGAAAGGAAGGTAGCCTGTTCGCAACCGAGATTCGAAGCATACTGAACAAGATTATCGAACCGGAAAGTGCATAGTCCGACGATACAGATTCCGATAGTTCAGGTATTCAGCCCCGAGATACAGAAGATAGTCACAATACACTCGCCATGAACGGGCAACAACAACAACAACAACAACAACAACAAGTATGCCCACCAAGGCCGACTCCGACAGGAGTGACGTACACTAAATTTGGTGGATTCCTAGGAGATGATCCGGATGCTCACGTACGCACATTCGAGATAAGCTACGCAGGTCTCAACCATCCACCTCATCCGGTGTATAAGGCTATTGTTTTCCAATCGACATTGGTCAACGAAGCAGCAAGATGGCTTACCGAATATGATATTAACCATTTCGGCACCTATGAAGCAGTGAGGAATGCATTTCTGCAAAGATTTAGGCTAAAGAAGAATCCAGCCAAAATTTTTGATTACCTGCAAAACAATAGACAGAAGATAAATCAAACTGTACAGGAATACGCTACTCTATTCAGGACGCATCTAAGGCAGTTACCCTCAGCACACGCCAATCTACCGGACGACATTATTACTCAGTGGTTTATCAATGGATTGACCCCGCAACTTAAGCAGATTATGATCATACGCTGTGTAGGAGCTATGACGCTAGATGCAGTGATTGCAATGGCTCTGCAACTAGAAAACAAGGTTGGAGGATTTACAGAAGATCTGGAGTGGCTAAAAGCAAATAGAAATACCACCAAAGACCCGACCAGACAGATGTACTGCACTACCTGCAAGAACTCAGGCCATACTAGTGCCACTTGTGCACTTAATCAGTTATTCTGTGCTATCTGCAACATTGCCGGACACACCACCGAAAACTGTGCATACAACGCCAAAGTGCAGGGAACCACAACTATCAATGCTATTATACAGGAACCAGGACAACCAGCCAATCATTATGTACATCCGCAAATGAGGAACAATCAGCAACAAGGATATCGAAATTACAGGGGACAAAGAAACAACAACTACAACGCAAACCACTGGCAGATCGGACCACCACCAAAAAATCCCAATTTACCACCACCGCGCTGTCATTTCTGTGGTGAATTTGGTCACATTAGAAGATTTTTTAAAGATGCAGCTGAGTATGATCAGGGGAAGAAAGAACGACAAAACCCAATGGCTAATATGGTACAAATCACACGAGTAGAAACACACGCTGTAGTAATTCAGACCCGCTCCGGTAAACAACTGCAACCAGCAGCAGAAATATTTGAACCAGGCATACGCGAACAACAAAGGATGTATGATAAAGCTATTCAATGAACCACCGTAGAACCTCCAGTCGCACATCATCAGCAGCAGGCACATCATCTTCAGCAGGCGCATCATCTTCAGAATCTGTGGAAACAATCCAATCACAAAAGGCCTGGGAAATTTTATCTAAAGCATCCATCACTCTTCCTTTGGGCCAATTACTTGCTCTAGTACCGGGAGTTCGACAGCAATTTCAACAGCAGTACAGTCCTGTGTCTCCTTGCATTCCTGCGACAGCAACCGTGCAACCGGAACCTGATTCTACGGTCGATCATTCAGTTCCTTTGATAACGGTATGGTATAAGAATCATAAAATCGCACAGGTACTAATTGATGGAGGATCTAGAGTCAACATTGCTACTGCTGCACTATGTAAAAAGTTAGGGTGGACCGAAATCGAACCAGTTCAGTTTTTTGTCAGAATGGCCGACCAATCAAGAGTCCATCCCATAGGACTTGTACGAAATGTACCAATCACTTTACAAGGTACAACATTTAAAATGACCTTTGTCATACTAGATTTACCGGAATCCACTCTTGATTACAACCTCCTTTTCGGCCGACCTTGGCTGAAGCATGCTAAGGTGATACAGGATTGGTCTGCACAAGAGCTCACTTTCAAGGATAAAAATCGTAAATACATTGTAAAACTAGATGCTATACAACCTTGCGAGTTGCATGCTAGACCGTATTTGGCGGAACCAGTCCATATGCTAGATGGATTGTCAGATGATGAAGAAGAAGAGTTTCTGAAAAATAACATTGACTTGATTTCCCTAGGAACTGTTGATCTACGATCTGTTGTAGATAACTGGAATCCCACAGTTTGTACGGTAATGACTGTAACAGAAGAAGATAAGAAGGAAGATATTGCTGTTATAGATAACGCTCAACTACAACAACTTTTTAAGCCAGCTGACGATACAGAAAAGCCCCGACAATTTTATGTTCTAGAAGATCAGTTAATCACTTATAATTTAGTCGATGAAGATCATCCGCGTCCTGTGAAGATAAAGCAAAACTTATCGGAAACATTTCAAGCAGGCTTAATCCAGCTACTCCGAGAATTCTCCGACGTCTTTGCATGGGATTACAAAGATATGAAAGGATTGGACCCGCGCATCTATCAGCATAGAGTCATGCTGAAGCCCGAAGCAAAACCGAACAAACAACCCAGCTACCGGATGAATCCAAACTATGCATCATAGATAAAGGTAGAACTTGATAGGCTACTTAAAGTCGGATTTATTGTACCAATAGAACATGCTGAATGGATCTCACCGATTGTTATTGTCCCGAAAAAGAATAAGCAGTTGCGAATATGTGTAGATTACCGAAAACTGAACGCAACTACAGTGCCTGATCCTTTTTCGATCCCTTTTCTTGACACAATGCTTGATAGAGTAGCAGGACATGAAATGTATTCATTCCTAGATGGGTACAGTGGATATAATGAAGTTAGAATGGCTGAACAGGATATACCGAAGATAGCCTTCATTACCAACTAGGGTGTTTTCGCCTGTACTGTTATGTGGTTTGGATTAAGAAATGCCCCAAGTACATTCCAAAGGTGCATGCAGGAAATATTTTCTTCTTACCTTACTTCTTTTATGCAAGTCTATCTTGACGATTTTTCAATTTTTGGTAAGATGATAGCACACCTGTTCCATTTACGATGCTGCTTTGAAAAATGCAGACAATACAGACTCTGTTTGAACCCCAACAAATCTGTGTTTGCGGTTTCATGTGGCAAGCTACTTGGCCACATTGTATCTGCACAGGGCATACAGGTGGATCCAGATAAAATTTCAGCTCTGTTAGAAGCTCCTATGCCCACTACACCGAAGGAAGTAATGCGCTTCGTGGGCCAAGTAAGATGGCATGGACGACACCTACGATGGCTTGCTCACTTGGCAATACCTCTGAACAGATTAATCACCAAGACTCCTCGACAGTTTGAGTGGACTCAGGAATGTCAGATAGCATTTGATCGCTTAAAGTGTTTATTAACACAAGTTCCCATCTTACAGCCTCCTGACTGGGATCGCCCATTTCATGTATTTGTTGATGCTTCAGATATAGCAATAGGAAGCGTTTTAATGCAACAAACTGATAAGTGGTTCAAACTAGTGTACTATGCAAGTCGCAGATTAGCCCCTGCTGAAAAGAATTACTCTGTAACAGAAAGAGAGTGTCTAGGTCTAGTATACATTATTTGCTAGGCCGTAAATTTACTTTTCATATAGATCATGTTGCACTTGTCTATTTAGTTCGGCAACAGCATCTAGGTGGTCGATTAGCACGATGGGTTCTGCTTTTAAAAGAGTTTGACTACGAATTCATTCATCGGCCAGGCAGTTCACATGCCTTAGCAGATTTCCTCTCCCGCTTAGATTCCGGTGAAGCTCTAGTAGGCATAGATGACACAACTCCGGCGATTTATGTCTCTGAACCAACAAATGATGAAATCACAGACTGACCTATGCCATCTACATATTATGATCAGATCGTGACCTTTCTCACTAATGGATGCCTTCCATCTCAGACTTCTACGACAATACGCAAGAAAATTGCAGTTTTTAGCCGCCGATTTCGGTTGATTGCTGGAGAATTATACTATGTGGATCATACTGGAATTTTACTTCGATGTATTCCAGCACATGAAGTTAACTCAGTTATTACTTTGGCTCACTCGATTCCTTCCGATGGCCATTTTGCAGCAGACTTAAGACACCGGAAAATTCTGCAAAGTGGTCTCTGGTAGCCTACTATGTACAGAGATGTATCACAGTTTGTCAAACAATGTGATACTTGTCAAAGATCTGGACAACCCCTGCAACATCATCTTTTCCCTCTGCAACCCATCTTACCACTAGAACCTTTCCAGAAGTGGGGTCTAGATTTTATCGGTCCAATTACATCTCCAGGAGTCCTCAGTAACAATCGTTATATACTGACCTGTACAGACTATGCAACCAGATGGGCAGAAGCCTGGGCTTTACGGTCTGCTACAGCTGTTGCGGTAGCAAAGTGTCTACTAACCGATGTCTTTCCACGTTTTGGCTTACCACTGGAACTTGTTACCGATCAAGGCACTCATTTTATCAACAATTTAATGAAAGTACTCACACATTCGTTTCAGGTCACACATAAATTTAGTTCACCATATTATCCTCGTGCAAATGGCCTGGCTGAGAGTACAAACAAATCTTTGCTGAATTTGCTTCGGAAACTCATTTTAGAAGCACCAGAAAGATGGGATCAACTGCTACCTGTAGTATTATGGGCATACCGGACTACATACAAGGTAACAACATGATTAACATCTTTCAAACTAGCTTATGGATTAGAAGCAATAGCACCAATGGAGATAGTTATACCAAGTTTACGAGTAGCAATCGCTCAGAAACTGCTACCGGAAGACTCACTGTCATTTTGGTTGGATGCACTCAGAGAGTTAGACGAGCAACGATGGCACAATTTTTTAACTATGCAGGAAGTACAACTAAGACAGGCTCGGACGCATGATCGATACTTGAAAACTCCAGTTTTTACGGTGGGACAACTTGTCCTTCTTTATAATGCAAAGTCGAATCGGTCTGCTGGTAAATTCAAATTACGATGGTATGGCCCTTACCGGATTTCAGAACAAGTGGGCCCAGCAACTTTTCGGTTGACTACGTTGAACGGAAACCCTCTTCCGAAAGTCATCAATGGTTCGAAGCTGTGGCCGTATCAACACACAGCGAACCTGCACTAAAACATTTTGCAGTTGGCTGCGTTTTTTTGGAGTTCACTTTTCTTTTCTTTTCTTTTCTTTTCTTTTCTTTTATTTTTGTGCCCTGCCCTTTCGAGCTCTTCATGCATGCATACCGAAGTTAAGAATTATCATCTCAATACCGCGTGATTATTACTGCTTTTGATTACTCTCCGCTACAGCACAACTACATAACCTTCTCCCGTTCGCCGAAAAATGCGATTGCGCTTGTGTGACTTGTGCTCTATGTTTACCCTGTGCTCTATGTGCCTGTGTTCTGTGTCTTCGTGTGCTCCATGGAAGCCTTGGCTAACTACGCCGCTTTCCGTGACGGTCTCCCTACTGAGGTAGGAGAGTACCTGCGCATACGTGGGTTGGCAAACTTCGCTGAATTGCCTTGGCATTCAGTGGAGTCCCACCCATTCTTCGCCCAAATCATCTCCGCCATCGCCAACACTTCTGCCACCGATCAAAGATGGGCGATCACCTCCCTTCCATCTCGAACACTTATCACACTCCAAGCCTTTGCAGAAGCTTTTAGACTCCCGTCGCAAGGCCGAGAAAATGGCCCAAGCCTGACAGTTGCTCGAATGATTGAGTTGTTTCCCAGATATTCGTCTAACGAGTATGCAATCCTCTTCCGAACGGAACCCGAACGATTAGCCCTCCAATTTTTAGTAGGCATACTCAACCTCCAAAAACGCACATATGGAATATCCCGCCCCTTCTACTCCGCCATAGAATTAGCCGCACGAGGACCAGTGAACTTCGCCTCTTTCTTCTTCCACCGCATCCACAAAGAATGCGTAGCTATCATGAAACAGGTAAACAAAGGAGGCACGCCGAGATCCAGACTACCACACATCATTTCATTCCTCTTTCCGACCATCCTTGCAGCACAACCTCCACCGCAAGGACCAGTTCTGTGACATGAAGAGTCAGTGTAGCTGTGGGACGACGAAGAAGAAGACGAAGAGGAATTAAACCAACTATTCCGAAGAAAAAGAATAAGGATTAGCTCTTCTGAAAGCGAAGCACAAGGATCTGTAGGAGGGAACAATGAGGGCAACAAAGAAGAGGATAAGCAAGAAGAAGAAACATTCCATGACACCACAACATCCATGCAAAACGAATCATCGGCACAATCGTCCCAAGAACAACAACAGGGAAAACATACAGAAGCTGACACATCATCGACCGAAGAAGAATCACAACAGGAGTCTCAAGAAGAACAACAGATAGATGAAGAACAAGCTGCTAAGGAAGCACTGGACAGACTGCTAAAGGCAGTGGAATCCACAATTGCAGAGCAGGAAACAAGCCGCCAATCAGGTAACAAATCAAACCATCCTTCCCACTCCCCCACCGGAACCACCCATCATCCCCATCCAGCCCACCCTGCCAAAACCGCCGAGTCCTCATCCTCCTCCCTCAACTACTCTCCACCGAACTCCCAACAGCTCCTCAACGCATCCTCTTCCCAACCACGACCCCAGTTAACCCTCCCTTCCATTCCAATACTTTCCGAACTGGCCAATATGGGTCAAGTTCTTATCAATTTATCTCAGCAACTACCTATTCACATGAAAGCAGCCACAGACAATATCCACAACGAGCTACAACATAAAGTTGATATTCTAGAAGCTGACATCAGTCCCTACAGGAAGAAGTGCTAATCACTAAAGCCGAAAACCAATCCTTGCAAGAACAATTGAAGGAATTACAGGCAAAACTCACCGAACAGGAGTTGTTGATCAATCAGAGAGATGCGGCAATGGCAGCACTTACAAAAAAAGAAGAACTATTGCAAATTGCCAATGAAGAAATCAACCAAATGAAGCAGGACATACAAGACAAAGAAGACGCCCAAATTGCATTGGGCAATCTACTAGAAGAAACCAGAAAGAAATTACAAGAACTGGTGCAGCAGAGTCAAGAACAGCAGTTGCAGCAGAAAAGAACAGAAGAAGAACTGCACAGAACCAACGAAAATTTGAAAGACATAAATAATATGCTCAAGCACTACCTAACAAAGGAAGGGCAGACACAGAAGCTCATTGCCAATCTCAAACACGAGAAGGACTCATACATCAGGACTGTAGATTTTCAAGTTCAGGAGATCGAGAGGCGCAAAAACCAATTGGCAAACATTAAAGAAAGAGTACAGAAGATGGAGCAACGACTCGAGGAAATGAAGACGTCCAGAGATGCTGCACTGGCCAATGACTTTTATCTGCAAGAGGCCTTTCTACAAACGCAAGCAGAAATTTTGTTAACCGAAGCCATAGCCATAAGTTCTGTTAGAGTAGATGCCCAGGTACTAGAATCCGATACATTAAAACAATTATTAGAAACCCTTAAGAAAAAGATCGCCCGTACATTTAGATTAGCCCGAAACATGTACTTAGAAGGAATAGTCGATGAGCAGTAATTTTGTAAAAACTTGCGGGTTCGAGTCCACCGTGCATGCCAGTGTTAGTCGGTCGTTGGATTGGGACAGGTATAATGGAATCTTTGTAAAACACGCGCGAAAGGTTGTTACACGCATATTTGTAAATCTTATATAAAGCAATGAAAAGAAGTGCTCAAGAGCACGGGGATTTGGCCTATTTTCGTGTTATCACCAGACTGTTCGTCTGGTTGTCTGTCTGAGTGTTGCTGTAGTGTGTCTTGTCTAGTTCCATTCAGTAAGTCGTTGGATCGTTGTCTGAAAGATTTACTATGGATCGTTGTGACGAATTGTCCTGTTAGGATGTACGACGTAGTGCTCCTCTCCTTTTTGAAGTGCTAAGTACTGATAAGTCTGTGTGAATGTAGTAATCTTTTCCTAAGAACGTTGTGCAGAAGTAGTACTGTTCTCGATCTGCACTTGTATGGTGAGAATTACCTATAGTTCAGGGTAATTCCAGTGTGTGTTAGTCTTCAGAACTGTAGGTTGAAACCGTAGGTACCTTTTGTGATTCGGTTGCTGACTGTGAGCGCTATCCTGGTGAAGGTTGGACTACTGTACTGTTACAGTAGCATATTAGTCTGAAGTATTTCGGTACCAAGGTACAGATAAGTCTCGTACAGTCTAGTTGTTACTGGTAGCTGAGCTAAGACTGTGATGACACTGTCTAAGGACAATAGATTCAGATAGAACTGTCAATAGCATTTTATTGCTGAAACTGAATCAGTTATTTTGGGAACTAAGTACACGGCTTCTGTCTAACAGACCCCTACCACTCCCAAGAACCCACGATTCGTTTGACACGAGCTGACAGTTAGAACAACGCATTAATTCAACACTGGCCTTAACATTGGCCGTTTTGTCCGCCACGTTAACAATATACATATACATATACATATACATATACATATACATATACATATACATATACATATACATATACATATACATATACATATACATATACATATACATATGTATATACATATACATATACATATGCATATACATATACATATGCATATACATATACATGTACATATACATATACATGTACATATACATATACATATACATATACATATGCATATACATATACATATGCATATACATATACATATGCATATACATATACATATACATATACATATACATATACATATACATATACATATACATATGTATATGTATATGTATATGTATATGTATATGTATATGTATATGTATATGTATATGTATATGCATATGTATATGTATATGCATATGTATATGTATATGCATATGTATATGTATATGTATATGTATATGTATATGTATATGTATATGTATATGTATATGTATATGTATATGTATATGTATATGTATATGTATATGTATATGTATATGTATATGTCATATACATATACATATACATAGACATATACATATACATATACATATACATATACATATACATATACATATACATATACATATACATATACATATACATATACATAGACATATACATATACATATACATATCCATATACATATACATATACATATACATATACATATACATATACATATACATATGCATATACATATACATATGCATATACATATACATATGCATATACATATACATATGCATATACATATACATATACATATACATATACATATACATATACATATACATATACATATACATATACATATACATATACCTATATATATACACACATATATATACATATACATATACATATACATATACATATACATATACATATACATATACATATACATATATGTGCATATCACACATTTTGGTTTGGAGATCATTCATAAAAAGGTAATCCACTTCTTCATATTTGATGACAAGAAGCATGACATCGTTTTTGTGCAATAGTGTTTCCAATTACATTTGCAATGGCTGAGAGAGCTAAACCTTGACTTTAGCCAACATTGGGTATGTTCAGATGGTGCAGCTTCGCATTGTAAAGAATGATGACACTGATTCATTAGGGGAAAAAATGAACAGTGAATGGGCCTTTGAGATTAAGGAGGGATTAGTGATGGACCAATGAGAAGAGGGTGGTCGCCAGAGTCTAGTCCCTAGATCACATAGGCTAGGCCTAGTCTTCCCTTGTTTTTGTGTGGTCAAAGAGCAAAAAACCACCTAACGCTCCTTGTTTTCTCCACTTGAATGGTTTTTGAATTTTTCGAAATGATTTTTAGCCCTTGGATGGAGTTTGAAATCCAATGGTAGAGGCTAGAGGACAAAAGTCAAGGCGCCTTTGCTTTATGACCCTTGGATTTGCTTTACATCTAGTGGCTATGATCAAAAGAACCTTGAAATGGGCGCGAATAAATATATGCCCTTGGATGGGGTTAAAATCGGACGTCTCTCCTTGAATCTCGTGATGTTCAGCACCTTCGTTTCCAGCCTTTAGATGTTGCCTTGATCCAATGGTTGAGATGGGTGCCCATGATGATCTTGGGCGCCTTTTCTCCTCACCCCTTAGATCAACAGCCGATCGGACAGCTCCCATCACCCACAATTTGCAGATCAGCCCGAAATGCGCTTGTCCCTCAAATCTGCCATGATCGAACAGCCTCAAAGTGTGCAGACTGCGCCCAAAATGCCTGCGTGAATAGGACAAAGTTCCACGAATTTTTTTAGCTACTGTCTCTAGAGAACCTTCAAATAAATCTAAGCCATTGAATTCAAATATCCAAGGGCTCAAAATATTTTGATTTGACAATTCAAATATGAAAGCAATCAAATACTATTTTAATTGAGAATACCACTGGTGGTTTTTTATGCTCTCTCAAACCACTAGATTAATCATTTTAATCCCTAAAAATTAGGAATCTTTACAAGGCCCATGTAGGGCTCATTTTTTCCCCTAATGTTTATGGTGATGTGTGGGCTCTTGGCCCCTGCAGATTTTGAATAATTCCTTCATTAATGTACTTTTTTTCTGTTCTCTAAATAAAAGGGAAGTTTTATATGAGTAACATCTCAAATTGTGGATGATTGTTGTAGGGTTTAAGAGTATGCTTAACAATGTCCACTTAGTTTCATATTGTTCAGTGGTAGATGTTATTGTATTTATGGTTTCTTCATCATTTTAACTAATGGAAGTTAATACAATACCAGTAGTGGATAGTGATCAGCAAGCATTAAGATGTTATTGGAAGGAAAAGAAAAGGAAATATAGAGACACAATAACATCAAGGTCGGGCACTAATGTGAAGGGTAATGCTAATTTTAGTTCAAGCAACTTGGATGGCATTGTGGATAAGATCATCAAGTATTTTAAAAATCAAACTAGACACTTATGTTGTGAAGATAAAATCGAGGCACTAAATAGGATGTTGTAGAGTCCATGTATTGGGAAAATTTCTGATGCAATGGGCAGTAACAAAGATCATGTAACATGTGCCCTTTTCATCAATCTTAAGAATACACTGCAAAGTATGAGAAAGAATTCTGATGACCTTGTGTTGAAGAGATCAACATTGATGATGACTCTGAATAGTGATGCATATTCATCAACAAATCAGATAAATATTTCAAGACTTTCTAGGGTATTGGGAGTAAGCAGGAAAGTCGTCTATCATACGCACTACAACATATCGAGGGAATACCGACGGTTAGCGTACCGACGGTCAGCTGTCGGCGTCGGTATGACCCTCGGACAATTTGGGAAAGCCGCTTTGCCTCGGAAAGACAGCGTCAGTATAAGCGTCGGTATAAGCATCGGTAATTTGCTAGAATTATTGATGCTTATACCGACGCCATCTTTTTAACGGGGCTCGAAATGAAAGTTCGTCATTCTGAGCGTTTTGAATCTAGATCTTCTCCTGTCGGGTTTGTGCGCGCCAACAGCGGATCTGTGTTTGTCACTCTCTCTCCCTCCCTCTTTCTCACTCTCTCTCTCTCTCTCTCCCTCCCTCTCTCTCACTCTCTCTCTCTCTCTCCCTCCCTCTCTCTCACTCTCTGTCCCTCTCTCTCCCTCCCTCTCTCTCTCTCTCTAAACAGACCTCTATCTTTATAGATTTGAAGTTTTGGTAAGTAGATCGCACATATTATAGCACTCTTTTTTCTTTCTTTATGTTTTTGCTTTACTAGTATATTCTTTGTTTGGTTTTGCAAGAGATTTTGGGATCAAATCTTTGGAAATTTGAGGAAGGAGAACTTCAAGTGGATTTTGACGACCTTGATTCAAACAATTCTCTCTCTCTCTCTCCCTCTCCTTGCCTCTCTCTCTCTAAGCACACCTCTATTTTTATAGATTTGACGCTTTGGTAAGTAGATCGCACATATTGTAGCACTCTTTTTTCTTTCTTTATGTTTTTGTTTTTCTAATATCTTCTCTCTTTAATTTTGCAAGAGATTTTTGATCAAATCTTTGGAAATTCGACGAAAGAGAACTTCAAGTGGATTTTGACAACCTTGATTCAAACAATTACATCGATGTAAGTGATTGTTTTGTTTTCGATTGAGAGAGAGAAAAAGGGAGATATATATACATATACATACACACTCACATATGTATAGACACACACACATACATGTACATACACACATTCATATGAATACAAACATGCATATGCATATACACATGCATATGCATACAAATATGCATATGCGTACACACATGCATATGCATACACACATGCATATGCATACACACATGCATATGCATACACATACACAAATACACAATGCATATGCATACACACATACACAATGCATATGCATACACACATACACAATACATATGCATATAAGCATGCATATGCATACATGCATGCATATGCATACATGCATGCATATGCATAAATGCATATGCTTGTATGCATATGCATACATGAATGCATGCATATGCATACAAGCATGCATATGCATACATTCATGCATATGCATACATGCATGCATATGCATACATGTATATGCATACAAGCATGCATATGCATACAAGCATCCATATGCATACAAGTATATGCATATGCATACAAGTATATGCATATGCATACAAGTATATGCATATGCATACAAGCATGCATATACATACAAGCATGCATATGCATACAAGCATGCATATGCATACATGCATGCATATGCATACAAGCATGCATATGCATACATGCATGCATATGCATACATGCATGCATATGCATAAATGCATATCCATACATGCAAATGCATACAAGCATGCATATGCATACAAGCATGCATATGCATACAAGCATGCATATGCATACAAGCATGCATATGCATACAAGCATGCATATGCATACAAGCATGCATATGCATACAAGCATGCATATGCATACAAGCATGCATATGCATACAAGCATGTATATGCATACAAGATGCATATGCATACATGCATGCAAATGCATATGCATACATGCATGCAAATGAATAAATGCATATGCATGCATGCATATGCATACATGCATGCATATGCATACATGCATGCATATGCATACATGCATATGCGTACAAGCATGCATATGCATACATTCATGCATATGCATACAAGCATGCATATGCATACATTCATGCATATGCATACATGCATGCATATGCATAAATGCATATGCATACACGCATATGCATACAAGCATGCATATGCATACAAGCATGCATATGCATACATGCATGCATATGCATACATGCATGCATATGCATACAAGCATGGATATGCATACAAGCATGCATATTATGTATACATGCATATACATACAAGCATGCATATGCATACAAGCATGCATATGCATACAAGTATATGCATATGCATACAAGCATGCATATACATACAAGCATGCATATGCATACATGCATGCATATGCATACATGCATGCATATGCATACATGCATGCATATGCATACATGCATGCATATGCATACAAGCATGCATATGCATACATGCATGCATATGCAGACAAGCATGCATATGCATACAAGTATATGCATATGCATACAAGCATGCATATACATACAAGTATATGCATATGCATACAAGCATGCATATACATACAAGCATGCATATGCATACAAGCATGCATATGCATACAAGTATATGCATATGCATACAAGCATGCATATACATACAAGCATGCATATGCATACATGCATACATATGCATACATGCATACATATGCATACATGCATATGCATATGCATACATGCATATGCATATGCATACATGCATATGCATACAAGCATGCATATGTATACATGCATATACATACAAGCATGCATATCCATACATTCATGCATATGCATATGCATACATGCATGCATATGCATATGCATACATGCATGCATATGCATATCCATACATGCATGCATATGCATATGCATACATGCATGCATATGCATACATGCATGCATATGCATATGCATACATGAATGCATATGCATACAAGCATGCATATGCATACATGCATGCATATGCATACAAGCATGCATATCCGTAATGGATGCATGCATATGCATACAAGCATGCATATGCATACAAGCATGCATATGCATACAAGCATGCATATGCATACATGCATGCATATGCATACATGCATGCATATGCATACATGCATGCATATGCATACATGCATGCATATGCATACAAGCATGCATATGCTTGTATGCATATGCATGCTTGTATGCATATGCATACAAGCATGCATATGCATACATGCATGCATATGCATACATGCATGCATATGCATACATGCATGCATATGCATACAAGCATGCATATGCATACATGCATGCATATGCATACATGCATGCATATGCCTAAATGCATATGCTTGTATATAAGCATGCATATGTATACAAGCATGCATATGTATACAAGCATGCATATATATACATTGGATGAGATGAGATTTTCACATTGTATCAGATGGGATTTTCACGTACACCTTGGGGAGCGCATGATCATGACGACTCCAAGATATATCATATCCGTAATGGAGCTCTAGTTATGGATGCGGCCGAAAAGTCAATGCATCAGTGCATTGACAACTTTGCTCCATCGAATTCGGTCATTCAGTAATGTTAAAATGGAGCGAATAGGATAGGGACTCTAAAAATCATATCACACAATCCATATATGAAGAGTACCAGCTAGCACCTGGGAATCCTATTGTGAGTTCCGAATGGATTCAGCATACGGCACGCGAGGTGATGTCTCATCGACGATCGGAAGCTCCCGATGCTTTTAGAGAAGGCTTACCGAAGCCTGTATGGCTAGATGTCGAAGAATGGGAATCGATTCAAGGTGAGCAGCAACATACTCCTGATCGATATCATCAACAGAGAGATGTGGTGGCCACACGTTTAGATACGGTTGGAACGTTGCATTTAGGTAGCGGTGAATACGACACTGTGATACCAATTTGTAAGTATCATGTTAATTATTGAAGTTGTTTGTGTTAAGCACATTATGTATGTGTTGGGGGGATTCTTAGACAAGAAGGAGTTTGAGGGTTTGTAGGAGAAAAGGAAAAGACTGGGAGAGGAAATACACCTTGGAAGCTTCTGTCGATTGATTACAGTAAGACAATTACAATGTTTGAAGCATAATACAAACCAATACTTCTGTGCACAATCCCATAGAGTACTCAATGACAAAATACCAAATACCCCAAAGTCGTCTTGCCGCCAGCCTCCTCTGCACCAGACCTCCACCTGCTTCAAGCTTATCCTTGTGCACACCTTGCACCAAGCTTCCACTAAGGGGGAGGAATGAATACCTTCTGTCGGCACGCGCACACTGCAAGGAGACCTTGAGATCCTTGGGGGACTAGCTTAGCACTCTCTGCACAATCCCTTAGTCACTCTCCATGCACTCCTTCAACTCCACTTCTCTGCGTCGCACACTAGTGACCCTTGCACTTCCTTCTCTTGCTTCACTTAGACTATGCTTCTCTTGCTTACTCTAGAATTGGTCCAAGAATAGTCCTTGCCTTGATTTGAGTGTGTCGATCACGTACACTCCTAACTGCAATAGTATCTTGGTGCTCACTTGATGTCCCAAGATTGACTTCACAAGTGGCAGCCAACGACTCCCTGTTTTGTCCTGTAGTGACTTTAGACTAAAACCAAAAATTTAATTGGGGGGCCATACTTTCCCTTGTGCGTACGCTGCCGCTTCACATACCTTCACATTTCCTTTTAAGCCTTCACTTTTACACATAAGAGAGGGTTCACCTGAACCTTCCAAAACACTTTAAAAAACACTTTGAACCTTAGGGAAATTAGATAAAATACCTCTACAACCTGCAACCCACTTTCTCCAATTTACCCTTTGTGGACAATTAATTGTGCACTACCTGTGCACTTTGACACTTGCACTTTAGCACTTTGACTTTGCACCTGTTGACTTTGACCTTGACCTTGTTGACTTTGACTAGTTGACTTTGACTATAGTTGACTTTGACCAATATGACTTTTAGGGGCTCAACAGTATGTTCATCTAAAATTTTGCATATTTATTATAGGAGTTGGCAGTGGGTCGTCCTCCGATGCGAACTGAAGAATCATATGGATATTGACATGGACTGACTGCACTATTACAAGACTTAGAAGGACGCGATGCAATCGTCTCATGGGAGAATATTCTTGATTAGGAAAAGTTATATCTTGGTTTCGTGTTTTTAGTTATTGTTTATAAATGGCATGTTAAATCGTCTTATTTTATACATATGTTTTGTTGCAGGATTGTAGGTGTAAATATTTTGATCAATGCCACAATTTTGTATCACACTTATATACGGCAATGATGTAACATAAATTTCTATTTGATTCCTATATGGAAGTGTTTTGTCACATTGCCACAATTTTGTATTACTCCTATGTGGCAATGCTGTACCATAATTTTGTATTCGATTCCTATATAGAAGTGCTTTGCCACACTTTTGTACATTTTTCATTTATGGAATATACAACTTTCTGTACATGATTCATTGTTCATTTTTGCTCATATAACTTTGTTTTGGTTGCCATTAGAGTACATAACACATGTACTCAGTTGGGCAGAGTGTATTATCTTTTGCTAAACATCATCATGCTGTAGCAAAAGACAACACACTCTGCCCAAAAAAATTTGTGCAAATACGATCGTCGGTATATGCATCGGTAGCTCCAGTATGGACGTCCGTATAGGCGTCGGTACACCCAGCATGGGCGCCGGTATATGCCTCGGCAATACCGGTGCATATACCGACATTTTGTTTCCGATTCATATACCGACTCTAACACCGACGTCGTGAAGAAATCACGCCCATTCATTTTCCTCGGTAGCAGCCTCGGTATACCCTCGATATGTTGTAGTGACGATTGGACAGTTAAGTACAGTTGAATCTAATCATAGTTTGTTTTATGGCAACTGGTAGGGCAACACATACCACATGTATCACACAAGAGGTCAAGCATCTGATTATCACATTTTGGACAACAGAGAGCAGGATGCCACCAAATAAGAAGGATATAAGTAGGACCCGACTTGGCAAAATCAATATATGGAGCATCATGTTCACCTTCTTGATGTATCTCAGGTAATCCTATCTTCAATCATCAGTTCACGAGTTTAGCTAGTTATACAAGAACCAATAACAAGCAATTTATAGTGACAATCTAATAGTAATAGCTAACTAGTAACAAGCTAATAGTAATAACTAACTATTAACAAGCTAATAGTAATAGCTAACTAGTAACAAGCTAATAGTAATAGCTTATTACAAACAACTAACCAAGAAACTGGCTCTTAAGTAATAGCCAATTAGTAACAAGCTAATTAGTAATAGCTAATTACTAATAACCATTCAAGAACCAACTACTTAGTAATAGCTAATTGGTAACAAGATAATAAGTAATAACTAATTACTAACAACTAACCAAGAAGTAGCTACTTAATAATAACAAACTCTTAACAAGCTAAATAGTAATAGCTAATTACTAACAACTAAGAACCAACTACTTAGTAATAGGTAACTGGTAACAAGCTAATTAGTAATAGCTAATTACAAACAACTAATGAAGAACCAACTACTTAGTAATAGTTAATTAGTAGAAGCTAATTAGTAATAGCTAATTACAAATAGCTAACCAAGAACTAGCTGCTTAGTAATATTTAATTACTAACTAGCTAATTAGTAGTAGATGATTACTAACGACTAACTAAGAACTAGCTACTAAGTAATAGCTAATTGGTAACAAGTTAATTAGTAATAGATTATTAGTAAAATTAATTACAAATAATTAACCAACGACTAGCTACTTAATAATAACTAAATGTTAACAAGCTAAATAGTATTCTCTAATTACTGAGAACTAACTAAGAACCAGCTACTTAGTAATAGGTTACTAGTAGCAAGCTAATTAGTGATAGCTAATTACAAACGACTATCCAAAAACCAGCTACTTAGTAATAGCTAATTAGTAATAAGCTACTTAGTAATAGCTAATTAGTAACAAGCTAATTAGCAATAGCTAATTACAAACATCTAACCAAGAACCAACTACTTAGTAATAGCTAATTAGTAACAAGCTAATTACAAACAACTAACCAATAACCAACTACTTAGTAATAACTAATTACTAACAAGCTAATTAGTAACAAACTACTTAGTAATAGCTAAATAGTAGAAGCTAATTAGTAATAACTAATTACAAATAGCTAATCAAGAACCAACTACTTGGTAATAGCTAATTATTAACAAGCTAATTAGCAACAAGCTAATGAATAATAAGCTAATTAGTAACAAGCTAATCAGTAATAGCTAATTACAAATAGCTAACCAAGAACCAGCTACTTAGTAATATCTAATTACTAACAAGCTAATTAGTAATAGCTAATTAGTAACAAGCTAATGAATAACAAGCTAATGAGTAACAAGCTAATGAGTAACAAGCTAATGAGTAACAAGATAGTTAGTAACAAGCTAATTAGTAATAGCTAATTAGTAACAAGCTAATGAGTAACAAGCTAATGAGTAACAAGCTAGTTAGTAACAAGCTAATTAGTAACAAGCTACTTAGTAATAGATAATTAGTAACAAGCTAGTTAGTAACAAGCTAATTAGCAACAAGCTAATTAGTAATAGCTAATTAGTAACAAACTAATTAGTAATAGCTAATAACAAACAACTAACCAAGAACAAGCTACTTAGTAATAGCTAATTACTAACAAGCTAATTAATAATAGCTGATTAGCAACAAGCTAATTAGTAATAGCTAATTAGTAATAGCTAATTAGTAACAAGCTAATTAGAAATTCCTAATTAGTAACAAGCTAATGAGTAACAAGCTAGTTAGTAACAAGTGTTGGAGTTAGACGTCTGTGGAAGCATGCAAACAGCACAAGGAAGAAGAAGAAGCTTGGAGCACAACACACAATACTAAATGTATTACTAGAGAATGTACAAAAGATAAGTAGCCCATTAGGGCAATAGGCATATATACAAGCCGGGGGAAAAAAACCTCCTAAAGAGGGAAAAAAGTACCCCGGCGGTCCTAGTGTGTTCACACACATCACTACCTAAATATTCTCAACAAATCCCCCTTGGGAGTGATGCGATGAACAAGGAGCTAGCACTCATGTATAAGGAAGTGCCAAACTATGTGGAAATCACTCCACAAAAGGAAGTAAGCCCAAAGCTTTGCGGAAAGCTTCAAAATTCTCCCTAGGCAGAGCCTTTGTGAAAAGGTCTTCAATGTTCTCCTGCGTGGGCACATATGCCAAGCTGATCTCCACAGCAGAGAACCTCTCCCTGAAATAGTGATAATGCACCTCAATGTGCTTAGTGTGAGCATGGAACACAGGGTTCCTCGCAACTGCCAATGCGCTCTCACTGTCAGTAAGATGGTGGTGGCAGAAGTTTGGCCAACACCCAAATCAGCCATAAGGCGTCTGAGCCACACACACTCAACAGTCGTTGTGAAAGCTACCCTATACTCAGCCTCACAACTGGAAGTGGCCACAGTAGGCTGCTTCTTGCTCAACCAAGATATACATGAGCTACCAAGCATGAAGCAAAAACCACTGGTGGACACACGAGTGTCATAGCAACCAGCCCAATCTGAGTTAGAAAAAGCATGCAAATCTGGCGATAGTGATCCCCCCTTGGGATAAAACAACCCAAGTAGCCGAGTACCACTCAAGTAGCGAAAGATGCACTTAACCGCCTTTCAATGCGTGACTCCTGGGCAATGCATAAAATTGCTCATCTGTGAGACAGAAAACTGAATATCTGGCCGAGTAATGCATAAGTAAATCAAGCATCCAACAGCCTGCTGATAGAGAACAGCATCAAATGCATCTCCAGCATCATGAAGACTCAATTGTAAACCTGTCTCCATAGGAGTGGCAATAGACTTACAGTCTTCAAGGCCAAAACGTTGCAATAATGTGTCAATATATTTTGTTTGACACAAAGCCATTCCACCATCAACTTGCATAAATTGAATGCCCAAATAGTGATGCAAATGCCCCAAATCAGACATCTCAAATGAGGCATGCAAATCAGCCTTGAAATCAGCAATATGCTTCTCAATAGGACCAGTGAGCAGCATGTCATCAACATAGACAACAATGATCAGAAGCACATCATTAGCATGCTTAACATATAAGGTGCTTTCAGTTGGACTGTTCTCAAAAACATGTGCAACCAGATAGGCATGTATCTTCTCATACCAAGCACGTGGTGCTTGCTTTAAACCATATAATGCCTTCTTTAACCTGCACACGTGGTTTTCATGCCCTTTCTGCACAAAGCCACGGGGCTGAAAAACATACACTTCTTCATGCAAGTCACCATTCAGAAATGTTGTTTTAATGTCCAACTCATGTACATTCTAACCATGATGGGCTGCAAGTGCACAAATGCTCCGAACAGTAGTCATACGGCATGTGGGTGCAAAGGTCTCATCAAAACAAATCACTACAACATATCAAGGGCATACGGACGTTGCCCATACCGACGGTCACGCCTTGGCATCAGTATGACCGTTGAAAATGCTTGAAAAACAACGGATGCAATACCGACGATCATTTAATCGTCGGTATACAAGTGTCGGTATGAGCGCCAGTATAGGTGTCGGTACTTTACTGTAAATTACCGACGCTTATACCGACGCTTATATCGACGCTCATACCGACGCTTATACCGAGGCAACGTTTTAACCGGGCCTGAGAGCAAAAATTTGACATTTGCTTGCATTTTGAACCAAAGTTCGCTACTGTCGAGTTTGTGCACGCGAACTACATTCTGCACCTATTGTGTACACACATCTCTCTCTTTCTCGCTCTTTCTCGCTCTTTCTCTCTCTTTCTCTCTCTCTCTACATCTCTGTTTCTTTATATCTTTGTGTTTTCCCTTTTCTAATTTCTCTTCTCTTTCGTTTTGCAAGAGCTTTTTGGCATCAAATCTTTGGAATTCGACGAAGGGCAACATTAAGTGGACATTGAGGACAATGCTCCAAACAATTACATCCATGTAAGTGATTTTTTTGTTTTTTATTGATATAGAGTGAGATAGAGAGAGAGAGATGAAAGAAAGAGAGATCTAGATAAACATAAAGAGAGAGAGAGAGAGAGAGAGAGAGAGAAAGAGAGAGAGATGAAAGAGAAAGATAGAGAGAGAGTGAAAGAGAGAGAGAGAGATGAAATAGAAAGAGAATGAGATAGAGAGACAGATGCATACATACATACACACACATATGCATACACATACTCACATACATATTACATACACACATGCATATTACATACACACTCACATACATGTTACATACACATGTGCATATACATACACATACATATTACATACTCACATGCATACACACATATACATACATACATGCATATTACATACATACATGCATATTACATACAAACATGCATATTACATACACACATGCATATACATACACACACATATTCATTCTCATACTCACATACATACATACATGTATACACACATATACATACACACATGTACACACACACATGTATACATACACACATGCATATGCATACATACATACACACATATTTGCATGTACACACACACATACATACATAAACACATGCATATTACATACACACTCACATATGTATACACACACATATGTGCATACACACATGCATATTACATACACACACACACATATATACACACTCACATATGTATACACACTCACATATGTATACACACTCACATATGTATAGACACACATGCATACATGCACATACACATACACACACATCACATATACATACACACATACACACATATACATGTTTTAGGGTTAGGGTTTTAGGATTAGGGTTTATGAGTTTCTCTTTTCTTTCGTTTTGCAAGAGATTTTTGGCATCAGTTCTTTGGAATTCGCCGAAGGAAAACATTAAGTGGACTTTGACGACAACGCTCCAAACAATTACATCGATGTATGTGATTGTTTTGTTTTCAATTGATATAGAGTGAGATAGAGAGAGAGAGATATGAAAGAAAAAGAGAGATACATACACACATATTTGATTGTACACACACATACATACATACACACATGCATATTACATACACACACACATTACATCGATGTAAGTGCTTGTTTTGTTCTTTTTTATAAATAGAGAGAGAGAGATAGAGAGATGAAAGAGAGAGATAATAAGAGAGAGATAGAAAGAGGTAGAGAGAGATAAAAGAGAGAGAGAGAGATAAAGAGGGAGATATAGATAGATATAAAGAGAGAGATATAGATAGATATATAGAGAGATATATAGAGAGAGAAAGAGAGAGAGAGAGATGAAAGAGAGAAAGAATGAGAGAGAGAGAGATGAAAGAGAGAGAGAATGAGAGAGAGAGAGAAAGAGAGAGAGAGGGAGAGAGAGAGAGAGAGAGATGAAAGAGAGAGAGAATGAGAGAGAGAGAGAATGAGAGAGAGAGAGAGAATGAGAGAGAGAGAGATGAAAGAGAGAGAGAGAATAAGAGAGAGACAGAGAGAGATGAAAGAGAGAGATAATAAGAGAGAGACAGAAAGAGAGAGAGAGAGAGGGAGAGAGAGATGAAAGAGAGAGAGAGATAAAGAGAGAGATATAGATAGATAGAAAGAGAGAGACATAGAGATACATACACACACATGCATACATATTTCATACACATATGCATATGCATATGCATACACACACACATACGCATATACATGTTTTAGGGTTAGGGTTTTAGGATTAGGGTTTTTGATGTTTACACATATACACACATAATACATACACAAATGCACACATATACACATGCATACATACATACACATACACGCACATCATATATACATACACACATATGCATGTTTTAGGGTTAGGGTTTTAGGATTAGGGTTTTGTGCTTTTACATATATACACAAATGCATACACACATATACACATATAAACACATAATACATATACACATACACACACACATACACATACACACACACACATACATACACACACATAGATATATACACACATGCATACATTCATACACACATGTGACATATACATACACACATATGCATGTTTTAGGGTTAGGGTTTTAAGATTAGGGTTTTTGGCTTTTACTTATATACACACATGCATACACATATACACACATGCATACACATATACAAATATACACACATAATACATATACACATGAACATGTATATACATAGGCATACACACATATACATGTGTTCTGGTTGTTGTTTATAAATATCATGTCAGTGTGTCTCATTTCTTTGTACATGGTTCATAATTGATTTCTCCCATGTCTTTTGTATTTGACAGTATGTTTTGCTTTATCAAATCATGTTTTTGTTGCCTGTCATACATGTCACATGTACTCGGGTTTTTCTTGGGCAGAGTGTAAATTTGTCTTTTGCTACACAGCAGCATGGGAATGTTGCTATAGCAAGAGACAACATACTCGGGTTTTTCTTGGGCAGAGTGTATTGTCTTTTGCTACACAACAGCATGGGAATGTTGCTGTAGCAAAAGACAAAACACTCTGCCCAAAAAAAATTTTGCAGGTATGGTCGTCGGTATACGCGACGGTACTCCCAGTAGTGTCATCGGAATAACCATCGGTACACCCAGGAGGCGATGCAGCTAAAGACGATTACCGACGCATATACCGACGTTTATACCGATGCATATACCGATGCTTTTACCGACACCTATACCGACGTTTATACCGACTCTTTGGTACCGACGCGCAAACCGACCTTTACACCGACGTCGCGGCAAATAAAGCCGCGTTCATTTTCCTCGGTAAAAACCTCGGAATACCATCGATCTATTGTAGTGAATGCCTCTTTCCTGCGCATAACCCTTTGCAACAAGCCTAGCCTTATACCTGTCAACTGTACCATCAGGTTTACACTTCGGCTTGTATACCCACTTAGTACCAATGGCCTTCTTGCTAGGAGGCAAGTCACATAAAGACCATGTACCATTCTTCATTATAGCATCATATTCAGATTGCATAGTAGCCATCCAATTTTTTGAATTATGTGCTTCATCAAAAGAAACAGGCTCATTCTCATCACAGAGACTAGATGCAGCCATAGCATAGCAATCTGATGTAAAGGAGGCACTATGAGAGCCTGAACGAGTACCGTATGACAAAGATGCATCTAATTTGCTGTCACGCAAAGTCTGCACCAGCCATTTTGGCATAGTTTTTGCCTACTCAATATCAGCTCTCTCATCAACAAGTGCATCATGTAAATCTGCATCAGAAATGGAATGATCTGCATCATCATATGAAACCTACAAAGGCTGAGAAGTTGCCTCATTAGGACCAGCACTAGACTGTCCACCTGTAAAAACAGGCATCAAAGTATCATACATGCCTTTGGAGCTAACAGATGTCTCCTTAGTACATGAAAGCAATGGCTGAATAGCATCTTCCACAAAGACAACATCACGGCTAACCAGGATGCGTTTAGTCTGTGGATGATACAGACGATAGCCTTTACTTTCAGAACTGTACCCAACAAAAATACATTTTACTGCCTTATCATCCAATTTTGTACGATGTTGTTGAGGCACTAGTGCATATGCCAAACAACCAAAAACATGCAGATGAGCAACAGATGGCTTGCAGTCATGCCAAGCCTCGTATGGAGTGATAGAATGCAGCGCTTTAGTGGGACACCTATTCAGTACATATGTTGCACACATGACAGCCTCGAGCCAGAAACTATGTGGTAAAGCCTGGCTCTTGACCATGCACCTTGCCATCTCCATGAGTGACCTGTTCTTTCGTTCAGCAACACCATTCTGTTGAGGTGTATACAGCACTATACACTGGTGTTTTATCCCATGTTCAGCCAGAAATGCATTAAAATCAGAAGACATATATTCCCCCCCTCTCTCAAAACGGAGAGTGCCCATTTTACATGCTGACAGATTTTCAGCCAAAACCAAAAAGTGTTTAAAGCACATGAACACTTCAGACTTTGCTTTGAGTGGATATACACATGCATGCCTGGAAAAATCATCAATGAAAGTCACGAAGTAAAGGTAATTTGCAAAAGAGGTTGTCTGCATAGGACCACAGACATCACTATGTACAAGCTGGAATTTCTATGTAGCCCGAACTGAACCATCTTTTGGAAAGGAGGAACGCTGCATTTTGCCCAAAATACAGCCTTCACAAACATGTTTTCCAGGTACCTCAAGTTTGGGCAAAGAGGACACCATTTCAGATTTCTGTAGGCGTAGCAAACTAGCAAAATTCAAATGACCAAAGTGTGTATGCCAAAGCTTTGCATCTGACAAAGCCTGAGAATCATTTACTACACATGCCAAATCATTTTCAGATCTTTCATAGTCTATGAGCTGATACAGCCCATGACATAAAATGCCAGAAGCAATAATAACATCGCCATTTGACAGATCATGAACTGTACATCTGTCATCAACAAATTTCACAACCAAGCCAATCTTGGCTAATGGAGAAACTGATAACAGATTCTTCTTGATCCCTGGCACAAATAAAGCATATGACAAAGTGAAAGAACTACCATCAACAGTAGTCAAAATGATCTTACCAACTCCCATAACAGGATAAGAGGAGTTGTTGGTGCATGTAACAGTATTCCCTGTAGGGGCAGGCTCGAGTGAAGAGAAGAAACTGCGTTGCGAGGTAATATGTTTGGTCGCCCCACTGTCAAAGTACCAAACATCTGAGTCTACTATAGACATGCACTGCTCATGAGAAGATGGGTCAAAACTGCAAACAGTAGTGAACGCCAATTCTTCTTCCTGCACAAGATTAGCAGACTCCGTTTTTGGTGTAGAGGCTTCTACAACAACCATTCCAGCCTCTTTCTTCTTTGCCTCTTTTGCAGCCAGTTTGGACAGTTCTTTATGATATGATCATTCCCTTTCTAGTACTTACAAAAAAATTTCTACTTTTTTGATTTTTTCTCATCTTTGTCTTGGTTCTTCGAATGTGTACCATTTGCAGATTTCTGCTTACTAGTAGAAGAACTCCATTTTCCTTTGCCCTTCTGACTAACCAGGAAAGCTTGATCTACAACACGCATAATGGACCTATTCTGCCTGGACTGATCTTCCTGCAATAGAACAAAGATGAACTCCTCAAATGACAAGGCATTTGTATTGCCTTTCATCATCAACCAAAGAGTAGAAGCAAAAATCTTATATGAAACAGGAAGACCATTCAGAACGGTCTACACAAGTGAGCTATCTGTTATAACCTCATCAGCAGAAATCAACTGTTCCTTCAAGTCTTTGATCTTTGTTAGGAAAATGTCCATAGAATCACCTTCATTCATGTGCTCACTCTCCAACAGTTTTCGGAGGTAAGCAACACGAGACTCATTCCTAGCTTGGTACGATGTGGTAAGTGTATCCCAAGCATCCTTATCTGTTCTGCAAGAGCGAATATGAGGAATAATGGCACGTTTGACAGACAAAGCTATCAATGCATGTGCATGGGCATCTCTGCCATCCCAACGAATCTGCTCTGCTATAGGTGCAGCAGAAACAACAGCATGAACAGGAATCTACACAATATCATCTTCGGCATCATCTCCATCAGCTCCAGTACCTGTATTTGCAGTACTTGTTGTTACAGGTGTAACAGGACATCTTTCAACACCCTACATAATGTTCCATAATCCTTTTGCAACCAATACATGTTGCATCATATAAGCCCATAATGGGTAGTTGGTACCATCCAACTTATCCTCAACAACCAACATACGGAATACATCACTGCTTTCAGCCATGGCCGGTGACTAAAATACCTTGATGCATAAAATTGATTGTATCTCAAAACGTTGAACAGAACTGCCCAGAAAAATTCTGCTAGACTTGTAGCAGACTTGGAGACGCTTATACTGGCAAACAGAAATTGGTATATACCTTTGGCACAAAAAGAAAAAATAGCCTACACAAGCACTGCGATAGTGCGTTCAAAGGCGAAACAAGCTTAGGCCGCGATTTCGGCACCATGGAGCGAAGAAGTTTTGATCTCTGAAAAACCCTCAGTATGCTCACCAAATTTTGTGCGAATCTAAGACTGCAAACAGAGGAGTGTCGACGGTGCCCTAGATGAAGCGACGACCTGCTCTGATACCAATTGTTGGAGTTAGACGTCTGCGGACGCACACAAACAGCACAAGGAAGAAGAAGAAGCTTGGAGCACAACACACAATACTAAATGTATTACTAGAGAATGTACAAAAGATAAGTAGCCCATTAGGGCAATAGGTGTATATACAACCGGGGGAAAAAAAACCTCCTGAAGAGGGAAAAAAGTGCCCCGACGGTCCTAGTGTGTTCACACACATCACTACCTAAATATATCAACAACAAGATAATTAGTAACAAGCTAATTAGGAATAGCTAATTAGTAACAAGCTTATTAGTAATAGCTAATTACAAACAACTAACCAAGAACTAGCTACTTAATAATAGCTATTTACTAACAAGCTAATTAGTAATAGCTAATTAGTAACAAGATAATGAGTAACAAGCTTACTAGTAACAAGCTAATTAATAACAAGCTAATTAGTAATAGATCATTAGTAACAAGCTAATTAGTAATAGCTAATTACAAATAGCTAACCAAGAACGAGCTAGTTAGTATAGCTAATTAGTAACAAGCTAATTAGTAATAGCTAATTAGTAACAAGCTAACTAGTGATAGCTAATTATAAAAAGCTAACCAAGAACGAGCTACTTAGTAATATCTAATTAGTAACAAGCTAATTAGTAATAGCTAACTACAAACAGCTAACCAAGAACCAGCTACTTAGTAATAGCTAATTGCTAACAAGCTAATTCTTCTCAGTAATAGCTAATTACTGAGATCTAACTAAGAACCAGCTACTTAGTAATAGCTAATTACAAATAGCTAACCAAGAACCAGCTACTTAATAATAGCTAATTACTAACAAGCTAATTAGTAATAGCTAATTATTGAGAACTAACTAGTGACAATCTAACACCTTGTAACAACTGACCACCAACTACTTAGTAATAGCATATTGATATTGTTGCAGTCACCGGAGTGCAGGAAGATCCGGGACTAATCTGTTGTTGGAATTGCTGCCTGACTCCTGGCACCAAGGTGAGCAACTGCCCCAACGGGAGTGTAATTGAAGCCTTAGATAGGATATCCCATACCTGCTCTGTTTGGATCGTACTTCTCACCGATTCTGATGATGATTCTACTGTAGCTGGAGCAGAATTTTGTTCATTCGATCTTGCCTTAGGTAGGGGAACCTTTGTTACCAGAATTGGATCAGGAAACACAGTTGGCTCTTTAGCTGTCCATTGACTAGCCTTTGTATACATTCGCTGCTGCTCACGGATACCAGGCTCGAATACCTCAGTGGCGGGTTGCAACTGCTTACCCGATCTGGTCTGAACCATTGCTGCTTGTGATTCAACTAGTGAAATATAAACCATGTTGGTCATTGGATTTTGTCGCTCTTTCTTCCTTTTGTCGTACTCGGCTGCATCCTTGCAAAATCTACGGATGTGGCCAATCTCGCCACAAAAATGACATCGAGGTGGTGGAAGAGAAGTACCTTCCGCTGACGTACCCGCTTGCCATCGATTTGAATTAAAATTGGTGTTCCGTTGACCCCGATAATTCCTGTAACCTTGTGACTGATTGGTTCGCATCTGTAGTGGCACATAATGGGTTGATGGCTGACCTGGTTCCTGTATGATGGCATTTACAGCTGTTCGCCCTTGCACCTTGGCATTATACGCGCAATTTTCTGTCGAGTGTCCTGTTGTGTTGTAGATGGCACAATACATCTGGTTAAGGCACATGTAGTATTGGTGTGCCCTGGGTTTTTGCACTTGGTGCAATACATCTATTTAGCCGGATCATCTGTTACGTTCTTACTCGCTTTTAGGCACTCCAAGTCTTCCGTGAATCCCCCAACTTTATGCTCTACTTGCAGGGCCATTGCAATAACAACATCCAGTGTCATCACACCCACACAGCGGATGATCATAATTTGTCATAACTGTGGAGTCAGACCGTTAATGAACCACTGGGTTATAACATCATCCGATAGATTAGCATGTGCTGGAGGCAGTTGTCTTAAGTGAGTTCTAAACAATGTTGCGTATTCTTGAACAGTCTGGTATGGCTAGTTAACGAAATGATTAATATCATACTCAGTCAACCATCTAGCCACTTCATTAACTAAGGTGGCCTGAAATACGATAGCCTTGTATGCCGGATCGGGTGGATGGTTCAGCACTGCATAGTTTATCTCAAAGGTGCGCACATATGCATCAGGGTCATCACCCAAAAATCCATCGAACCTTGTGTAAGTCACCCCTATTGGAACCGGTCGGGGTGGGATGATTGGATGTGGCTGTTGCCGTTGCTGCTGTTGTTGTTGTTGTTGTTGTTGCTGTTGTTGCTACTGTTGTTGTTGTTGTTGTTGCTGTTGTTGCTGCTGTTGACCACTCATGGTGCTATTATTGGTACTGTTGTTGTTCCCTGAGTTTTGAGGAGGTGTCTCTTGTCCTTCGGAATCTGTATTATCAGACTGCTCACCTTCTGGCTCGAAAATGGTGTTGAATCTCTTACTTATCTCCAAATCCAATAGTATGTCCTCAGCTTTAGTATCAAGAGTAGACAAGCTTGCCCCGAACAGTGGTGAACGTAACAAGGATCCACCAGGTAGTACTGCAGTATCACCGAAAAACTTCAGACTCCCACTAAATGGTACCGAACTTCCACCGAAAGTTACCGAACTTTCATTGCAGCATGTTATCTTTTCACCGGAAACGCTCTCACTTGGTAACACAACTTTATCACCAAAAGTAGTCGGATTCTGACCAGATCCTGTCGAACCAACTGCGCACTGCGACTCTGTACACTCAAAAGTCACTAGACCTTCTTCAAAATGTATCGGAATCACACCGGAATCTACCGGAATTTCCTCATGTGTCACCGAACTGGTACCAGAATCACTGCTAACTGGCTCTGATCCTTCGACAACTGGGCTTAATGGGCCTGCAGTTCTACCACCTGGGGGTGTCCCTAATAGATTTGGAACTGCCCAGGGATGCTGGTCTCTCCTATACTTTGGATAAGACTCCCCGGACCGAGTAACCAACATATATCACCTCTACACTGCTTGCCTTACGCACTGCTCTATCTTTACTGAGTATTCTCAATCTATTCCCATCTTCCCACAGACGGCGCCAGTGTTAAAAGGGGAACTATCAATAGATCTGCTTTTAATCTCTTTTCGGGTTCTTGGGGATGGTAGGGGTCTGACAATGCAGAGGCCCTTTATCAATTTTCCCAATTAACTAATTACCCAAACAGTAATCATACGCTCAGGCATTACTTCTGTTACACAGTTATAATCTTCCCTTTACGGTATCATCACACATTAACTTATCGCACAGTCGTTCAATCACATAATCAAACAGATCTATTCATGTTACGACAGTAATACTATGTAGTATTAGTTTTCAACAATTCAGAATTAACCGTACTCAGATATATGCAAACTCTGCAATACGACGTCTCCGCAAGGCAGCAAATCGCCCAGATAGACAATCTGGCGATCCCGTCTCCTCTCGCACCGGAGAACCCCGTAATGTCTCTTCATTAATGAATAAAAGGGTTACATCACTTTGCTACGCCCTTTCGGTGCATGCGGTATATGAAAATATATAAGTTACATTGTGCCAATCCGGCTACCTAATAGGTGGTGTGGATGGAGCTTCGACATGCGAGGGGCTTTGAGATGCCATGTCTTCTATTTTTGTTTTGGCGTCTTTCAGGCTTTCTTCTATTTCAGATAACTTTTTATTCCACTTACGATTGGTTCTTTCCCTGGTATCCTTCCAAGTTCTTGTTTTCCTCTTACTAGGCTCTCCTGATTCACTTGACTCCGATTGTTCAGATGGCTCTGCTTGTTGTGCGGCTTGTGCCCTAGTAACTGCTTCTACAGGAGCCACATCACTACTACTTGAACTTGAGTCCACCACTAGGCCTACCACATTGATGGGTGTAACCTTAGGTGCACTAGAGTGATTTCTAGGACACTCTCTAGGGACATGTTCTTTTTTGCACTCAGGACAAAAGCCTTGTATTGTGATGTTTTGTCCTTGTCCCAAAGTGAGTGAGTGGGAACATTCACAAATGAAATGGTCACCCTGACATCTAAAACATGGTCCTCTAGGGGCTTGTGGTCTTACTTGTCTCAATTGGGTCCTAGGATTTGGATTCGTATACATGACATTGGAGTATTTTGGCTCCCAATTTTGTTCCAGCGGTGGTGTCTCATATTGATATGGAGAAGTCTCACTTTGCTCAGGTGACTCTATGTAATAAGCTTGTGAACTATCTTCATGGAAGTAGTCTAAACCTTGAGCGTGAGAGTCATTTTCTGAGACCAACGGGGTTAGTGGCACCAATGCTCTATTAGGGTTCTCCTCCGCCATCGTATATTTAACTGGGATCACATTCGCAAGAGCTGGTGGTTGGTTTCCTAGGTCAGATTGTGGCCTATATGGTGCCAAATCTTGCTGTTGTGGTCTATAATATGGCTATTGGTATTGATTTTGATACCTACCTTGTTGGTAAGGTTGCTGATAATTTTGTCTGACAGCCTGCATATTGTATGGACAATCTTGAGCCGTAGGATTTGTGTATTTTCTCTCTATGGTGCAATATAGAGCATTAGGGTTTCCTTGGGGTTGAGCCATCATTGGACAAATGTTAGCCATGTGGTCTCCTCCGCATGTATAACATCGCTTCAATGGGTTGACCCTTGGCATTTGTCTATTTTGAACTCCTAGCTTTTTGGCAACCTGCTCTGCTATCTCATCTATTTCCATGGAGGTTCTAGAGGTATGACTAGTAGAACTGTCAGAGTCCTTATAGAGTTTGGACAATTCTAGCTCCTCACCCAAGTTGTCTTCTATGTCTATGCACATCCACACACACTCTTCTATGGATCTAGGCTCTTTCAAGTACACATATGATCTCAACTTGGTGCTTAGCAAGACATCTAAAAATAAGGCCACTTGTTTGGCCGCTGTGGGTAATTCTGGCAGAGGGCATCTTTCTAAGTACTATCTAAACCGTCTTCCTGCAAGTCGTACTGTTTCTTGGGTTATCTGCTTGAAGTTGTGGATCAAGGATGATGTGTTATGCCTGATACCACTCTTGGAAAACTCTATAATGAATTCTTCCAGCAATTGACCTATCTCTCGATAGTTGCGACTATTCAGGGGTTGAAACCAAGCTAAGGCAGTACCTTTAAGAGTTAAACCAAATGCCTCGAACTGGGTGAACAAGTCCTCGACGTGTTCAGCTCTTAAGACTTGTTTGAACTCGGCCACATGATCATAAGGATCTCCTGACCCATCAAAATAGTTCTTCATTGTCTTAACCACTTGAGAGGGTCTAAGGGTTCTTGAGTGCTCTTGTGGACTAGGCAATGGGAAATCATGTTCGTCTCTTTGATGCCTATGTACACGATGTCTCTCTCTTTCAGGTCTTTCATTTTCAATTCTTGATCGGTCTCTACCCACTCTGTGTGCAAAGCTTACCTCAGGTCTCTCTCTGGTTCTTTCCCTCTAGGTTTCATGAGCCTTGGATGATCATGCTCCTTGGAGGCCTTGGGAAACATTAGATCTTGATGGAGGGAAAATTGACTCACCTTGCCAAGTGTATGCATGCCTATCCTGCTCTGTCACCAAGAACATTTTCTCCGATGTGTGATCTAGATAGACAATTTTCCCTGGTGTCGCCGGATCCTTGAACTCATAGATGGTGACTATTGGGCTCGGTTGGTCTGGCTTGAATCTCCAAAAGGCTTCCTCATTTTCTCTATTCAAGAATAGCTCTATGCTTTTGTTGTCTTGGGAAATCCATTCTGGAGTGATCACTCTAGTCAAGACTGCCTTACCTCTAGGGGTCTTGGGTTCTCGTCCTAGGTCTCCTTGCTCTAGGTCTCCTATCTCGTTCTTAGGAATGATGTTTCCAAACTCATCCGTCCTATTTGGTAAGCTCGTTACCACATACATGGTTCCTTCCTTATCAATGTATGAACCCTCTTCAAACTTGACCACTGGGTGTTCAAGTCCAAAGGGTTGATCGGGATTTTTGAGTTGGACCACTGATCGTCTCAGACCATCCTCGTAGATGCGAGCACCTAATTGGTTGGTCCTGATATACTCTAATTGGGACTTATAGGGACCTTCTGGTGTTTGTAAATAAGCAGCTCCTGAGGTACATGTGGGTCTTTCCATGCTAAAAGACATTTTTGAATCACTTGCGTTGGAATTTAGCACATAGGGATAACCACTTAGTTATTGTGCCCAAGACTTAGCTGTATGGTTGACACTAGCCTCAGATGATCTAATGCTTTGCCTATCCTTGCCTAAGTATCTGCCAAATCTCAGGTTCATAAGCTTTGTCTACAAGTCCCGAATTTCCCCTTGTATTGCTCAAAATCCTTTGGAACTCCTTGGTTTCCTAGTCCACCTGAGGATCAACTTCAAAATACTATATCTAATAATCAACATATTAATTTTACCATAACCAGTGGAAGTTTTGGTTGTGCTCCCCAAGAGGTTTCCAACAAACCCAAAATCACTGCAAACGGATTTTGTATGAGAAAGTTATGCCAGTTCAGGGTTCAGGGGTTTAAAACAGGGAAACAGGACCTCTCTGGAAGTGCTTCAGAACAGGTGATACACGATACTTAGCAAGTATCGCGATACTTGAAATAGGCGATACTCGATACTTGCCTTGCCACGATACACGATATCTCAACTAAACGATACACGACACTTGACACAAGAGTAGGTCCACGATACTCGATATCTGACAGATGTCACGAGAAGAATCTCACGATACACGATATTGCACCAGTATCGCCAGAGCCAAATCAACGATACTCGATATCTATGAGGTATCGTGAAAAGTTCAGCGATACACGATATGAAACAAGTATCGAGAAAAGAAATTCACGATACATGATATTCAATAAATGTCGCAGAAAACTTTGACGATACTCGATATTCAACCAAGAAAAATTCCACGATATTCGATACTCGCCAAATATTGCTTTCAGAGCTCCACGATACACGATCTTCCCCAAGTATCGCGAGAAATACTCAGCGATACACGATATCTCCCAAGTATCGCAGAAGAAGCTTTCACGATATATGATATGTGACAAGTATCGCGAGCACTTCCTCAACAATACTCGATATCTCACAAGCCTAAGTATCGCGATACTCGACCACAGGAGTTCATGATATCCAGATATCACAATACTCAACCGCGGGAGAACATGATACTTGGATTTTTTGGAGTCCAAATTCAAAAGTTTTTGCAAATATGAGTACCTTGGGTCCTCCTTGTCACTCTTATGTTATGTGTCTGTAGATGCCAAATCTCCCTTCAAACCCGCGATATTGCACTCACAATACTTGGTGCAGGTTATGTCACATCCAGGGCTGTTCACTCTGATTTTTGGCTATTTTGGTACTATTTCTTCAGCGTTTCAGTTCTGCACCCTCTCTAAGGCTCTTTCTCACAACCACAAGTAAAATGCGAGGTGAATGTACTCTAAAAAATGGAAAAAACTGAGAAGATGAAGGTGGGTGGAGATGGTGATGATGATGAAGATGAAGGAGAAGAAAAACTCAAAAACTTAACTGAAAATGGTGATTTTTTTACCTTCCAACGTCGCTACTGTACGTCTTACCATCAAACGCTCGTCCTCCAAGCTCTCTCCCCGGCAACGGCGCCAAATTTGGTGTCACTCTAGCACAATGGCAAGTACCAATGTGAGGAGCTTCACCTCATAAATGTCAATCCGTGGAGACGTGAGGACTGGTATGAAGACCGGGAGCAAGTGATGGCACAAGTGCGTGAGTGAAAGCATGCAAGCATGCACACACATACACACACACGCACACAAGGTAAGAGCAAAGAGTGGAACAATGGAAAGCTTCGATTACAAAAGAACTCTCTTACAAAGCTGAAATCTAGAACAAGCTAACCTCAAAAATGAGCTCTCTAGCCCTTTTTATAGTTTTTTGAGTGGTTTTGGCCCTATCCAGACCTAGTGTCCGGCCTAGTTAAAAAATAGGTTCGAGGGCTTATTTGGCGGCTCAAATGGAGTCTAAAAATTATGAAAATTGGCAAGATGATATTTCTAATACTCTTGAAGCTCAAGGACTCCTCGACTTGAACAAAATGGAGTTAAAAAAAATGGAAAATGGTATTTACAATGGTTTTTAGTGATAAAAATCACTATTTTTATAGGGATTTCTTTTGAAATTTTGACAGGTGCTTCTTGGAGCTCCCTACTTGCTCCTTCTTCTTGTGTGTCCACTTCCTTAAAGCGCTTCCATGCTTTGTCCTTGACCTTGAGCTTCAACAATGCCTGATATTGCTGTTGTGGTCTATGATATGGCTATTGGTATTTGTTTTGATACCTACCCTATTGGTAAGCTTGCTGATAAGTTTGTCTAATAGCTTGCCTATCTTAAGAACAATCCTCAGCCATGTGGTTTGTGTATTTTTGCTCAATCCTGCAATATGGGGCATTCCTTTCTCTCATGTTCTAGTTTTGCAATGGGAAAACATTACCCATGTGGTCCCCTCTGCAAGTATAACATCGGTTCAATGGGGTGACTCTTGGTGTTTATCTATTTTGAACTCCTAGCTTCTTGGCCACTTGCTCAGCTGTCTCATCTATCTCATCGGAGATTCTAGAGGTATGACTAGTAGAACTGTCAGAATCCTTATAGAGTTTGGATAGTCCTAGCTCCTCACCCAAGTTATCTTCTATGTCAATGCACAACCTCACACACTCTTCTATGGATCTCAGCTCTTTCAAGTACACATAAGATCTTAACTTGGTGCTCAGTAAGCCATCTAAGAACAAGGCCACTTGTTTGGCTGGTGTGTGTAACTCTAGAACAGGGCATCTTTCCAAGTACTGCCTGAACCATCTTCTTGCAAGTCGCACTGATTCTTGGGGTGTCTGCTTGAAGCTGTGGATCTAGAATGATGTATTATGCCTGATACCACTCTTGGAAAATTCTACAATGAATTCCTCTTGCAGTTGACCTATATCTCGATAATTATGACTATTCAAGGGTTGAAACCAAGCTAAGGCAGAACCTTTACGATTCAAGCCAAATGCCTCGAACTGGGTGAACAAATCCTCAATTTGTTCATCTCTTAACACTTGTTTGAACTCGGCCAAATGATCATATGGATCTCCTGAACCATCAAAGTAATTTTTCATTGTTTTGACCACTTGAGAGGTTCTAAGGGTTCTTGGGTGCTAGCGGGGTCTTGGCAATGAAAAATCATGTTCATCTCTTTGATGCCTATGTGCTCGATGTCTCTCTCTTTCAGGTCTTTCACCCACATGTCCTGATCTGTTTCTACCCATGTGTGCAAAACGTACCTCAGATCTCTCTCTAGTTCTTTCCCTCTAGAATTCATGAGCCTAGGATGATCCTGCTCCTTGGAGGCCATGGGACACATTAGATCTTGGTGGAGGGAAAACTGATTCACCTTGCAAAGTGTATGCATGCCTATCATGTTCTGTTACCAAGAACATTTTCTTTGACGTGTTATCCAAGTAGACAACTTTGCTTGGTGTCTCCGGATCCTTGAACTCATAGATGATGACTATAACCAATTGGCTAGGTTGATCTAGCTTGAATCTCCAAAAGGCTTCCTCCATTTCTCTATTCAAGAATAGTTCTATGCTTTTGTTGTCTTGGAGTGATCACTCTAGTCAAAACTGACTTATCTCTTGGAGTCTTGGGTTGTCATCCTACATCTCCTTGATCTAGGTCTCCTATCTCATTCTTAGGAATGATATTTCCAAACTCATCTATCCTATCTGGTAAGTTGGTGACCACATACATGGTTCCTTCCTTATCAATGTATGAACCCTCTTCGAACTTGACTACTGGGTATTCGAGTCCAAAGGGTTGATCTGGATTTTTGAGTTGGACCACTAATTGCCTTAGGCCATCCTAATAGATACGAGCATCAAATTGGTTGATCCGAATACATTCCAACTGTGTCTTATAGGGACCTTCTGGTATTTGTAGAAAGGTAGTGCCTGAGCCCCTTGCAGGTCTCCCCATGCTAAAAGACATTTCTGAGTCACTTGTGTCTGAACTTAGTATGTAAGGATAACCACTTAGTTGTTGTACCCAAGACTTAGCTGTATGGTTGACACTAACCTCAAAAGATCTATTGCTTTGTCTATCCTTGCCTAGTATCTACCAGATCTCAGGTTCATAAGCTTTGTCTTCTAGACCCAAAATTCCCCTTTGTATTTGCTAAAAATCCTTTGGAGTCCCCTTGGGTTCCTAGTCCCACCTGAAGGTCAACTTCAAACTATCCTATCTGAAAATCAACGCTACAGAGCTCAAAAAATAGACTTTTGATGAAAAAGTTATGTCAAATGAAGCTCATGGGGGTCAAAACAGGCAAATAGGACCTTTTGGAAAAATCATGATTTTGTGTGAAAATCTCGATTTTCAGAGGTCTGAAAATTGCGATGCTCAGCTCTTATGAAAATCATGATTTTGAAGGATCATAATAATTGTGATGCTAAGCAATCGTAAAAATCACGATTTTGTGAAATCATGAAAATCGCAATGCTCAACACTTATGAAAATCACGATTTTGAGTGAGAATCATGCAAAACGTAACTTTTGAATGAAAATCATGAAAAACGCGATTTTGAGAATGATAAAAAATCGTGACTTTGAATGAAAATCGTGAAAAACACGATTTTGAGAATGATAAAAAATCGTGACTTTGAATGAAAATCGTGTTTTTGACATGAAAATCATGATTTTGAGAATGACCAAAAAATCGTGATTTTGATTGAAAATCCTGTTTTTGAAAATCGCGATTTTGGATGAAAATCGTGATTTGTGAAAATCGTGATTTTGATCCAATTGAAAATCCTGTTTTTTCCCAAAATCGTGTTTTTGGCTGAAAATCGTGATTTGTGAAGATCATGATTTTGAGCCAACTCAAATCGTGTTTTTACCTAAGAATTGCGATTTTGGCTAAAAATCGTGTTTTTTGAGAATCTCCAAAAAATCACGCTTCTCAGAAAGACCAAAGAATCGTGCTTTTGAGAAACTTAGAGAATTGCGATTTAGAGCACAACTAGAGAATCAGGATTCTAAGAATGACCTCAAAATCTTGTTCTTTTCAGAAAGTTTTAGGCGAGAAATAGATAATTGCATTTTTTGCAAAAAATTGAATTTTATGAAAATCGTGATTTTCAGTCAGAATCGTGTTTTTTTGACGAGAAATTCAAATTTCTGAGCATGGAGCAATGGCGAGCTCCGTATGTGCAGAAAATCATGAAAAAAACACAAGCGCTTGCTCTCCCTTACACTTCCTAACTCCTTCATGCACAATAATGCATAAAAATGGTATGAAAATGGTGAAAATGCACTAAAAAACTAGAAAATTCTATGAAGAAGAAGATGGATGAAGATGATGACGGTGATGATGATGAAGATGAAGAAGGAAAATCAAAATTTCAATAAAAGTGATAGTTTTTTTACCTTCTTTTTGTGTGTCCACCTCTTTGATGTGCTCCTGTGCTTTTTCCTTGACCTTCAGCTTCAACAGCAAGTAATAGATGGAAAGGTAGAGGCAAGCAAAGAGGCAAAGGAAGGAAAAATCAGTTCAAAGACACCATTCCTCATATGCTCTTATCTGTTCTGCAGTCCGATTCCTCTCTAGTAACTGTAGAGCATTTTTGTTCTCTTCTTCGTTGTACTTCCAGTAGCCTTTTCCCATCAAGAAATTTGTCATTCTGAATCTCTAAGCATGGAAGTTGTTCGTGTCTAGCTTATCGCTCATAAGATGACTCATTCCATCTGCATTTGCCATTTCTACAGCAATTCACAACACTGCAAAACACTACAAGCAGCACTTCTGCTTGAACACTATGGCACTATGACTTGACAGTTTGATCTCAAAAAAACATAGTTTTCGTGTATCAACAGTAGACGGAATCGCTTGAAATTCTGGATATGGAATATATGAGTGTTGCCGAACACAATGCAACTTTCTAAATTTGACCTAGTTTTTCACAGGCCTCACCTTGCGGGCTCAAAATGGAGGTTGAGATGGCTTCGAAACTTCGATTTTCGTAGCAAATGGAGGTCATTTGTGAATCGTATTTTCTCCACTCCTTGCTACGTACTCTTCACCATCACCCTCTCAACGAGCTCTCTATAGCCACGCTAGCTCTGATACCATGTCACGAGGAAGGAGATAAGGAAGAGAGCTCACACACACACTCTCACTCTCAAGGAGAAGCACACACACTGATTGAGGCAAGGAAGAATGATCTTCTTCTTCTTCTTCTATTACATAAAAAGGAATGTACAAGAATGACCTAAAAACAAGAATACAACAAGTGCAATATATAAAGATCAGTACATAAGGAAAAACCTAATGTCTTCGAATGAGTGAGCTAGCAAGGAACAAATGTGCCATCACTCTCGATAGATAAATCTAATAAATCTCAATGAAGTATCCCTGACATATACCGGCGTTACCACTGTACATGTCAGAGAAACGAAAAACTAGTACGTGTCATCTTGGATCATCACATGTTGAGCTTGATATCTCAACAATATTATGAAGCACCTCATGCATTGTAGGTTTAAGATATTGAGGAAGTAGAAAAAGTCTATGAAGAATAAACTCAGGTTAGCACAAGTTTGAGTGGCCCCTCCACTTCGAGTCCATCAAGGAGTCCTTCATCACGCAAAGGAAAAGATAAGGAAGGTGAACCAAGCTTAGCATGCAGCCACAAACAATATGATAAGGGTAATGTGGTAAGGGACTTCCATTCTAGTGAGGATGAAGATGATTTTGAAGAGGTAATGACTCTGAATGTGAAACAAAAGAGGGACTTGAAGAAATATTCTACCACAAGTAATGAGAGGAGGTGAGAGAGGGTTAAACACCCTATTCAAAGGCTAACATATGATTTCTTCATTGCTAGGAATTATGATTTTATGTCTCAGGTTATGAAGGACAAGGAACCATTCACATATGAAGAAGTTCGTGAAGACAAGGTATGGATAAATGCTATGCGACAAGAGATGGATACTCTTCATGAAAATCAGACATGGGAGCTTGTACCTAGGCAAGGTGACATGAAAGTGGTCACAAATGGGTGGGTCTACAAGATCAAAATGAACTTTGATGGATCCATAGCCAAGTATAAATCTAGACTTGTAGCTAAGAGTTTTACCCAAACACATGGGATAAATTATGAAGAGACATTTAGTCATGTTGCAAAAATGAGTACTGTTAGGACATTGATTGCCATTACAACTTCTAAAAGGTGGAAATTATTCCAATTAGACATTAAGAATGCTTTTGTAAATGGTGATCTTCATGAGACTATTTACATGCAACAACTCATGGGGTATGAGGACCCTAGAAAGCCTAATTTTCTATGTAGACTCAAGAAAGCTCTTTATGGACTCAAGCAAACACCAAAGGCATGAAAATCAAAGGATCATTGAGTACCGTATTAGACGTGGATATGCAATAAGTGATGTTGATCCTTCATTTTATGTAAAAAGGCTTAGTGAGAAGTATATGTACATATGCACATATGTTAATGATTTAATCATAATAGGTGATTATGATGCAAGTATCAAGGATATCAAGGACAAATTAGGCTTAAAATTTCAGATCTTGGTGTGCTAAAGTACTTCTTAGGCATCAAGATTCTATATGCCAAGCAAGGTTTGTATCTTATGCAAAGGAAATACTTACTTGACTTGCTATACAAGTTTCATATGAGTGGCTGTAAGCCATTGAGATAGCCAATGGATTGCAATATCAAGTTGAGCAAAGACCAAGGTGATAAGCTCAAGTATGAGAATGTGTATAGAAGTTTGATTGCATCTTTAAATTATGCTACCATTACTAGACCTGATCTGTCTTATAATGTTGCAATGCTCTCACAATTCATGCATGCACCCGCACTTGATCACTTGAATGCAGGTAGAAGATTCTAAGGTACATCAAAGGTACAATCAATGAAGGCCTATATTATGCATATGATTGTGATTTGAAACTAAAAGGTTATGCAGATGTTCATTGTTCTAGTTCCAAGGATGATAGAAGGAGTACCTTAGGATACATAGTGATGCTTGGGAAGAGTTGTGTATCATGGATGTCAAAGAAACAACCCACAATTGCATTCTCTTCCATTGAGGCAGAATAAAGGGCTCTTGCTCAACTCACATGTGAGGTAATGTGGCTCAAAAATCTCTTAAAAGATTTGGATATTTAGTTTGGCATTGTTCCATTGCTTGGAGATAATATTTCAAGTATCTACCTTGCAAAGAATCCAATGTTCCATGCTAGGAGCAAGCATATAGAAGTGCATTATCGATCATTTCATAAGAGAAAAGATTATGGATGAGCACGTGGATATTCAACATGTCAACACCAAGGAGCAAATTGTAGAACTTCTTAAAAAGTTCTTAGATGGAAAGAGGATGGAAAAGCTCAAAGGCATGATAATTATGCCTCAAGTTTGGCTAGCGAGGAGACCATTTTGTACTTCTATAAACATAGAAAAATAAAAAAATTCAAATGAGCACAGCATGCTTGTCAAATATTTGCATCTTACATAGCCTAAGAATCATGTACTGCGCATGTTGATTTCATCATTCACACATCTTTCATAGTCTATGAGCTTGTACTGCCCACGACATAAAATGCTAGAAGCAATAATGATGTTACCATTTGACAAATCATGAACTGTACATCTATCATCAACAAATTTCACAACCAACCCAATCTTGGCGAAAGCTAAAACTGATAATAGATTCTTCTTGATCCCTAACATAAATAATGCATCTGACAATGCAAAAGAACTACCATCAGTAGTACTCAGAATAATCTTACCAACTCCCATAACAGGGTAAGAGGAGTTGTTGGTGCATATGACAGTATTCCCTGTAGGGGCAGGCTCAAGTGAAATGAAGAAATTGTACTACAAGGTAATATGTTTGGTTGTTGCACTATCAAAGTACCAAACATTTGATTCTACTACAAACATATAGTGTTCATGTGAAGATGGGTCAAAACTACAAACAATAGTAAATGCCCATTCTTCATTTTGCACAAGATTAGCAGACTCTATTTTGGGTGTAGAGGCCTCTACAAAAACCATTCTAGCCTCTTTCTTTGTTGCCTCTTTAGTTGCTAGTTTTGGACATCTCTTGATGACATGATCATTTCTTTTATAGTATTTGCAAAGCAATCTCTACTTTTTTGTTTTCTTCTCATCTCTATCTTCCTTCTTTGATTGTGCAGAATTAGCAGATTTTTACTTACTAGTAGAAGAACTCCATTTACCTTTGCCCTTCTAACTATGCGAGGAAAGTGTAATCTGCAACACGCATAATGCACTTGTTCTGCCTAGAATGATCTTCTTGGAACCCAACAAAGACTAACTCCTCAAATGTTAAGGCATTTGGATTGCCTTTCATCATCAAATGAAGAGTAGAAGCAAAACTCTGATATGAATCAGGAAGAGCATTAAGAACAGTTAGCACAAGTGAACTATCATGCAAGACTTTATCAGCAGAAATCAAGTGCTCTTTCAAATCTTTGATCTTTGTTAGAAAATTGTCCATGGAATCTCCTTCATTCATGTGCTCACTCTCCAAGTGTTTTTGGAGGTAAGCAACACGAGCATCATTCCTTGCTAGTATAAAGTGGTAAGTGTATCCCAAGCATCCTTAGTTGTTTTGCAAGAGTGAATGTGAGGAATACTGGCACGTTTGACAGACAAGGTTATCAATGCATGTGCCTGAGCATCTCTGACATCCCAATGAATTTTCTCTGGAGTAGGTGTAACAAGAATTGCAACATGAACAGGAACATGAAGAATATCACCATCTTCAAAACCATCCGCATCATCTTCAACAACTATGTTTGCAGGTGAAATACAACGTTTGTCAACACCGTGCATAATATTCCAAAGTCCATTTGCAATCAGTACATGATGCATCATATAATGCCACAATGGGTAATTTCTATCGTCCAACTTATCCTCAATAGCCAACATAAAGAAGACATCTCCTTTCGGCCATGGTCACTGACTAAAATACCCTGATGCAAAAAGATGACTATATCTAAAAAAGTTGAACAAAACTACCCTAACGAGTCCACAAAACCTGTAGTAGACTTTGAGGTGCTTATACTAGTGAACCGAAACCTTTATATATCTTTGGCATAAAAAGAAGATATTGCTTGCCAAACTTCATGCAATTTTGAGACTGTGATCGGAGAGGTGTTGAAGACACCCTAGATGAAGTGGTGCCCTACTCTAATACCACTTGTTGGACTTTGAGGTCTACCAAGTGAACAGCACAAGGAAGAAGACGAAGCTTGGAGCACAACACAATACTGAATGTATTACCACTAGAATGTACAAAGATTACTAACCTCTTAGTGCAATAGGCATATATACAAGCCAGGGTAAAAAACCTCCTAAAGATGGAAAAAGTAACCCGGTGGTCCTAGCGTGTTCACATACATCACTACCCAAATATATCAACAAGGGGTTGGGACACCTCAAGGATAGCATTGAAGCTCCAAATGAAGGAGAATATCGAAGATAGAGATCAAGAAGCAAGATACATGATTGAAAATCTCCTTTCAACTTAGGGTTTTTGTGCTTTATATTTTTGTACATGACCGTTTTCACACTACTTTTTGGATAGAAGTCAATTAATAATAGTATTGAATCTAATTGAACTACAAAAATAAGTTGTAAAAAATATCAAAGAAGTATGGAGGGTTAGGGAAATTCTCATGAGTTCAAGGACTTCTTAACCTTTACAAAAATTGAGTGGAATCAAAATAAACCTCATTGGATAGGTAAAAAATTGCATCCAATTATAAGAAAGAGAGGCATATGTGGCATGTGATGCCTCTTTGTCCCAACTCTCCTTTCCTTGAAGTTTCTTTATTGCTTGGATATTCCCAAGTGATTTAGCATGCGCTTCATACACCAAGTGGAAACGTTAGTGGGCCCTTCTATTTTGCAACTCTTTACTACATTATTTTATTCAAACCTTTGCATCTATCAATACATTGCTTAGATGACCATAATTGGTGAGAAATCACAAATAGCCTTGTGGTAATATAGTCAAAATCCTACAAATCCATCTACTTGAGTGCAAATGTAGGGAGTTTCATGGGCACCAACAATGCCATCTTATATCTAGATCCACAATACTTTTTGATATCTTGCATTTGATGAAGAATTCCAAGACTCTGATACGAGCATCATGTCTAGAACATGTAAAGCCCTAAGAATGACTCTTGTTGACATCTGGGACCCTATTTCAACTTTCTCACATCATTGCAGATATCATCATTCATAACTTCTGTTCATAATCAACTATGAAAAAATAGCTATTATTGATTAGCTTGTTACTAATTAGCTATTATTGATTAGCAATTACTAATTAGCTATTATTGATTAGCTATTATTGATTAGCTATTACGAATTAGCTATTACAAATTAGCTATTATGAATAAGCTATTACGAATTAGCTATTATGAATTAGCTATTATGAATAAGCTATTACGAATTAGCTATTATGAATTAGCCAAATTAGCTTTGATTAATTAGCTATTACTAACTAGCTATTACTAATTAGGTATTATTAATTTGCTATTAGCCATTACTAATTAGCTTGTTACTAAGTAGCTATTACCAAGTAACTAGTTCTTGGTTAGTTGTTCGTAATTAGATATTACTAATTAGCTTGTTACTAATTAGCTATTACTAAGTAGCTGATTGTTCAATAGTTGTTAGTAGTTAGCTATTATTAATTAGCTTATTACTAATTTATGATTATTAATTAGCTATTATTGATTAGCTATTACTGATTAGCTATTATGAAATAGCTATTACGAATTAGCTACTATGAATTAGCTATTATTGATTAGTTATTATTGATTAGCTATTACAAATTAGCTGTTACAAATTAACTATTACAAACTAGCTATTAGTAACTAGCTATTACTAATTAGCTATTACTGATTAGCTATTATTGATCAGCTATTAATAAGTAGCTATTACTAATTAGTTATTACTGATTAGCTATTAATGATTAGCTATTAATGATTAGCTATTACTGATTAGTTATTACTAATTAGCTATGGTGAATTAGCTATTATGAATTAGCTATTACTAATTATCTATTACTAATTAGCTATTACTAATTAGCTATTACTAATTAGCTATTATTAATTAGCTATTACTAGTTAGCTATTGCTAGTTAGCTATTATTAATTCGCTGTTATGAATTAGCCATTACTAATTAGCTTGTTACTAAGTAGCTATTATGAAGTAACTAGTTCTTGGTTAGTTGTTTGTAATTAGCTATTACTAATTAGCTTGTTACTAATTAGCTATTACTAAGTAGCTCATTGTTTGATAGTTATTAATAGTTAGCTATTACTAATTATCTTGTTACTAATTTGCGATTACTAAGGATCTAGTTTTTCGTTAGTTGTTTGCAATAAGTCATCCATCAACTATCTCTTTCTTACTCTTTAACCCTCGAGTGGAACACTAATCTAGCTGGTTTCATTTTGCTAAGCAGTTGCTTGTACCTCAATAGGAAGAATTACCAACAATGTTGATGCTACATATGATAGGGAGCTTGGGACAAGTGAGAATCTTGGACGTACACCATTTGCTGAAAGTAAGACTTATGCCCAATCTTCATCATCGAAAGAGAAAGAAAATATTCCATCCTTCCTCCAAACATGGTCTACAATGGATGCTAGTGTGGATCCTTGTCCAATTGACAACATGCATGATGCGGAGTCCACACGCATTCACTTTCATAGTGGTCTAGATGGAATGATTGAGAATGTTCTTCATCGAGTTAGCAGCTGAGATATTCATCTAGCTAGTCACAACTCTGTAGTTGATAATGATCCCGTTGTTTGTTCAAACAAAGTTCATCTATAGAATATAACTTTTGATCCTAATGAGAGTCCAAATAGAGATGTTCTTCAAATGAATGCTACAAATGAAACCTCCTCGAAGCAAAATTATTGTAACCCAGCCTCAATTTCTGACATGTGTGGATCCCCAAAAAAGGCTGTAGGTGTTCATGTACAAGAGGATGCCATTCTATCACACCTTATGGAAAATGAAAAAAGAAATTTGCAAGTACGTGTGAAACAACAGAAGAAGCCAAGCCATTTGCACCCGATTACAAGGCAACAGACTACTCGGTCACACTTGAACATAGGTGTTGTACCTAATATAGAGGATCTTTTGAAAGAATAGTACCAATGCTCACCCTCTTACATCGTTTTCCTTTGTAATGGTTACTATCCACACGTGTGGAATCATCCAAATCTATCAGCTATCATCACAGTTTGTCACAGATCAACCTATTTTGTATCGATGTTATTAAAATATTTTGTTGTCTCTACCTCGTATTATATACCCTGTACATATTTGATAGCTCAATTTTGTCACTGATTGTAACAATGTAAACAATCCTTCTTTTGGTATTATATGGGCAAAATGGTGTTTGTCCATAACTTAAGCACCAATTTGGAAAACAATTGAAGTCTTAATGCTCTCATAAACATTAGGAACACATTTGTATGAATTTTAGAATCTTACCTCTCATGATGCCTTTTCACAATGATAGGATTTGGAAAGTAGATATTTTAAAAGTGAGGAAACTGATTTCACTATTTAGTTTTACCGTTCACCTTCTTACAACACCTCTTTGTAATGGTTACTATACACATGTGACATTGTCCAAATCGATTAACTCTAATAGGATTTCGTATTTAGCCTATTTTGTAACGATGTTATTGATTGCATTTATCCTATTCTAAACAATTTTCGATAGACTAACAGTGTCATTGATTGTAAGTTGTAATGATGTTTGGCTTATAGGTCAGATAAAGAAAAAAGTTCCATCCAGAGCTGCCGCAAAAGATAGTCTTACATCCTCAGCAAGTCAATGTCAGGCTGTAACAGAAGTTGAGCACAAAGATGCCCAAAAAGAAAAAAAACTAAATAAAGTATCAGTTTCAACTCAAATTGATCCTATTTCAACTCAACTGATCTTATTGCAACAACAGTTGAACAGAAAGTATCAGTTTCAACTCAAACTAATCATGTACTAGTGCTTACACCAAAAGGCAATCAAGAGCCTAAACAAATACTAGGCAAGTCAAAAAAACGAAAGAGGTTGGATCATGTGATAATGGAACCGGAATTTATTGAGATAGAAAGGGACCCTCCAAAGATTCAATGTGGCCTGACAGAGGAAGAGATACAGGAATTGAAACCTATTCACAAGGATTTACAACCTAGGGCTCTAATTTTGGAAGTTGAAGTATTTATGAATATCCTAAGTAAGAAGGCCTTTCCTGAAGTAATGCTTTTCTTCAATGGTGCCTTGAAAATTTCAATGTCTAGATTTGGAGTGGCTATGATCTAGACGAGGTCAACAAATGTACTGATACAATCTTCCCGATGTTTAGAAGAAAATTTATGGATATTTGGGGGAAGGATCAGTGTTTTTGGAATTTTCAATCCATTTCAAGAAATTGGCTCATTTGTGAGACAAGAATGTGGAGTATTGTCGTGACAATACATTGATAATTGATACTACTGCTTACAGGTTATTTTACAACATTAGAAGATGTTGTCTAATGTTACCAAAGATGACAATCAGTGAAAGACTTAACTATCTGTCAGGAACTCTTTGTGATCAACTTTGGAAATGGTTAATAGCCCGAAATTGTATTGAGAATGCAGATATTATTTCCAAATTAATTCCTCTTGATGAAGAGACTTTGTCTATATATCATGGAATACATTGAGATAATCGAGATTACATACATAATTGAGATTACAAACATAATCAAGATTACATACATAATCGAGATTACACGCCAAAACATTGAGTAATGCCAACTCTAGGGTGGCTATGAATGGTTCTGTTTCTGAACCCTTCAATCTTTATAGATCTATCAGACAGGGTTGTCCCCTTGCTCCTCTTCTGTTTGCTATTTCTAGTGATGCTCTGGGATGGTTAGTCAAAGATAAAATTGAACAAGGAATTATTAGAGGTATTTCTATGCCTGGATGAAAGTTAAAGAGGGTTATACCTTAAATGCAGTGTTTGCTTCTAATCTTTGGTTTCTATCACATGAATCATTATGGATTGGACGGGTGAATGCTGAAGAAGCTTCTCCTTTGCCTAGTAAGATGAATAAGTGCAGGAAAAAAGGCTTTAAATCATGGAATAGCCTTATGTCTGGGCAGGATATTGTGGATTGTTTCTTCATTAATGACATTGCTCATTTATCTCTTAGTTGTGAACAAGTGCTTATGGATAAGAGGGGGCTGCTCTTGAAAGCCACGGAGAAGTGCAACAACTACAAATATTATGGAGAGCACACATGGAGAGCAAAAATATTATGGAACCTCTAGGTTGGAAGAAATAAAAGATGCTTTGGAGATGGTAGTAGGAATCAAATTTACAATTGTTGGAAAGAAATGAAGTTTGCTGGACAAGCCTACCTTTGTAGTATCTTGGATGCTCCTATGCATCAAGCCATGTATTCAAAAATCATATGTAATGTTAGATACCAACAGTGGAGAGTCTCTCTCTCTAAGATGTATTGTCCCAAGAGGGTCTGCCCCCTACACAGCTGTACAATATTTCCTAAATTTAATTTAATCTTTGTTCTCCAAAAAAAAAAACTTTTAAGTCTATGGGTGTATTCAAACTATTCCGATGGAAGATAAATGGCATTTCCTTCCAAAATCATGCTTCAACCCGCACATCAATTCATCTGTTTTAGGGATGTGTCTTTTGTTCTGAGGGGGGTAAGTTGCCATGCTTTTCTTTTTTCCTTTTGAAATGGAGGTTTAGCCTAAGCCTACTCTCTCGGACTTTAATTTTGAAATTGCAACTGTACAAGTGAACATGCATAGTAACCATGGGATCCCCCTATAGCCCACAAAGCAAGGGTTAGACAAGTTACATAGTGTCTTGCCATAGCCAGGGATTGAACCCCCACCCCCGCCTCAAGAGGCGAAGAGCCAATCCAGCTGAAGTGAGCCACAATCTTTTTTTTTGAGAGAACAAAAAAATGAATATTAATATAGAAGAGCTACAAACTGTGCTAGGGGCAAACCCTCACCAAATACAGATAAGCACTCCACCATTTTTTAAGAAAACAAGAAGATTAGATTAATGATGGTATGTGTAAGTGTATAGAGGGCAGGATCCCACACAAGGTTCCCAGATTACAATAAATACTCAACAAATACTGCTGGAGCAAGGGACATACATCTGGGCAGGATACAAGTCAGAGAGATACAAAGGTTCATGATACACAAGCTCATGTACGTGAGAAAATCATGTCAAATCTAGAACTAGAGTACAACTTAAGTAACAAATCTCTCCATGGGTTGGGGGAGGTGTTATACAAATGTTTAGACAGTTGAAAATCCTCAGGAGGGGCTGTCTTGATAGCAAGAAGACACCTCACTGTAATGTCTTTGAGCCCTCTACAACTCTTGAATTTTTGCAACATGTATCTGGCAACATCAACAAGGTGAACGAGCCTGTGGGAAGTGCATTGAAGAAGCCTCTCCTACAGCACCTTTTTGTGCAACAACATTACTTGAAGACAAGCAAGAGATAAGTTAGTGTATCCATTATAGTAGAGTCCTGAATGACTCCACCATTGACAGTGAGGTCATTCCAGCTAGAGTATCCCTTCTTGCAACACTTGTGGTCTTTGATTCCCATTTTGCAATTGTTCCACAAAGATAGCCATCCAATCCAGATGCTCTCTTGAAGAAAAAAGTCAGAATGAGTAAAGTACTCCTCATTAGGGCAACATGCCTTTTTAACCTCCATCCAAGCCTTCCATAATCTACAACAAAGGGAACTGCCTACAACAGCAAAAGAGTGAGGAGACACAATAATATCCCATAAAGAATGAGCTTGCCAAGATTTATAGTTTTTTATATAAAAATGTTTAGTGTTTCTTTTTATGAGGTTAGCCCATATTTCAAAAGAATCCAGGGATCTAGCTATCCATTTAGCAGCTTTATTAGGGAGGCAGTAGATGTTCCACTTGATTGAACTTCTAAGCACAAAAATGGTTACTAAAGAAACTAGTTTATAATTATCGTCAAATCGTGTACTACATAGTGCCAGAAAAAAAGTTGTCCAACATCACATGGGTATTACAAATTCCAGGGCATACTATTATAAATGGCCTCATACACATCACCATTTATGGTAAACATGTCTGTACAATCGTGGACTGGTGACATGGGTATTTTAATGCATCTTACAAGATGGGAATACATATAAGCTGGTGGTCTTGTTTCTAATAGCCTATAGAGATTTTCTTCTAGTCTCTCATAAAATAAACCCACCACATAATATGTTCCAGAAGCTATCAGGTTGTTCCATGCATCCATTACATTGTTTAGACTGAACTGTTTTCCTTGTGTGCACTTTAATAAATAGAAATATGCACCTTCATCATTGTCCTCTTCTGCATTGACTGCAAAGTTGTCATCCACTGCCAATGCATCTGATAGGTAGTTGTCATCATCTTCAAATGTAAAATTGGAAAAGGATGAGTCTTCTACTTCATTTGACTCACTGATAGGAATCAAAGTATGGTACGCCCAATTTTGAACATGGCATTTGTTGATGCATCTTTTCCACTAACCATGGATACAATGAAAGCAATAACATGTTAGTTCTCTGACACCAATGCGATGTCCACCTAACCTTGAATAGCCACGAATCGAATGCAAGGATCGAACTTGAGATATCCCCTTACAATCCCATGCCTTCTCCCTGTTCACTTTGTCAATCTTCACTTCCCAGAAGACCCGTGTGACATCTCTCCCTTTTGACTCTAAAAAATGTCCCCTAAGAAATTTCACAATATCTGCAACACACTTCAGCATTGCACCTTCAGGTTTAAGTTGTTCATGGGTTAGCACCCTTTTCACAACTGCACCTGCACCATCATGTTCTCCCTTCCCGTGCCTTGACTCAAAGAACTTCCATATCATAGTCATGCCTGTTAGCCCTGGATATCTTCCTACGAAGTAAAATGGATGTTTAGCTTTAAATTGAGAAGCTGTACCATCTGACCATACCCAGTGTTGGCTTAAATTCAAGATTTAGCTCTCTCAACCATTGCCAATGTAATTGGAAACAATATTGCACAAAAACGGTGTCATGCTTCTTGTCATCGGATATGAAGAAGTGGATTACCTTTTTAGGAATACCCTCCAAACGAAAATATGTGATATGCACAAAAAAAATTACCTGTACAGACCACCAATGCATAAATTGTATTTCATTTTGTTCACAGAATGTATAGTTTTCTGCAAGATCAACCACTGAAACCACAACATTGCTTCGGAATTCAGAGACACAAATCTTAAACTGGTTTGCTTGCCATAAATAAATGAAATTGTGCTTGATAAATTTCTTTAGAGTTTTCTCAAATAATCCTATTACAACTTTAGGACTCATCTCCCTCTTTATCAATTCTTTCCTTTTATGAACTTGTCCTTCATACATTGACTCAACATCTTCAAAGATCTTTACAGGAATATGATATTCCTCAATGCTAGTCTCTCTCTGACACCACTTAGAATGTCCTACTCCGCAATCAAAGCACTCACCCATCACACATTTGTACTGGTGGAATGTGGTATCATTTTGACGTGGACATAGAATACTCTCCATAATGCTATTAATCAATCAAAATGTAGTTGCTGAAGCATTGCACCTTGATGTCTTCCCCACTTGACAAACAGAACAATCATATTTACAACGACAGCTATGCATGACCGAGCTTGATCGACATAGGAGATTGATTGCATCCTTAAGCTATGACATTTGAACGTGATAAATATAACAAGATGTGAATCTGTCTTTCAATCTCTTAAAAGAATATGGCTTCAATGATTCAAACTTTCAAAGCTGGATATTTATCATTGGATGCAATTGTTTGAAGTGTATAAATAGCTCCATCTACATTACACAAACAAGTGGTTATCAGTATTCATTAATTAGTTAGCAACATGTTGAGAGCAGTATGGGCACCCAAGGACTGACTAGACAAGGAAGCCAACGGAGAGAGTCAGAGCGAGGTGAAGGAGTAAGTAGACAAAGAAGTCGACGCAAATCTGGCAGATAGGCCCTTCAAATTTTTCCAAATCAACATCTTTATAACAGTGATTCTTATCACTAACAATCATTGTAAATACCATTTCATATTTTTGTAGCTCCATTTTGTGCAAGCCAAGGAGTCCTTGAGCTTGAGGAGCCTTAGAAGTACCTACATATCAATTTTCGTATTTTTTAGACTCCGTTTAAGCCCTCAAATTGGCCCTAGAACCTAATTTTTAACTAGGCCGGACACTAGGTCTGGACAGGGCCAAAACCTAGTCAAAAACTATAAAAAGAGCTAGAGAGCTCATTTTTGAGGTTAGATGGTAATTGAAACGAACTTGTAAGAGCTTTTTGAAAGTAATCTAAGAACTCCATTGCTTCTCACTCTTTGTCTTGCCGTGTGTGCGCGTGTGTGTGTATGTGTGTGCATGTTTGTGTGCTTCTCACTCACGCACTTGTGCCTCCACTTGCTCGAGGTCTTCATACCATCCTCACGTCTTCCCGGATTGACATTAAAGGAGGTGCTACTCATCACTGAGCTACACCAAATTTTGGCACCGTTGCCGGGGATCGAGCTTTGAGGACGAGCGTGTGATGGTAAGACGTAGATTGGAGACGTTGGCGTCGTAGGTAATTTCTTTACTTTTCCTATTTTTCTCTTTCTTACCTTACCACCATCATCACCATCATCATCATCACCATCATCATCATCACCATCTTCCACCTCCACTTCCATCATCGCGAAAATTTCAGTTTTTTGATTATATCACCTTCTCCACCTCATTTCCCTCATTTCACTTGTGAGAGAGAGTGAGAGAGCGAACTGTTGTGTGCTATTTTCTGCATGCTTTTGGAGTTTCTTGCAGGTTTCAGCATCATCATCCCCTCCAGCACATCGCGCAGGTACGGAAATGTGCAGAACTATCTCGCAGTCACCGACTCCTGTCGATCGCGATTGACAGAAATTTTCACCTTTTGGTAAATCTGAGTGCACCACAGTGGACTAGAGACCCTGCACACCACATTTCCACCAAAATTTTTGAAAATCTTGCAAAATTTCAGTCCATCGCGATTGACAGCTCTGTCCATCGCGATTGACAGCTTTATCCATCGCGACCGACTGCCTGTCCATCGCGACTGACAGCCTGCCTGTCCATCGCGATTGATACTCTGTCCATCGCGATTGATGCCCTGTCCATCGCGATTGATAGCCTGTCCATCGCGACTGACAGCCTGCCTGTCCATCACGATTGATACCCTGTCCATCGCGATTGACTGACCTGCCTGTCCATCGCGATTGATACCCTGTCCATCGCGATTGACTGACCTGCCTGTCCATCGCGATTGATACCCTGTCCATCGCGATTGACAGCCCTGTCCATCGCGATTGACAACCCTGTCCATCGCGATTGACAGCCAATTTTAGCCAAATTTTTTAGGGTTTTTTAATTGAAGAGTTGGGCTAATTTTGGGCATAAACATTTTACTCTAGAGCACATAAGGAGGCCTTAGGAAAACAACTTGGGGAAAACCTGTTGCACAGTGATCCTGTTTGAACCCTGTCTTAACCCTAGAACCCTGAACGGTCATAACTTTCTCATACGAAATCCGTTTGCCGTGATTTTTGTTTTATTGGAAAGCTCGCGGGGAGTACAACAAAAACATCGACTGGTTACGGTTAAATTAAGATCAGGAATATTAGATAGGGTATTTTTAAGTTGACCATACCCAGGGGGAACAAAATTCAGGGATCTCTAGAGTTGTGTCCAAAAGTCATAGTGCAAATTGGTGAAGTGTTACATGAACGAAAGTGATTGGTTCTGTCTTTTGAATTTAAGTCTTCAGCTAACATTGGGCCTTTTACAGGTCCTTTGAGAGCATCGAAGGGTACGCAAAGCAAGAGTAAGTGCAGGCTTGGGAACGCGCGTCCTGGGCACACCAGGGCAACAACACAAGGAAAGGAACTCAAGGTTGGAATACTCTCAACTCCCTCTGTCATTTTCTAGCTCAGGTTAAGTGCGAATAGTGCTAGAAGTAAGTCAAGGCGACGATAGGCAGTTATCAAGTTGAAGACTACCTAAAAACTCAAGTTCAAGTTAAAAAACCTAATCTCTGTACTGTCGATAACATAAAGGAAAAGAACCTAACGTGGAACGATCAACTCCAAGTACGAAAACTACTCAAGTATTCCTGACGACGCACTATCAGACAAGATCATAAACATGATAACACACTAAAAAAGAATCAAGTGACTGATACCAATTGATCGGCAACGAGGTTGTACTCTGGGCAAAAAATTGGGCTACTTAAATAGGCATATGAACCTTAGATCAGGACGACATCTAGTAAGGGATAGACAAAGCCTTAGGTCTTCAGAAGCTAGTGTCAACCACACTGCTAGGTCTTGGGCCCAGCAGTTGAGTCATCACTCATACTACCCTAGCTCTGAGACTGTTGGCAGTAGCCTTGGTACACCAGGACGTACAAGACATGAGAGTCAAAGAAGGGAGTCAGAGCGGAGGGACAGCACAAGCAAACAGGGCAGTCAAAGAAGATCTGGCAAGTAGGCCAATATTTTTTCAAGACATTAATGCAAATCAAAGAGATGGACATGCAGGGAGGAAGAGCAAGTAGGGAGCTCGAAGATATGTATGGCAGATCACTAGAAGAAATCCCTACAACAACAGTGATTTTTTTCACTAACAATCATTGTAAATATCATTTCACATTTTTGTAGCTCCATTTTGTGCAAGCCAAGGAGTCCTTGAGCTTGAGGAGCCTTAGAAGTAGTTGCGTACCAATTTTCGTAATTTTTAGATCTCGTTTGAGCCCCCAAATAAGCCCTGGAACCTAATTTTTAACTAGGCCGGACACTAGGTCTGGACAGGGCCAAAAGCTAGTCAAAAACTATAAAAAGAGCTAGAGAGCTCATTTTTGAGGTTAGATTGTAATTGAAACGGACTTGTAAGAGCATTTTGAAAGTAATCTAAAAGGCTCCATTGATTCTCACTCTTTGTCTTGCCTTGTGTGCGCGTGTGTGTGTATGTGTGTGCATGCTTGTGTGCTTCTCACTCACGCACTTGTGCCGCCACTTGCTCGAGGTCTTCATACCATCCTCACGTCTTCCCGGATTGACATTAAAGGAGGTGCTACTCATCATTGAGCTACACCAAATTTTGGCGCCGTTGCCGGGGATCGAGCTTTGAGGACGAGCGTGTGATGGTAAGACGTAGAGTTGACGAGTTGGAGTTGTAGGTATTTTCTTCACGCTCATTGATTTTCTTTTACTTTCTTCACTATCATCATCACCATCATCATCATCACCATCTCCCACGTCCATCTCCATCATCGCGAAAATTTCAGTTTTTTGACTATATTCCCATCTCCACCTCATTTCTCTCATTTCACTTGTGAGAGAGAGCGAGAGAGCGAATTTGCATGTGCTATTTTTTGCATGTTTTGTGAGCATTCTGCAGGTACAGGCCGCATCATCATCCCCAGCACCCTGCGCAGGTACGGAAATCTGAGTAACTGTCTGTGTGTCGCCGAGCTCTGTCAATCGCGACCGACTGAAAAATTGCTCTAATTGCTAAACAAAGTGCATATCCATGACCTACAGGCCTAGAGCTTCCCAAAAATGTGTTTAGTTTTTTGAAATTCCACAGATTTCTGTCAATCGCGATCGCTCTGTCAATCGCGATCGACAAACCACGACGGACAGATCTGTCAATCGCGATCGACACGTCAATCGCGACCGACAGCTCACGACGGCTCTGTCAATCGCGACCGACAGAGTCAACGACCGATTGACCACGACCGACTGACCATACGCGTGACACGTGTCAATCGTGATCGAGCCATCAATCGCGATCGACTCATCAATCGCGACCGACACAGTCAACGACTGTTTGACCACGACGGACAGACCACGATGGCTCTGTCAATCGCGACCGACACGGTCAACGACTGTTTGACCACGATCGACAGACCCTCGCGACCGACCTGTCAATCGCGATCGACTCATCAATCGCGACCGACAGAGTCAACGACGCTTTGACCACGATTGATTGACTTTTCGGCCACGTGTCAATCGCGACTGACCAGTCAATCGCGACTGACAGCCACGACGGACCTGTCAATCGCGATCGACACGTCGATCGCGACTGACCTGTCAATCGCGACCGACAGACTTTGCGAACGCGTTAGAAGGGCAAATTAGGTCAAATTTTCAAGGCAAGATCATTGGTCTAAATTTTGATTGAGTGTGGGACAAACACTAGGGTGTAGTGTTGCATCGCGAGGCCGTGCCACAAGCTACTCGAGTATTCCTGTTTGACTGTTAGCTTGTATTGAATCCTGATTTAACTCCCTAAACCCTGAACAGTCATAACTTTTTCATACGAAATCCAATTTTTGAGCTCTTGGGCTTGTTGGAAAGCTCGTGGCATATACTACGCGCCCTCAACTGTTTTTTATAAAGATAATGCGTTTTTTAAAGTTGACCATACCCAGGGGGATCAAAGTCAGGGGTCTTTAGAATTATTTTCCTAAAAGTCACAATGCAAATGTGTGTTTGTGTCACATGAATGAAAGTGGTTGGTTTTGTTCTTTGAATATAAGCATTGAGCTAACCGTGGGTCTTTTATAGGTCCATAGAGAGCAACTGAGAGCGTACAAAGCAAGGTTTCTTTGCAAGCTTGAGAACCGGGTTCTTGAGCACCATAAAGCAAGGGATCAACAAGTAAGGTTGGAATATTCTCAACTCCCTCTGTCATTTCCTAGCTCAAGCTAAGAACGACTAGTGATAGGAGTAAGCCAGGGCGACGGTAGGCAGTTATCAAGTGAAGACTACCTAAAAACTCAAGTTCAAGTTAAAAACATAATCTCTGTACTGTCGATAACCTAAAGGAAAAGAACCTAACGTGGAACGATCAACCTAAAGTACGAAGAACACTCAAGTGTTCCTGACGACGTGATGTCAGACAAGACCATAAACACAATAATTAACTAAAAAGAATCAAGTGACTGGTACCAATTGATTGGCAACGAGGTTGTACTCTGGAAAAAATTGGGATAATCAGTTAGGCATATGAACCTTAGATCAGGACGACACCTAGCAAGGGAGAGACAAAGCCTTAGGTCTTCAGAGGCTAGTGTCAATCACACTGCAAGGTCTTGGGCCCAGCAGTTGAGTCACCACTCTCATTACCCCGGCTCGGATACCAGTGAATCCGAAATGTCTCAAGGCATGGACAGACCTACGGGAAGTTCAGGAGTGCCTTATTTGTACAGGGTAGAAGGCCCTTACAAAACACAGCTGGAATATCTTAGGACCAACCGACTAGGTGCTAGCATCTATGAGGACGGCCTAGGAAGATCCGTGGTCCAGATTCAAAACCCTGACCAATCCATAGGACTAGAGCACCCAGCTGTCAAGTTTGAAAACGGAGCATACCTGGACAAGGAAGGAACTATATATGTAGTCACTAGTCACCCTGATAGGACAGATGACTTTGGGAATGTAATCTCAGAAGCGGACTTAGGTGACCTGGAACAAGGGAACATGGGTGCAGAACCTAGAACCCCTCGAGGTAAATCAGTTCTCACAAGGATTATTACGCCTGAATGGGTCCCCCAAGACAACAAGAGCATAGAGTTGCTCCTCAATCGAGAAACTGATGAAGCCTTTTGGAGGTATAAGTCTAATCAGCCAACAGACATAGGAAATATCATGATCTATGAGTTTAAGGATCCGGATAGCCCAGGCAGAGTGACCTACTTAGATCATGCTTCAGAGCGGATCTTCGTGGTGACAGAAAATGATAGGCATGCCTACACTTGGAAGGGTGAATTCATTTTCCCCCAACCAAGATCAAATGTATCCTATGGTCACCCTGGGGTTGGGACTTCCCAAGCTCATGGTACGCAAAGAGACAGAAGTAGAGAGAGACCAGAAGTAAGTTTCGCCAACCCTGTAGGCAGAGAAAGAACGAGAACAGAGACGAATAGGGTAGAACCTGAGATGCATAGAGCCCACAGGAACCAAAGAAATGTAGATGGATTCCCTCTGCCGAGGCCTAGAGAGCACACAAGAACTTTGAGACCCACCCAGCTAGTTAAGTCCATGAAGAATTACTTTGACGGCACAGGAGATCCCTATGATCATGTGGCGGAGTTCAAGCAAGTCTTGAGAGCTGAACAAGTGGAAGATCTGTTCACGCAGTACAATGCCTTCGGTCTAACCCTTAGGAACACGGCACTTACATGGTTTCAGCCATTAGATGAGCGACAGTTCAGGAGCATAGACCAACTCCTAGAGGCATTCATTGTAGAGTTCTCTAAGAGCGGTATAAGACACAATACCTCCTCATTGATCCACAGCTTCAAACAGACCCCCCAAGAGACTGTCAGATTGGCCGGAAGAAGATTTAGACAATATCTGGAAAGGTGCCCTATTTCGGAGTTACCCACATCTGCTAAACAAGTAGCCTTATTCCTTGATGGATTGCTGAGTACGAAATTGAGATCCTATGTGTATCTGAAGGACCCTAGGACTATAGAAGAATGTGTACGCATGTGCATTGACATTGAAGACAACCTAGGGGAAGAACTAGAGCTTTCCAAAATCTACAAAGATTCAGAAAGTGCATCTAGTCACTCTTCCACGCAGTCCACATCAATTGAGGAACTTGCCGAAAAGGTAGCTCAGAAATTAGGTGTATCTAGCAAACAAATCCCAAGGTTTGCCCCTGTGAAAAGATGCTATACATGCGGTGGTGACCATATGGCGAATGTCTGCCCTATTATGGCTCAACCCCAAGTAAACCCTAGTAGCCAGTACTGCACCATAGAACGGAGATACACCAATCACACCGCACAAGATTGCCCATACAACAAGCAGGCAGTTAGGCAACCCTACCCGCAGCCCTACCAACAAGGCAGATACCAAAACCAAAATCCACCACCACAATATGCTAGACCCCAACAAACCTACCAACCACAATATCAGGCCCAACAGAGACCCCAACCGGTGCTAGCTCAACAGCCTCCAAACCCCTCTAACGTGATTCCAGTAAAGTATGCTGTTGCAGAAGAAAACCTGAATAGGGCCATAGTACCAGTAACCCCATTGATCTCGGAAAGTGACCCAAGTGACCATAGCTTTGACTCTACACATGTCGATAGTCCCCAGGCTTACTACATGCAGTCTCCAGAACATGGTGAGTCTTACTATAGTGAGGAACCAAGTGAACCTAGTTGGGAGTCAGATTACACGAACGTCATGTATGCAAACCCCAACCCCAGGCCTCAACCTAGGCAAGTAAGACCTCCATTCCCAAGAGGACCGTGCTACAGATGCCAAGGAGATCATCTCATCCGTGATTGTCCCTTACCCCCACCTACACAACCCCAGTCAGTGACTATCCAAGGTTTTTGCCAAGATTGTGGAAAAGAGCATCTTTTACGAGATTGCCCAAAGAATCCCAATAATATGCCAAAAATCACTCCGATCAATGTGATTGGTTTGGTTGTAGATTCCTCAGGAAGCGTCACTTCCACTGCACCAGTGCAGGTAGTCACTAGAGCTCAGGCATTGCAGCAAAACCAAGAGACAAACCAGGATAAGAACTCAGAGGCTAGTGAAACCGAGAGCATAACAAAGAAAAGGACTAGAGCATGGAAAGATAGTCGGGAAAGAATGAAAAGACAATGGGCTAAAAAGATGAGTGAACTTGAGGAAAGCATAAGAGAAACCAAAGCTAGGATAACTGAAATCACCTCTCAAATCCCCTCTCACAACACCCCGCCGCCACCCCTACCATCTCCATCTGACCCACCACCTTCCCCACCACGTCATACGATTCCACCACCTCCTAGGGTAGGATCAGTGCTAGCTGATCCCACTCCTGAAGACATAGACATGATGCTCAAAGCATATCAGGCCAGAATCCAAGAAGGGCCAAACGTCACGGATCATGCCAAGTGCTATCCTAGAGCTGACCTAGAGATAGAAAGAACCAAACTGTGCGCGAAAATGGTCGCATTGGCTCAGACTATGTTCGAAGCCAGTCGCCTTTTCAATTACTCAGGCTCAGCCAAAACGCAATTACACTTGGATGGATTCCTAGAGAAGTTAGAGAGGATAATTGCAAGATCTGACAAGGAAGAAAAAAATCAAGACCAAGAAAAAGCAAGCAAAAACAGGAATCATTCCCAATCAGAAGTGTATGTGGCCAATGCCCCTAAACCGGACAACTTCCCCTCCTTAGAAAGAATAGAGAGGCCAATAGCACAGCCAGAAAAGAAACCTACCCCTCAAAGAAAGGAAAGGGCAAGAGAACGGGTAAGCCAGCCTCTTCAGGAAGCCCGTGGGCCTCCTCAAGAAGCTTATCTTTCCCCCCAAAAAGCAGATGAGCCTCCCTCGAAAGCTCAAGTACCTCCACAGGTTGCCTACATTCCTTCTCAGGGAGTGTATGAGCCTGTTCGGAAAAGTAATAGAATAAGTAATCCTCCTCAAGAAGCTTGTGCTCCAGTCATTTGCGAGAACGAGGAGAGAGTCAACAATAGAATCAGCCCTCCTTCACAGGTTGCTTATGTGCCTAATTCTACGGAGCCAAACACTTCTTCTTCTATGAATCGGTTTGCACCAGACTTCCTACGAGAGATTCAAGAAGACAAATGGGATAACGAAAGCGAGGTCGCCCCTCCTTTTGAACTTGTGGACGATGCACACGACCAATTCCCACAAGACATCCCATCTATTTACGGGGAGCATGAGAGTGTTCAGTCTCACGAGAGATTAGACTTTGAGTCTAATTCCATACAAGAGCTACCCCACTTCACAGGCCCATGGGAAGCAAAGTCCACATGTATGAGAGCACCCACAGTCATGGTAAGGAACGACGACTCAGTCATACCTAGGAACACAGAGGTAGTGAAGAACACTAACGTGCAGTGTAATCTCAAGTTAGAAGAGCTACTCAAGGTTAGACCTGAATTATGGAAACATGTAGCCAAACAAGTACCAGAGATAGCAAAACCTCGTTCCCAGGTAGGATCCCATAGGACAGTGCCAGAAATTCCCTTGGATAAGATAGGGGATATGTGTGAAGGTGAAGAAGGGAACACCTATCTTCCCATCACCTACCAGGAATACACCACCAAGGCGATTTTGGACTCAGGTGCAGGAGTTGCAATTGCCACTACCTCCTTATGGAAGCGTTGGGGCAAGCCAGCACTCAGGCCAACAAGAATGAAATTGCAAATGGCCGATGGTCACATAGAGAGACCCCTAGGATTGCTAGAAGGAATAACTCTCACCACTTGTGGTGTTGAGTTTGAACATACCTTTGCCATATGTGACTTCAGCAAAAATCATGCCTATGAGATGATTTTGGGAAGACCATTCATGCGACAGTTGCAAGTGGTACAGGATTGGGGGACCAATTCTTTGTACCTGCAGCACTTAGGTGTTACAACCAAAGTCAATCTCAAGGATTATTCTCATAGAGATATCCCTCCTATCCAATGGAATCCCATCCATAGAGCCAAAGATGATACAGAATCGGTGCATTCCATAAGGTCAGGATCCTCATGGATGCATGAAGATACTCACTTATGGATGTGCAAGGTAGCAGTAGAAGAAGAGAAGAGAGAGAAAGCCAGAGAGGTAGGTGCGAACGAAACTCATAGACCCATTCAAGACCCAGCCTATGCACCTATAGTCTTTCCAGATGAGGAGTTTGAACCCCATGGCTGGGCGGAAATTTTAGCAACAATGGACGTAGCCATCAATGAAGAACAATGGACACCTCACTGTGATGAGGATGGCTATGACATTTCAGTCTTCTCCATAGAGCCAATCATGGGAGAGGCAGTTCTAGAAGAATGTGAACCTAGCCCTGATGCATTTGAGGATGCAAGTGACTCCGATCTAGAGTCAATCATTATGGACCCACCATTTGCATCAGATGAAGAATACTTCCATGAAATAGAATTTCAACCCCAGAGGCATGGAGAGGTTACCAATGATGTAAGATTAGCAACGCATATGACCCCTAAGGAAGAAGGAAAGAAACGAAAGAAGAGAGAAGCCTTACCAGAAGAGGAAGAATCTTTGTTTGAGGTCCCAGAAAATTTTAAGAAGTATGAGATAGATGACAGGAGAGTCATGATAAGAATGCCTAAACGAGAGGCACAATCAGGAGAGGCCTATGATAACAAAGAAACCACCAAGAAAATAGTAGTGGCCATAGAAGAAGGAGAGGAGAGATGCACGTATATAGGCCATGACCTGACAGAAGAAGAAGAGTACGAATTGATTACCTTGCTAAGAGAATACAGAGATGTATTCGCTTGGAGTTACAAGAATTTGAAAGGTGTTGACCCTGACATATGCTCACACACCATCCCCATGACCTCAGATGCCAAACCCTCTAAGCAAAAGCCTTATACATATAACGATAACTATGCTGCTAAGATCAAGGAAGAGATAGATAGACTGGTCGAAGCTGGATTTATCTATGAAATTGAGCACACTAAATGGGTATCCCCCATCGTGGTGGTGCCCAAGAAGAATGGCAAGCTGCGTGTGTGCATTAACTTGAAAAAGGTTAATGCCGCCACTATTCGAGATAACTATCCGCTTCCCATCACAGAACATCTCTTAGAAAGAGTGGCAGGCAAGGAAGTGTACAGCTTCCTTGATGGATTTTCGGGCTACAATCAAGTAGCCATAGCTCCAGAGGATCAGCATAAGACAGCCTTTGCCACAGAATGGGGCATTTTTGCCTTTAGAGTAATGCCATTTGGGCTTACCAATGCACCAGCTACCTTCCAAAGGCTGATGTGCCACGTGTTTAAGGAGTTTCTGAGGAAGAGTTTAGAAGTCTACGTTGATGATCTCTGTGCTCATTCGAATGTTAGACAAACCCATATTCCTGAACTCAGACAAATCTTTGACAAATGTAGAGAATACCAAGTCTGCCTGAACCCAGAAAAGTGCATTTTTATGGTCAGGCAAGGCAAGATCCTAGGACACATAGTGTCAAAGAATGGCATATCTACTGACGAAGAAAAAGTGAGAGCCATAGCGGAGTTACCTAGGCCAAAGAATGTCAAGGAAGTACAAGCTTTCATGGGGCATTGCGGTTATTATCGACGATTTATACACATGTATGCTGTCATTGCAAAGCCCATGTACGGACTTCTGACAAACTTTGAGTGGACGGATGAATGCGAAAATTCCTTCCAAGAGCTTAAACGAAGATTATGTTCAGCACCAATCTTGACCACACCAGATTGGAATAAGCCATTCCATGTTCATGTGGATGCATCCAATTATGCCATTGGATGTGTGCTTGCACAACCTACTGGTGAAGGTAATATGGATCTTCCAATTGCCTATGCCAGTAGACAATTGAATGCGGCTGAATGGAATTACACCACTACAGAGCGCGAAGGATTAGGCATGGTATATGCAGTTAAGAAATTTAGACACTATTTGCTTGCAAATAAGTTTAAATTTTTTACTGATCATCAGGCATTGTTATATCTTGTAAACAAGCCATGCAACACAGGAAGATTAGTGAGATGGTTTCTCTTGCTAATGGAATACGATTTTGAGGTTGTGGTAAGGAAAGGTAGGACTCATTTGAGAGCCGATCATCTCTCTAGGCTCACATCGGGAGAAGCCCCACAAGGAGTGTCAGATGACCTTCCTGATGCTTACTTGTTTAATTTGGAAGTGGTGCCGCAGTGGGCCAAGCCAATAGTACCAGTATTGACCTACGGGCCTAACCATCCAGTGGTAAACACACGGAATAGAGAGGTTGTAAAAGCCCAAAAGTACCACATCATGGCAGGAAGCATGTACAAGCACACAGATCAAGGGATCTTGGCATGTTGCGTAGAAGAGGATGAATATGCTAAATGGTTGCAATTAGCACATGTAGGTGCGTTAGAGCAACACCATTCCAAACAACGAACGTTGCAGACTCTAAAGAGATTCGGAGTGCATTGGCCAACTATGGAAGCGGATGTCCAGAAGTTGTGCAAGGAATGCCCAATCTGTTGCACTAAACCACCTGTGGAACATGCCACTCTCTATCAAGTATCTATTGTGCCAGAATGGAGTGAACCACTAGTATCCTTCCTAAAGACGAAAGCGTTCCCTCCAGACATGACTCTGGCAAGGAAAAGGAGTTTAGAACAGGAAGCCTTGGATTACTCACTCATTGGTGATAATCTATACAAACGCGGTAAGGATGGTTACCTGAGACTGTGTGTCCATGAGAGTGAATATCTTAAGATCTTGGAAACTGCTCACCAAGGTGTAGCAGGAGGACACTTTGGACCAGATCGGGTGATCAAAGCAATACTATTTGCGGGCTTCTGGTGGCCTACCCTTCACATGGATGCACATACCTATGTGAAACGGTGTGATATCTGTCAAAGGACTCAGTATCCTATACGCAAAGATGAGATGCCACTGAAACCTATGATGGGTGGACGTGCATTCTCTAAGTGGGGAATAGACTTCGTAGGTCCTATTAATCCCCCAGCTAAGGGTTCTCATGCGGAATACATCATTGTGGCAACAGATTATCTCACCAAGTGGGTAGAGGTAAAAGCTACAACCAAGAACGATGCTCAAACAACTGCCAAATTCTTGTTTGAGAATGTATTCACGAGATACGGGCTACCTATAGAGCTTGTAAGTGATAGAGGCACTCACTTCTTGAACGAAGTGATTGAAAACCTACTCCAAGAATTCTTGGTAATACACAAGAAGTCTGCCCCTTATCACCCTCAAGCTAATGGACAAGCTGAGAGCACTAATAAGATTTTATGCAACGTACTGACGAAATTAGTGAACACTAAACGCTCTGATTGGGACAAACAGCTACACCATGCTGTTTGGGCATACCGAGTGGCCTACAAAACGGTACTCCAAGCCACTCCCTTTCAGATGGTGTTTGGCCAAAACGCCGTGCTACCCTTGGACTTCCTGATTCCTACATTGAGAGTCGCACAAGAGTATGAATGGACAGGTCATGAGCTCTCCTCTAGGATCTTTGACCTTGAACGATTAGGAGAAACAAGACTGAGAGCCGCCGCAGGAATATATGCAGCCAAGAAGAGACAGAAAGCATATTTCGATGCCCACATAAAGGATAAGGGTTTGAAAGCAGGAGATCTAGTTTTAGTCTATACACTGAAACAAAACGCGAGGAAGCTAGAAAAGAGAGGCTACGGACCTATGATTATTAACAGGATCTCCACGAGTGGAGCAGTACAATTAGCCACGTTAGAGGGTGATGTTCTCCCTAACTATATTAGCGGATGCAGAGTCAAGTTGTATCAGGAACCCCTCACGGAGGAAATGCTGAGCCGACTCAACACTGCTAAGAAACGCAAAGAGGAAGAAAAGAGAATTAGAGAAGAAGCTCAAGCAGAGGCTTTAGAACGCATCAGAAGGATGAAATTACGAAGGCAAGGTAGAGATCAGCCTGGAGCGAATGACTATGCAGACCAAGGATTTCCCATAGCCATGTGTGAAGTTGCAGGAACAAGCTCGAATAGAATAATTGATAGACGTCCTTTCATAACCATAGACATAGGACAAGGAAAAAATGCAAGGACTGTAAGAGCCTTGATTGACTCAGGTGCAGCCACTAGTGCAGTGAGAGTGTCTTACTGTCAAGAGCTGCAGCTAACTGTCAATCCTCTGGAAGCATATCTCATAGGATTGGGAGGCGTGGAAACCCCTTGCATGGGCGAGGTGGAACTTCCCCTCTACATTCATGATGAGGCAATGACAGTTAAAGTACTAGTGTGTCAAGATGAGGATCTCACAGAACCTCTCGTCTTGGGTCAGGATTGGATCTATGACCAAGCAGTCAATTTAAACCTAAGAAGTGGACTTCTCCAGGTTTGGATCAATCATAGTCGAGTTACAGTAGAATTAGACAATGGAGCACTCAAGGAACTAGGAAAGGCACAGACTCCTGGTCCTTCCAGGGGTACACATGAAGATGACCATGCTGTTCTTGTCCAAAACTATGTGTTGCAGAGGAATGATATTCGCAAAAAAGGAGTCAGGAATGCAACGGAACTCCCTTCTTTTCCAAAGGCTAGAAGGCGGCAGCAACCCAAGGTGGATCAAAGGCAGAAGAAGCAGAGTACTACCTATGTTCGAGATCAAAAGTACCTGCGCAGTAGAATGGCCCAGAAAATAAACCAGGTGTGGGTGCGGAAAGGCGAACAACCGGTTGCACCACCGTCAACTACACGGGCAAAGCCTCTTATTAGTGACCAACAACACGACGCTAATGAGAAGTCTTTCAGAAATTCTTCTGCTACAGTAAAATCTATTTGGGTGCCCAAGAAGTCGATGAAGGCAAGCCCACAATCAAGACAAATTTGGGTGCCTAAGGCTTGCTGGATGGCACAAGTAGCTACGCTGAGGCCACAACCTAAACAGCATAACGCAGCTACGCATACTGCCAGTATTCACTCATTCTCAACGCTCATGAACACACCAAGACCCAAGAGCGTGCATGTAATCAATTGTAAATGGGTCCCAAAAAGGCCTCGTTTTCAACCCACGACACTGAGAAAGCTCTGTAGAGACTCTCCGAAACCGAACGCAAAGCCCATTCACTGCATTTGGCAACCAAGGGCCTGTAATAAACCCCCCGACCCTAATGTGTAAATTCATACCCACTTACTAACTGCAGTAGTCTCCTAGGCCAACACAAGCACTAACTACACACACTGTCTTCATGCACTTACTAACCACTAACTCACCATCTACCTCATGTTAATGTTGTAACGGGGACAACAACGGATTTATTCTGTCCATTACGATGTTAACACTTGGTTCTATATTCTCACAGAACCAACCAGCAAACAGGGCCATGGCAGAAGCAGGAACCAGCTCTCAAGCCGGATCTGGTGCCCAGGTTGTGGACTTAGAAACACTTCTCCTTGAGCCACGTCTCACAGCAAGGCCGCAAGAACTTCAAGCAGTACATGTGCTCCCCATTCAGGATCCTCCTCAAGGGCACACTTCTCAAGTAGGTAAGCATGCGCATTGGTTCAGTGATGTTGCTGGACCACTGGGCGATGGGACCTATTTCTGGGAAGCAGAATTGGAGTTCAATGGCAAATGGGGTCGATACCACTTTTTCGCACGCAAGTTTGAAAGCTATCAAAATGCCGAAGTCATGAGATCAGTTTGGGTCAAAGCAGGTGTGGAAAGTTATTTCAGGACTCACTTACCAAAGCCGGATTTTTTACGATGTTCTTATCTGATCAGTACCATCACGCCAAGCAGAGCGAAGGGCGGCGACAGCACCTTTGTGTTGCCATCACTGCTACCGGGTAATGAGCTTAAAAGATTCAAGTTGACCCTCAATCTGGTAAGAGAAGCATTGGGTATGTATGGCATGCACATCCCAACAGAAAAGGAAACCATGGTTCCAGGTCGAATGAAGCACAAAGATCTTAATAAGCTGAAGGACATGGTTGCGATGACACCTACCATTGCGCTTCACCTGCGAACCATCATGCAACATTTTGCTTTTCCCGCCCAAGAACGCTTCACAATGCCCCCGAAAAAAATATGGTTCAGTTTATATCTAGCAGAAACTGAAAGCCTGCCCATCAATGTGCCACACTGGATCATAGATCAGATCCACCTAGCGCATCAAAGGTGGAATAAAAAATAGAAGAATGTGCTCCACGGGTGTTGTGCTTTGACCAGAATAATCTATAGATGCTTGGCTTATGACGTGCCTGTTCAGCGGGCACTCGTATGGTCCCGAGTCCAAGAATTCCAGAGAAGACTATCAGCAGCAGGTCCCCCATCAAAGAAGATGAGGGGGGGAGTCCAACTACCCTGTGCTCAACCAAGGGGAGCTACCGCTACACCAGAAATCACTCCTCCCCAGACACGACGAGTTAGGCCATTCACAATCCGGTTACCAAGACCAAGCACAGAGGGGCCTAATCTGGTGTTTCCACCCATTCCATCCGATTTGGAATTTCCGCAGGGATTTACTCTTGAGGACCTCACGGATGAAGAAATTGCCAGATTAATCTATGACTCTAACCTCGAAGCCGAAGCAGCGCGAGCTCAGGAACCGCGACCCCAAACAACATCGGCCCCCACCCAACCACAAACTGTAGAAGTCGATGTAGATGAACAAGAGGCAGGAGGAGACGAAGAAGAAGCCGACGAAGAACAACATCAAGAATATGACGAACTCTCCGAGTTAGCAAGTGCCCCAGCATATTCGGCACAAATCAGGAGACTATATCGAACCATGCGACTGGTTCAGGAACAGCATCAGATGTCTCTAGAACAGGGCAAAAGACTCATGAACGACTTGCTAGCTGAGGAAGGCGTGGACGAGTTGTTCATTGAGTCCATGAACCTTCATGCCGACGCTGTAGGACTGGACGAGGCCATTCATGAGGCAATGGCCTACATCCACAGGTTTGAAAAAAGAGTTCCCGTTCGTCCCAGGAGGTCCGGGAAGCAAATTCACATCAATACATCAGCACCAGGCGAGGCAGCGCAAGCAGAAGAATATCAGGAAGCACCGTTGTCACCCCCATCCCCACCTCACACTACACAATTCACTCCACCACAGGACACTAACACTACCACATCCACTACCACTACCGTTGTCATGGGCATCCCACTCTCTCCGGGAATCCAATACGGGGGAGTCACCATGCCCACCTTCACCACCCTCTTCACCGATGTCACATCCACTCCACCAACGATTCCCATCTACACAGTCACTCAAACAGTTGACACGATGGAAACATCACCTGCCACAGCACCGCTCCCTCCCCCCATGCCACCTTCATCACCCATACCCCCTCCACCCACATCTCCACGTACATCCACATCATTCACCTCTCCCATTCCCGCCCCCATTCCCCCTGCATCTTCACCCTTCCCAGCATTATTTAATGTAAATAACATATTCTTAGCATTAAACCAATGTGTATACCAGCTCCAGCATGAGTACAAAGCTCTGGACAACCGGTATCAGCAACTGGAAACGCACCATCAAAACTTACAAAGACAATTTCACATTCTACAAACAGAAAATGCAGAACTGAATCAACGCTACACGACGCTTGAGCAGGCTCACCAAACATTATTGGCGGCACCCCAACCATCGACAGAATCAGGTGCCAAACAACTAGAAGCTTTGCTCGAGGTATACCAAGCCGATAATCTCAAAGTCCGGCGTAACCTGGCACTTCTCAGAAAACACATGGCGGCCGCCCTTGAGGAAAACAAGAGACTGCAGCAGCAAAATGAAGCCAATCTAGAAGCAGCAATGGAAGGCTCTCCACACGAAATTGATCCAGAGCAGTTTAAAGCTGTGCCCTCAGAGACAATGAAGACCATCTTGGACAGCTATGCAGATCTATTAGAAGCTCATGATGACTTAGAAAGGGAACGTGATGCGCTGCGCAATCAACTCCAAGAGCAACAGACAGCACCCAAAGTCACAGAAACGACCACGACTTCAGAGGAAGTCAAGGCATTGAAAGAGCAGGTGGCCGAATTACAGGCAAGATTACTCACACATGAAAGGCAACCCTCTCCAGTTGTCGAACCAGAACCCGAGGATTTGGTACCCATCGAGGTAGATGAGACGTATGAAGAACCTTACGTTCCTATGCCAATGCCAGGTGGTGAGCAAACCGCAGAAGGAATGGATACGTTAGAAATCAAAGTACCTGAGTGGCTCCAAACACTAGAGAAAACGGCATCAACTCATGAAGATCGAGTGGCAGTTCAGATCCAATCTATGGCAAAGATAGAGGACACTATTATTAAATCAGAATACTTCCGCAGCATGTCCCACCATAGATGGATCGGAACCAATGATGATCAATACGTGCCATATTGTATACTCCTGGCGGACTACAATGCAGAAATCCAACATAGATGTGGCAAACCTCCAACGTTTGCTACACAATTTGGGCCAGATGATATCCCAGAGAGCGCCAAAAAAGGATCCATTCATCAACCCACTTGGAGGATCCGACTCCTCGAAACCTACCCGGAGATGGTTCGCACCTGGATGAATATGCCTCTTTTTATTAAATATAACCCTTGTTATGTTCCTGTACTCCGCAGACGCACATGGCCAGAGTTTACCATTGCAGTCAAGAATATCAAGGGATGCGCCAAATGGTTAAACTACGTCTATCTAGCACCCCCTCAAGGGCCTCCAACCGTCAATTACATGATTTCCACTATACGGCACTGGAGCATCCGATTAAAGAATACCCCTGATGTAATGGCCCAGATGTGCATGAAAATTTTTGAGTTAATGCTTATTACATTCAGGACATTCAAGAATATCAAGGACCCACACTTCTCCGGCGTCGGATTCCTTACAGGAAACCAAGATTTAGTTTATGACATGAGCACCACTCCTTCCATAGAGGTGATATACGCGTGGCACGCCAGAATAAAATACCTCCCGGCCTGCTTCAAACAAACATTCGAAGAGATGTTCATAACAGGGTTCTGGGAATACCACTCAGAAATATTTGTACCCAGACCCTCACACCTCCTCCATTTATTTGCTGTGGAGCGAACCATTCACTCAGAGCAGTTACGGGTGCCACATCCAGATGTCCCAGGGCCAGTCAATTGGGATGCATTGCTGACAGATCTAGCAAGGGGACTCAGGCTAGAAGAACACCACCTCGCCGCGGATGTTGTCCAATATTACGTCCAAAAAGCAGCTAGACAAGGGTCTGTCAGGGGCGACAGACGCGAGAGTGGGGGGGGTGTTGGCAGTAGCCTTGGTACACCAGGACGTACAAGACATGAGAGTCAAAGAAGGGAGTCAGAGCGGAGGGACAGCACAAGCAAACAGGGCAGTCAAAGAAGATCTGGCAAGTAGGCCAATATTTTTTCAAGACATTAATGCAAATCAAAGAGATGGACATGCAGGGAGGAAGAGCAAGTAGGGAGCTCGAAGATATGTATGGCAGATCACTAGAAGAAATCCCTACAACAACAGTGATTTTTTTCACTAACAATCATTGTAAATATCATTTCACATTTTTGTAGCTCCATTTTGTGCAAGCCAAGGAGTCCTTGAGCTTGAGGAGCCTTAGAAGTAGTTGCGTACCAATTTTCGTAATTTTTAGATCTCGTTTGAGCCCCCAAATAAGCCCTGGAACCTAATTTTTAACTAGGCCGGACACTAGGTCTGGACAGGGCCAAAAGCTAGTCAAAAACTATAAAAAGAGCTAGAGAGCTCATTTTTGAGGTTAGATTGTAATTGAAACGGACTTGTAAGAGCATTTTGAAAGTAATCTAAAAGGCTCCATTGATTCTCACTCTTTGTCTTGCCTTGTGTGCGCGTGTGTGTGTATGTGTGTGCATGCTTGTGTGCTTCTCACTCACGCACTTGTGCCGCCACTTGCTCGAGGTCTTCATACCATCCTCACGTCTTCCCGGATTGACATTAAAGGAGGTGCTACTCATCATTGAGCTACAGAGACCAATGAATCAGAGATGTCTCAAGGCATGGACAGACCTACGGGAAGTTCAAGAGTGCCTTACTTGCACAGGGTAGAAGGCCCTTACAAAACGCAGTTGGAATACCTTAGGACCAACCGATTAGGTGCCAGCATCTATGAGGATGGCCTAGGAAGATCTGTGGTACAGATTAAGAATCCTGATCAATCCATTGGGTTAGAGCACCCAGCTGTCAAGTTTGAAAATGGAGCATACTTGGACAAAGAAGGAACCATATACGTAGTCACCAGTCACCCAGATAGGACGGACGAATTTGGAAATGTGATCCCCGAAGCAGACTTACGTGACCTGGAGCAAGGAAACATGGGTGCAGAACCTAGAACCCCTCGAGGTAAATCGGTTCTCACTAGGATTATCACACCGGAGTGGATTCCCCAGGATAATAAGAGCATAGATTTGCTCCTCAATCGAGAGACTGACGAAGCCTTTTGGAGGTACAAACCTGATCGGCCAATTGATATAGGAACAATCATGATCTATGAGTTTAAGGATCTTGATAGCCCAGGTAGAGTGACCTACTTAGATCACACTTCGGAGAGGATCTTTGTGGTGACAGAAAATGATAGGCATGCTTACACTTGGAAGGGTGAATTCGTTTTCCCCCAACCAAGATCGAATGTATCCTATGGTCACCCTAGAGCTAGAACATCCCAAGCTCTTGGAATGCAAAGAGACAGAAGTAGAGATAGACCAGAAGTAAGCTTTGCCAACCCAGTGGGCAGAGAAAGAACTAGGACGGAGACAAATAGAGTAGAACCTGAGATACTTAGAGCTCACAGGAATCAAAGAAATGCGGATGAGTTCCCTCTACCACGACCTAGAGAGCACACAAGGACTTTGAGACCGACTCAGCTAGTTAAGTCCATGAAGAACTACTTCGATGGCACTGGAGATCCATACGATCATGTGGCTGAGTTTAGGCAAGTCCTGAGAGCTGAACAAGTGGAGGATCTATTCACGCAGTACAATGCCTTTGGTCTGACCCTTAGGAACACTGCCCTGACATGGTTTCAGCCACTAAATGAGAGGCAGTTCAGGAGCATAGACCAACTCCTAGAGGCTTTCATTATTGAATTCTCTAAGAGTGGCATAAGGCATAATACCTCCTCGCTGATTCACAGCTTCAAGCAAACCCCTCAAGAAACCGTGAGACTTGCAGGAAGAAGATTTAGGCAATACTTAGAAGCAAGTGGCTTTATTCTTGGATGGATTGCTAAGTACCAAATTGAGATCTTATGTGTACTTGAAGGACCCTAGGACCATAGAAGATTGTGTACGCATATGCATTGATATTGAGGATAACCTAGGGGAGGAGTTAGAGCTTTTCAAGATATACAAAGATTCGAATAGTGCCTCTAACCTCTCTTCCACGCAATCCACATCAATCGAGGAACTTGCAGAGAAAGTAGCTCAAAAATTAGGTGTCACTAACAAACAAATCCCAAGGTTTGCCCCTGTGAAAAGGTGCTATACTTGTGGTGGCGACCACATGGCGAATGTATGTCCCATTATGGCTCAACCCCAAGTTAATCCTAGTAGCCAGTACTGCACCATAGAACGAAGGTACACCAATCACACCGTGCAAGATTGCCCCTACAATAAGCAAACCGTTAGGCAAACTTACCCTCAACCCTATCCACCGCAGGGAAGATACCAGAACCAGTACCTAGGCCTCAACTTAGGCAGGTAAGACCTCCATTCCCTAGAGGACCATGCTACAGATGTCAAGGAGATCATCTCATTCGTGATTGTCCCTTGCCTCCACCTACACAACCCCAGTCAGTAACGATCCAGGGTTTTTGCCAAGACTGCGGAAAGGAACATCTCTTACGAGACTGCCCGAGGAATCCTAGTAATATGCCAAAAATTACTCCTATTAACGTTATTGGGTTAGTGGTAGATTCCACAGGAAGTGTCACTTCCACTACACCCGTGCAAGTGATCACTAGAGCTCAAGCATTGCAGCAAAACCAAGGTGTAAACCAAGAGAAGAACCCAGATGTTAGTGAAACAGAGAGCATGACAAAAAAGAGGACTAAAGCTTGGAGAGATAGCCGTGAAAGAATGAAACGGCAATGGGCAAAAAAGATGAGTGAACTCGAGGAAAGCCTCAGAGAAACAAAGGCCAGGATAACTGAACTCACATCTCAAACTCCCTCTCACACTACTCCACCTCCACCATTCCCAACTCCATCCCACCCGCCACCTTCCGACCCGCCTCAACTAATTCCACCACCCCCTAGAGTAGGATCAGTCCTAGCAGATCCCACTCTCGAAGACCTTAATATGATGCTTAAAGCATATCAGGCCAGAATCCAAGAAGGGCCAAACGTAACTGATCATGAAAAGTGTTACCCTAGAGCAGAACTAGAGTTAGAACGAACCAAAATTTGTGCCAAGATGGTGGAATTGGCTCAGACCATGTTTGAGGCCAGTCGCCTATTTAACATCTCTAGTTCAGCGAAGACACAGTTGCACTTTGATGGACTGTTAGAAAGAATAGAGAAGCTGATTGCACAATCAGAAAAGGAACCCACCTCTCAACACGAGGACAAGGCAAGGGAAAGATTAAGCATTCTTGCTCAGGAAGCCTATGTGCCTGAAGCCTATGTGCCTAACTCTACGGAGCCAGACACATCATCTTCTATGAATCGGTTCACACCAGAATTCCTACGCGAGATTCAAGAAGACAAATGGGCTAAAGAGAGTGAAGTCCCTCCTCCTATTGAACTTGTGGATGATGCACGCGACCAATTCCCACAAGACATCCCATCCATTTATGAGGAGCAGGAGAGCACCCATTCTCAGGACAGACTAGACTTTGAGTCTAACTCTCTACAAGAATTACCCCACTTCACAGGCCCATGGGAAGCTAAGTCTACTTGTATGAGAGCACCCACGGTCATGGTACAAAATGAGGACTCAGTCTTACCTAGGAACACAAAGGTAGTGAAAAACACTAAAGTGCAGTGCAATCTCAAGTTAGAAGAGCTACTCAAGGCTAGACCTGAATTATGGAAACATGTTGCCAAACAAGTACCAGAAATAGCCAAACCTCGTTCCCAGGTAGGGTCCCAGAGAACAGTGCCAGAGATACCCTTGGATAAGATAGGAGATATGTGTGAAGGTGAAGAAGGGAACACCTATCTTCCCATTACCTACCAGGAGTACACCACCAAGGCAATTTTGGACTCAGGTGCAGGAGTTGAAATTGCCACCACTTCCCTATGGAAGCGTTGGGGCAAGCCAGCACTCAGGCCAACGATAATGAAATTGCAGATGGCCGATGGTCATATCGAGAGGCCCTTAGGATTGCTAGAAGGAATAACTCTCACCACCTGTGGTGTCGAGTTCGAGCACACCTTTGCCATATGTGATTTTAGCAAGAACCATGCCTATGAAATGATCTTGGGACGACCATTTATGCGACAGTTGCAAGTGGTACAGGACTGGGGAACCAACTCCTTGTATTTGCAACACTTAGGTGTTACAACCAAAGTAAATCTCAAAAATTACTCTCATAGAGATGTACCTCCTATCCAATGGAATCCCATCCATAGAGCCAAAGATGATACAGAATCGGTGCATTCCATTGGGTCAGGATCCTCTTGGATGCATGAAGACACCCACTTATGGATGTGCAAAGTAGCAGTGGACGAAGAGAAGAGAGAAAAAGCCAGAGAGGTAGGTGCAAAAGAAACCCATAGATCAATCCAAGACCCAGCCTATGCACCTGTAGTTTTTCCAGACGAAGAATTTGAACCTCACGACTGGGTAGAAATTTTAGCAACCATGGATGTAGCCATCAATGAGGAACAATGGACACCTCACTGTGATGAGGATGGCTATGACATTTCAATCTTCTCCATAGAGCCAATCATGGGAGAGGCAGTTCTAGAAGAATGCGAACCTAGCCCTGATGCATTTGAGGATGCAAGTGACTCCGATCTAGAGTCAATCATTATGGATCCACCTTTTGCATCAGATGAAGAATACTTCCATGAAGTGGAATTTCAACCCTAGAGGCATGGAGAGCTTACAAATGATGTAAGATTAGCCACACATGTGACCCCGAAGGAAGAAGGAAAGAAACGAAAGAAGAAAGAAGTCTCACCAGAGGAGGAAGAATCTTTGTTTGAGGTCCCAGAAAACTTTAAGAAGTACGAGATAGACGACAGGAGAGTCATGATAAGAATGCCTAAACGAGAGGCACAATCAGGATAGGCCTATGATAACAAAGAAACCACCAAGAAAATAGTAGTGGCCCTAGAAGAAGGAGAGGAGAGATGCACGTACATAGGCCATGACCTAACAGAGGAAGAAGAGCATGTGTTGATAGCCTTTCTAAGAGAATACAGAGATGTATTCGCTTGGAGTTACAAGGATTTGAAGGGTGTTGACCCAGACATATGCTCACACACTATCCCCATGACCTCAGATGCTAAACCCTCTAAGCAAAAGCCCTATACATATAACGATAATTACACTGCTAAGATCAAAGAGGAGATAGATAGACTGGTCGAAGCTGGATTTATCTATGAAATTGAGCACACTGAGTGGGTATCCCCCATCGTAGTGGTGCCCAAAAAGAATGGCAAGCTGCGTGTATGCATTAACTTGAAGAAGGTCAATGCAGCCACAATTCGAGATAACTATCCGCTTCCCATCACAGAACATCTCTTAGAAAGAGTAGCAGGCAAGGAAGTGTACAGCTTCCTCGATGGATTTTCGGGTTACAATCTAGTAGCCATAGCTCCAGAAGATCAGCATAAGACAACTTTTGCCACAGAGTGGGGCATATTTGCCTTTCGGGTAATGCCATTTGGGCTTACCAATGCACCAGCTACCTTCCAAAGACTAATGTGCCATGTATTTAAGGAGTTCCTGAGGAAGAATTTAGAAGTATATGTTGATGATCTTTGTGCTCATTCCAACATTAGACAAACCCACATTCCTGAACTCAGATAGATCTTTGACAAATGTAGAGAATATCAAGTCTGCCTGAACCCAGAAAAGTGCGTTTTTATGGTCAGGCAAGGCAAGATTCCAGGACACATAGTGTCAAAGAATGGCATATCCACTGATGAAGAGAAAGTGAGAGCCATAGCCGAGCTTCCAAGGCCAAGGAATGTCAAGGAAGTACAAGCTTTCATGGGACATTGTGGTTACTACCGTCGGTTCATTCACATGTATGCTGTCATTGCAAAGCCCATGTACGGACTTCTGACAAACTTTGAGTGGACTGAGGAATGTGAGAATTCCTTCAATGAGCTTAAACGGCGATTATGTTCAGCACCAATCTTAACCACACCGGATTTGAATAAGCCTTTCCATGTTCATGTGGATGCATCCAATTATGCCATTGGATGTGTGCTTGCACAACCTACTGGTGAAGGTAATATGGATCTTCCAATTGCCTACGCTAGTAGACAATTGAATGCAGCTGAACGAAATTACACCACTACGGAGAGAGAAGGCTTAGGCATGGTATATGCAGTTAAGAAATTTAGACACTATTTGCTTGCAAACAAGTTTAAATTTTTTTACTGATCATCAGGCATTGCTATACCTCGTAAACAAGCCATGCAATATAGGAAGATTAGTAAGATGGTTTCTCTTGCTAATGGAATATGATTTTGAAGTCGTGGTAAGGAAAGGTAAGACTCATTTGAGAGCGGATCATCTCTCTAGGCTCACATCTGGAGAAGCCCCACAAGGAGTGTCAGATGACCTTCCTGATGCTTACTTGTTTAATTTGGAAGTTGTACCGCAGTGGGCTAAGCCATTGGTACCAGTATTGACATACGAGCCTAACCATCCAGTAGTAAACACACAAAATAGAGAGGTTGTGAAAGCCCAAAAGTACCACATCATGGCAGGAAGCATGTACAAGCACACAGATCAAGGAATCTTGGCTTGTTGTGTGGAAGAGGACGAGTACAATAAATGGTTGCATTTAGCACATGTAGGTGCGTTAGAGCAACACTACTCAAAGCAACGAACCTTACAGTCACTAAGGAGACTTGGAGTACATTGGCCAACTATGGAAGCTGATGTCCAAAGGTTGTGCAAGGAATGCCCAATCTGCTGCACTAAACCACCTGTGGAACATGCCACTCTTTATCAAGTGTCCATAGTGCCTGATTGGAGTGAACCACTAGTATCCTTCCTAAGGACGAAAACATTCCCTCCAGACATGACTCTGGCGAGGAAAAGGAGTTTAGAACAAGAAGCCCAGGATTACTCACTTATTGGTGATAATCTATACAAACGTGGTAAAGACGGTTACCTGAGACTATGTGTCCATGAGAGTGAGTATCTCAAGATCTTGGACACTGCTCACCAAGGTGTAGCAGGAGGACACTTTGGACCAGATCGGGTGATCAAGGCAATATTATTTGCGGGCTTCTGGTGGCCGACCCTTCACATGGATGCACATACCTATGTGAAACGGTGTGACGTCTGTCAGCGAACTCAGTATCCTATACGCAAAGATGAGATGCCACTGAAACCTATGATGGGTGGACGTGCATTCTCTAAGTGGGGAATAGACTTTGTAGGCCCTATTAATCCCCCAACTAAGGGTTCACATGCTGAATATATCATTGTGGCCACGGATTATCTCACCAAGTGGGTGGAGGTAAAGGCTACGACAAAGAACGACGCTCAGACAACTGCTAAATTCTTGTTTGAGAATGTATTCACAAGATATGGGCTACCTATAGAGCTAGTTAGTGATAGAGGCACTCACTTCTTGAATGAAGTGATTGAAAATCTGCTCCAAGAATTCTTGGTAATACATAAGAAGTCTGCCCCTATCACCCTCAAGCAAATGGCCAGGCTGAGAGCAACAACAAGATCTTATGCAATGTATTGACGAAATTAGTGAACAATAAATGCTCTGATTGGGACAAACAGCTACACCATGTTGTTTGGGCATACCGAGTTGCCTACAAAACGGTACTCCAAGCCACTCCCTTTCAAATGGTGTTTGGTCAAAATGTTGTGCTACCTTTAGACTTTTTGATACCTACATTGAAAGTGGCACAAGAGCATGAATGGACGGGTCATGAACTCTCCTCTAGACTTTTTGACCTTGAACGATTAGGAGAAACAAGACTGAGAGCAGCTGCAGGGATATATGCAGCTAAGAAACGACAGAAGGCATACTTTGATGCCCATGTGAAGGATAAGGGCTTGAAAGCAGGAGATCTAGTTTTAGTCTACACATTGAAGCAACATGCGAGGAAACTGGAGAAGAGAGGCTACGGACCTATGATCATCAATAGAATCTCCACGAGTGGAGCAGTACAACTAGCCACTTTAGAGGGTGATGTTCTCCCAAACTATATTAGCGGATGCAGAGTCAAGTTGTATCAGGAACCTCTCACAGAGGAAATGCTAAGTCGACTCAACACTGCTAAGAAACGCAAAGAGGAAGAAAAGCGAATTCGAGAAGAAGCTCAAGCAGAAGCCCTAGAGCGCATACGGAGATTGAAATTAAGAAGACAAGGTAGAGAGCACCCTAGGCAAGATGCATATGCAGATCCAGGATATCACGTTGTGGAGGTGATCGCAATCCGGGTGGATCGGGTCCGGTCGTGGCACACACAGGGTGTATGAAGCTAATGAAAGTTGGAAGGTTTAAAGATGTGAAGGTGAAATTAATGTTGAGTATGGAGAAGAGAGAGATGTTGAAATAATTATGGGAATGGGAATGTAGGTGTGCAAGTTAGATTGATGACATGAATGATAAGAATGAAAGAGAACCATACACACGAATCAAATTTGGAAGGAAGAATGGTCCATTGGAGGAGCTTCTTAAACACTTCCTAATTCTAATCCATATGTATAGCCTTCTTTGGATGATATGTATGCATGATGAGAATAGATGGAATCCTTACACATAAATCAGTTTCGAAAGGAAGAATGGTCCAATATTGGAGCTTCTTATACACTTTCAGAAACTAATAAATATGTATGGATTTGTATGGATTATATGCATGCAAGTGAATTATGATGATGGATTTTACTCACAAGCTCAAAGAAACATCCTCACTGGTTCAACGCAATACTGCGGAGCCTTCTCACACATAGAAGAAATAGAAGACATGTAAAAATACTTAAGAGACTGAGAGAGGTGTCAAGAGACAAGTGACAAGTGACATGAATTAGAAGAATTTGAATTAAGTTACATGTAAAAGATCGTCGTGGTACGTCATGCTAAGCAATCTACTGATCAAAGGTGGTTCCGACCCTCAAACCATGACAGTTCAACCGAATGTCACACGTAAGAAGGTGAGTTCCACTCTAGTGACCCTATGTCTGTCTAGGCTCGTAACGTCTAACTAAAGAAGTCTAAGACTCATTAAAATCAGCTCTAACTCACTCACACGCTCCACCGAGGGTGAGTCAAGATAGAGATGCTGGTTTCAAGAGCCTATCCTAGATTGGAGTTCTAACTTAAATTTGAAACTAGGTTCTATACTCATACTAGCTCACCTTGGATCCTCACTCGCTCAACCGAGGGTGATCGTCTCAAGGAAACTGTAAGCTAGCATGAGCCCTATGGATGCCTAACAATGATGCTCTAGGAGTTTGGAGGGGGGTTTATATAGTTTTTTGAATGAATTTGGGTCCTGGGATCTAGAGAAATCAACTCTCAACTCTAGGATCACTACTTTCGATTACAACCATTTGATTAATCAAATCAATGGCTTGGAATTGTTCTTTCTATCAAATCTAGTGTAAAGGAGTGAAATTTAGGCGCCCTCATTCTCCACCATTGGATCTGGGGATGATCTGGACCGTCGGATTAGTGCTGACATCAATTCGGATAAGATAAGCCACTATTTTTGGAGAAATGCTGCATTATTGATCTTTGATTGTAAAAAAGGTCTTCTTTTATGGAAAAAATTCGTGGATCCTCCTTCCTTTATGCTTTAGTGCATCTCCATCCTTGAATATGAGCTCATCTTGACCGTACAACATGGTTCAATCATATTTTGACATGTGGCAGACATTCAAGCCTTCAATTTTCTTATTCTAGAAAACTGCGGTGACCTTGAAAACTGGACTTTGTGCTCTTTGACCCTCCAAAAAGTCTTTGATGAAGATGAAACATTGTAGGACTATGTTTCCAAAGATCTCCTTCAGGAATATGCAGAAAAAACTCCCATCTGAATCTAACTTGTACAAGTTTGACTACATTTGGAAGCTTGCAAGGTGGCATTAAGGTGTCTAGGAAGCTCGGATAGCCTTGAAACTTTATACAAATATGTAGCCACATATGGTCTTTATACATGCCAAACCATATGGCTAACATAAATTTCTATACAAGAATTTGTAGGGTCAAACTAGAAAAATTACATTTTTACAAAATGAACATAGCATATCAATGTGCTACAAAATCCATTTTCTACTGAAATTGGGGCTATAGACTGCCTTTGACAATCTTTACAAGTATATGGATTTTCATCTAATTTGGTGACAATGAAATTATTGCCCTAATTTCCCAACTTTGACCAGCTTTGACCGCTACCATGGACTTTCTTGATTTCTTTGAAACTTTGTATGTGACCTTCCTTTGACATCCTTGATGCAATCTGGACTTCTCGGGGAATTCTGGCTACCTTCACCAAATATGTTTTTTGTAGGCCTTCACAAGTGAGAGAGGAGAGAAAATCTCGACGACATTCGCCCCCACTAAACCTGCGATTCCTCCGGAAGCGCCACTCTAGTATCTGTGAAAAACAAAATGTTCCAGGCATCAAATTCTTTTATAGGCAACATAAGAAACATGGAAGGAAAATTGATTATATGCATGAATAAGTAGGTAACTTGACATGAAGCAAGATTTGCATGAAAGAAAGAATTGAAACAGGCAACATGAATATGCATGAACAAATAGGCAACATATATGCAAGTGAACAAGCAACATTGGCACCAAGAAAAAAAAAAGAAGCATCAATATGAAGTGAAGTGGATGTATTGAGTCGTTTTAAGCATCAGTTCCTCTCATCTTGAAGAAAATTTTGTACCTTTTTCAGAAAGCAATCTACCTTAAATATGATTATAAACAAAGATTTAGGATTTTCAAGAGACATCTTTCATCTTTATCTGATTTTAGATCAACTCCTTTCCTACATAAATACGAATATGCTCTTTCTCTAATAACATGCAAGGAAATCTAACTAAACTCCACTAATGCATACATCTGCCTACATAGCCCGTGATTTATTCTACTATGCCTCTTTATCCTCCTTTGGCTTGCTCTTTTTTTTTTTTTTTTTTTGATGATGATGATGATTCGGCAACTTTATGGTTACGATCACTTTTTTGGGGTGGAAGAAAGTGTAAACTTCTTGGTAACATGTAGCAACCTTTTTTTTTTTTTTTGATGACGGGGAAAAATTAAACCCCGATACAAGGTACAACCATTTTTTATGATGGAGAACAGTCGTTTAAACACATCAATAATTTTTTCATTACTTCCTTGAGGTAATGGTTGAGCTATGGGTTTGATTTTTTTGTCTACAGTTTTGTACTTTGTTTCAACTAAAGCATCATGTGTTTGGTTAAATTTTGAGCACTTGTCAACATTGAGAGCATACTCTTGGATTAGAGCATACTCATTAAGGGAAGAAATAAGAATAATATGGGAATTAGAATTTTGTTGAAGACATAACTCTAACTCCTCAAGAGTAGAGAAACAATGAGATGTCTCAATCACATGCTCAATGTTCTCATCATGTTCCATGATTTTGTTGTTTTTATAATTTTTTTGGCTTTTTTGGATAAAAGACTTGGACAATTGACTCTTATGAAGAAAATCTAATCTAGAATGTGGAAAACAAAGTGACAAACTATTGTACATGTTGGTTGGATGCGAGATGTCAAACCAATATCCACTGTTGTCTCGCTCAACAATGGATTCTATCCGAAATTTTGATCATATGTAGCTCCAAACATGAATCGAGGTGCACAATCACTACAAGCATGCTCATGACCCTGAGTAACAATAGGTTTCTTTCTAATTGACAATCGATTCCTAGGATGATTCACTCCTACTGTCATGACTTGAAGTGATTGCATTCCATCCTTAGACTTAAATCTAGCATAGGTAGACCCATCATCCATGGCTTTAGTTTCCATACGACTCTCACAAATAAAGGGTTGACCTATGAGAACTTCATAGGAGCAATTATCTTGAATAGAAAAGTGAAACTCTTCTGTGATTCCTCCTATGGATATGGGCACACTAGCACAAGCTCCATACAGGGTACCTACACCATTATCTGCAGTTCTCATACGCTGTGGTCGAGAATCGGCATCCGAGCTTATGAACCATTATGAAATTTCGAATCAATATAATGATTCCAAATCAGTGGTGGAGATTCAAAGTCCATGCTCGGAAATCAAATGAGTATTATTGTGAAGATAAAGTTAAGTTTAATTTATGGACGGACATCACAATCTATTGATATTTCTGTATCATGTATATCTGCATATAGTGTGATTACATGCGCACACACCATGTGAATGTGTGTATCGAGACTCATTCATATTATGAAAATGTGTGATGAATTGAAAACGAGTGCGAATAGAGAGCATCATGTTGAATATGGTTTTATATGTTCATGTGCGACCATGGTCTTATATGTGTGTTTCTGTGTGTATTTGTATGAATGCGTGTGCACATATGAGTGGATGTATGCACATGACCATGTGTAAGCACCTACCTGTGAGTTTAGTATGTATTGGTTGCTTCTGGAATGAAGTACAGGTGGCATTTATGAGAATGGTAGGAAGCAACGTGAAAGGACGAGAGTTCCCATCACGCGGGAGGGGCGGAAAAACCGAAAATGGGAAAATGGCAATGATTGGTACGATCGCAAGAGAGGGAGGATCGAGGGCAGCGAAGGCCAATTCATCATTCTGCAAGGCAGTACAACAGAGGAGGAGCAAGTAAATAGGCGCTCTCGTGAAGATGTTGATGTAGCCGACACTTGAACGACATCCAACGAAGCAAGTTGCAGCTGCTCAATTTCCATCTCATGTTTCTTTTATCGGCGTCGGTGATCAGAGAGAGGCGCTGTTAGAGGAGGATTTCTGAAGAACCGAAGGGAATTTCATCGAATTCGATGGGAGAGGCATAAGTAGAAAGAAGAGTGGACAACGATATTCAGAGGAAACCGTGAAAGGAAGCGGGGAAGATGTTCCAAATATGCAATTCAGGGTAATGTCTTCTACACACCTTTTGATGAATTTATCAGAGAATTGAAGTTTCTTCGATGTGCGACGCTAGGAAAAACGTTCTTGTGCCAAATCTTAATCCGATGTTGGCGTTGTAATCATTACATGCCAAGGCTGATGACTTCTTGACAGTAAAAATGGACGCTTATGACCAGTAGAATTGAAAAATGAATGCAGCTTCACGAAACCATTTGGAGATCGATGCTTCTAAAGTGTGAACGTTGGGAATGTATTTTAAATCTTCTGTTGTGCAGCAATATCTGATGCAAGAATACCTTTCATTTGCAGTTATGATGCTATTGTGAGAACGATTGTTCTTTCATGTATTTTGAATCGTCCAGCGGGTGAATGCACATATGAAATACTGTGCAAAAATTCAGTGAGTAAAGAAAGACTTTAGATTACATAGAAAGAGAGAGAGTAGCAAAGTTATGAACATGATCTGTTTATCAGATGTTGAAATGCTAGATACATAGTTGAAGAGCAGATGGGCAATTCATGTTTTCATACTCCAGCTACTGACGGGAACTCACCAAGCAGATTTCTGAAGGGATGTCCTGGTTTTCTTGAGAGTCGAGAGAAATTTCTGTTCTGTTGTCAACCACATCACGCACTTATAATAGTCCGTAAGAGGGCGGAAATTTTAGTTTTCCATAGAGGAGCGGAAATTTAACTTTGTATTTTATATCTCCCCCAGACTTATCTTAATTGTACAATTCAAGTACTTGAAAGTCAAAAGGCGTTATCTTTCATAGTAGTTTCTTCAGTCAATAATCAATGTGACGGGCACTTGCTGAAGGAATCCCGCCAGCAAGTTGTTGTATATAATTGTTGGATTGCACTCTAACGCGGGTAAAAACCTTTGCCAAGGCGTTTTAGTACTTCAGGTCTGTCTTTGTACTTTCAATAAAGGCCATGTTTCTTGTCGGTACATGGCGTGGAAAGTCTTTCCAGGAATCAATCAAATCTCTGGAAGCAGACATACAGTATGCAAATACATTAGCATTGGAGTTTCCAAGGGATTATGATGGAGCATGCTTACAAATGAGGCTATCATATAGCCCTGCTGCTCCATTTTTTTCTGTTTCTTGTGCGTTGAACTGCTTTGAATTAAGTTTTACCTCCTTGCTTTGACTCCTGCGACGATGAGAACTACCCAAGAGATGCTTATATAGATTCTCCAAGCTATTTGTTTGACGTTTCATATGAAACCATGAAAGTTAGGATCGTTGAGTAAGACATAGTTTTCTTAAATCTTACGAGTGATTTATGTGTATAAATCGAAGTATACTCTGCATTGAAGTACTTCTTTGAAATTCAAAAACCCATGACATATGAGTGTATCTAGACCTGTCATGTCTACTCCTCTCACCCTCCTTTTGTCCAACATCCACGACATACCTGGTGAACCCGACGTGAAAGGAGGGGGTGAGTGATTTATAGAGCCACAAAGATTAGCATAATCAAAATGGAAGAGATCCTAGCTCAATTCCTACGATTTCAAGAAGAAGGTAGGCGTCAAAAGGCCATCCAATCACTTCATGAACGTCTAGTCAATCGGTGTGGCTTTTTCAATGGAAAGAATGTCTCAAAGTTCTGCAAAGAATATGAACTCGAGGCCAAATATCTAGGTGTCGGACTAAGTCCGATGACGGAAAAAGAACTATGCGAAAACTTTATCTATGTGTCGGATTACGACGTGCGAGACCAAATAATGCGAATAAATCAAACGACATGGTCCCAATACAAAGCGACACTCCTCAAGCAGTTTATGCTAGAGGATCTTGATAAAGTAACTCGTAGATCTTTCCTGAGGTGGGTTCATATGCCCAAAGACCAACCAATTCTTGAGATCAAAGAAGAGTTTGAGCGACAATATGATGATCTTTCTGAGCACAATAAGAGGTGCATAAGTCATGAAAGAGTTTCGTTGTTTCTTCGAACAATCGATGTTAATGCCCGAGAGGAGTTAATTCCACTTCTACAAGATATAGACTCCGACTCAGGACTCACAGAGGATTGGATGCTTGTCTATGAAGCTGTGATGAAATACGTAAAGAAACAACAAACACTAGAGAAATTTTTAAATGATTGGAGAACAGATCTTCAAACAGATGAAAATTATAACCATGTTCCAAGCATTTTACCAATCGTGGATAATGTTCAAGTCCATGAGGTTGTAGAGACCCCATTTGGGCATGAAGTAGATATGCATGGGCTTAATATCCATAGTGATGATGGGAAATATGAAGAAACTTCTAAAAGTGCGATTGATGTAACCTCAAAGGTTACAAGGTGCCAAGAGCCCCTAGACTTCTTTACAATGATTATATCTTTAGGTGCCATAAGTGGACAAAGCCCGAAGATGGGAGGATCAAAGGAGCAAGTGGAAGCTAATCAAAATCAAACCAAACTAAACCAACATCAAACCAAACAAACAACAAACATAAACCAAAACAAAAACCAACAATACCCAACAAGAAATCAAGATGAAGCTTCCTCTACTCCGATAAACTCCTCACATCGAATAAAAGATAATCAAACAAATCAAGAAACATATCAAGATGCAAACAAAGAGATAGAGATATCTAGAAGGCTCATAGGTGACCAAATGGAGATAAAAGATGAGATACAAATAGAGAACCTAATAAATATGTCTGAAGATCGAGCTCGAGATGCATCCTTACATGATGACATCGGGCAAGATGTGGAGTATGATTGGATGTCACTTGATGGTGATGATCCTTTTCTAACACAAGATTCGGATAGAACTTCTGATCTAATGACTGAATTACATGAAGGAACTCCCATGGAACATGATGTTGAATCTAAGGACCTGTCAATAGAAGATCCGATGGGTAAGAAAAATGGATATGCAGGAATCCGCATTATACATGCATACAGAGATGCAAGAAAACGAACTTACTTATATGAAGGAGGACATGCAAATAATGAGTCCTCTAGAGGTTGAAATGTGTGATGACGAAGATGAGTATGATGCTAATCTAGAGGATGTACAAATGATAAGTCCTCTAGATAGTGATGTGTATGGCGATGGTGATAAGCATAATCCTAATCCTACCGATAGTCTAGATCAAGATCAAGATACTGATATTCTTTTGAGCGATGTCACATTGGACAAAGATCCTACACATAAAAAGGAGGATAAGTTGGATGGAGTTCAAAATAATGATATGTATATAAATGATGCCACATTCCATGAAGAGAGAAATATGAATGAACATGAGGAGGATGAGAAAATACCATTGATCATTCCTCTAAATACTGATATGTATGTCAAAAATAATCATGTTGAGTTGAGTCCACACGTTGAAGAAATTGAGCATAAAGTGGCAGATGAAATGTTTATTGTGACATATGATAAATCCGATGCGTGTATAGCATTGAAGAATATCCAATGTAAAACTATTGAGTCAAACGATTGCAACGATGAAGCTCAAGTTGATTTGGATGCGTATGTTGAGATTCTCATACATGATGAGATTCTTGAGCAAGAATCAGTGATTGAAGAATCAATGCTTGAAGAAGGTGGACTAAGTACATCCTCAGAAGAGAACGAGCAAGAATCGATGGAGATGGATGTAGAATCCTGTGATGACATTTTGGATGAAGAAATTGAAGATCAAGATTTTCTTGATTATGAGGATATGGATTCCATTCACATTGAGGGAGAAATATTTTGGGAACATAACAAAGACAATGATGAAGAGTTCCTGGAAAGACTAGAACAAGAAGCAGATACCATAATTAATGGGACTCAAGTAGAAAGGAATCATGATAGATTGGAAGATAAAAATGATTATGTAATATCATCTGAGCATGATGCTCACTTTTATTTGATGAAGGAATTTAATGAATCTAATCAATACGTTTATTTCGATGAAGATGAAGAACATATTCGAAATGATGCAATTGAAGATATTTCCTCAAATGATCCTAAGCATGAAATGAATCAAAATCCATGCTTGCACGGAATTTTTAAAAATGATTTAAGCATATTAAAAATCAACACTCTATATTCATGTGTGTTTGACTCATCGAGAGTAACCTCACATGAGAGGATCATGAATAAAGGAGACTATGCCCAAACGATTGAGACATGGATGTTTGAATTTTCTAAAAGCTATGTATGCCAGTCGAGCCTACAAGGAATGGACGAGCAAATGGAATGGCTTGTCCACATATCCAATCTTTTTAAAAATGATTCACGGATTGATGCGATCCAAAGGTGGCTTCTTAAGAAGCACAGTTTCTTTGGTGAGTATGTTTTAAAGAAGGTGAGATTGAAGGAAGAATCTTTTTCAATAAAATTCCATAAAGCTTAAAGGAATGTTTTTGTAAATAGGAATGTATATATCTTATGTTTTTGCTTTGATTTGAAGAAAGACACAGGAATCAAATCAATACATTGAAGATAGCGACTCAAAATGAAACAAGAAGAGGAGATTGGATGCGACCAGCTCAAGCGGCTTCTGACTTCATACTGGTGAGATGTTATCACTTCAGTTTTTTCTTCTCTCTTGTATATGTGTATATAAAAAGACTGCATGATTAAGCATATAATGCATATAGAAACATTTAAATAAGAAAATTAAGTAGACCAAAGATCTCGTGCCACTAATTAGATTACATGTAATGTATAAGGACCAGGATTATATGAGTAAGATTAGAAGATGGACTAGAACTTTCGAGAACAAGACCTAGGAAGGTGAAGGGAAGACCTAGACTAAGTATCTGTATATAGTAGTGTTTAAGGGCACTTGATGAGTGAGACACTTCGACTTCTACTCTTGATCTCTCATCTGACCTAATCTTCAGACAGATTATATCTTAAGAAAAGAATTCTTATACCAGCCAACTATCTATATGTATGTGTATGTGTTGTTGGGTGCTGCGATGAGCTAGTAGGCGGGTGGAACTACCTTGGTCGGGTGATCAGGGCCACGAGCTGACGCTAGTTGTGTCGTATGGCCTGACCTACATGTTGTTACGCGCTCATACGGGTTGATAGGCGGGTGGAGTCACTCTGACCGGGTGGTTAGAGCCACGAGCTGACGTTGATTTCGTATGAGGCTGACATTGTGCATCGTGCGCTATGTCGGGTCGGTAGATGGGTGGGCTAAACCTGGCCGGGTGGTCAGGTCTACGAGTCGCATCCGATTTCGACATAGGCCGAAAAGTGTGGAAAAATAAATAAATAAAAAAAATAAAAGCAAAGATATAAAGGTTGAGCTGGGATAAAGAATTAAAATAAAGAAAGACAAAATAAAAATATGAGAAAAATAAGAAAAGGGTCTGAAGGGGCTTCAGATGATAGAAGATCAATAGGGAAGCCAGAAGCGAGTTTCATAAATTGAGTTAGTGAAGACTGGTATATGCAAATGCTTCGGATAGGCTACTAGATCTGACCGGGTCGAGTTAGCGAGAGAGCTAAGAAGTTTTCGATTTACTCATATGATTTCTAGTCTAAGTACATTAGTGTAATCTGATATGTTGTATGAGGTGTTTTTGTCTACCTTCTTTTCTTGATTTATGCCAAGTTTAATACATATTCAGATTTCATGCATCCGGTTGAAATTTCTTTAAGTAGTGTTTATTTGCCACGACCACTTGATCCTCGCTTGTATTTAATGTTGTGTATGCAGGTTGGTGGTGCATCCGGAGGATGCACAGGTTCAGAGGGGGTGGATGTGGTCGAGAATCGGCATCCGAGCTTATGAACCATTATGAAATTTCGAATCAATATAATGATTCCAAATCAGTGGTGGAGATTCAAAGTCCATGCTCGGAAATCAAATGAGTATTATTGTGAAGATAAAGTTAAGTTTAATTTATGGACGGACATCACAATCTATTGATATTTCTGTATCATGTATATCTGCATATAGTGTGATTACATGCGCACACACCATGTGAATGTGTGTATCGAGACTCATTCATATTATGAAAATGTGTGATGAATTGAAAACGAGTGCGAATAGAGAGCATCATGTTGAATATGGTTTTATATGTTCATGTGCGACCATGGTCTTATATGTGTGTTTCTGTGTGTATTTGTATGAATGCGTGTGCACATATGAGTGGATGTATGCACATGACCATGTGTAAGCACCTACCTGTGAGTTTAGTATGTATTGGTTGCTTCTGGAATGAAGTACAGGTGGCATTTATGAGAATGGTAGGAAGCAACGTGAAAGGACGAGAGTTCCCATCACGCGGGAGGGGCGGAAAAACCGAAAATGGGAAAATGGCAATGATTGGTACGATCGCAAGAGAGGGAGGATCGAGGGCAGCGAAGGCCAATTCATCATTCTGCAAGGCAGTACAACAGAGGAGGAGCAAGTAAATAGGCGCTCTCGTGAAGATGTTGATGTAGCCGACACTTGAACGACATCCAACGAAGCAAGTTGCAGCTGCTCAATTTCCATCTCATGTTTCTTTTATCGGCGTCGGTGATCAGAGAGAGGCGCTGTTAGAGGAGGATTTCTGAAGAACCGAAGGGAATTTCATCGAATTCGATGGGAGAGGCATAAGTAGAAAGAAGAGTGGACAACGATATTCAGAGGAAACCGTGAAAGGAAGCGGGGAAGATGTTCCAAATATGCAATTCAGGGTAATGTCTTCTACACACCTTTTGATGAATTTATCAGAGAATTGAAGTTTCTTCGATGTGCGACGCTAGGAAAAACGTTCTTGTGCCAAATCTTAATCCGATGTTGGCGTTGTAATCATTACATGCCAAGGCTGATGACTTCTTGACAGTAAAAATGGACGCTTATGACCAGTAGAATTGAAAAATGAATGCAGCTTCACGAAACCATTTGGAGATCGATGCTTCTAAAGTGTGAACGTTGGGAATGTATTTTAAATCTTCTGTTGTGCAGCAATATCTGATGCAAGAATACCTTTCATTTGCAGTTATGATGCTATTGTGAGAACGATTGTTCTTTCATGTATTTTGAATCGTCCAGCGGGTGAATGCACATATGAAATACTGTGCAAAAATTCAGTGAGTAAAGAAAGACTTTAGATTACATAGAAAGAGAGAGAGTAGCAAAGTTATGAACATGATCTGTTTATCAGATGTTGAAATGCTAGATACATAGTTGAAGAGCAGATGGGCAATTCATGTTTTCATACTCCAGCTACTGACGGGAACTCACCAAGCAGATTTCTGAAGGGATGTCCTGGTTTTCTTGAGAGTCGAGAGAAATTTCTGTTCTGTTGTCAACCACATCACGCACTTATAATAGTCCGTAAGAGGGCGGAAATTTTAGTTTTCCATAGAGGAGCGGAAATTTAACTTTGTATTTTATATCTCCCCCAGACTTATCTTAATCGTACAATTCAAGTACTTGAAAGTCAAAAGGCGTTATCTTTCATAGTAGTTTCTTCAGTCAATAATCAATGTGACGGGCACTTGCTGAAGGAATCCCGCCAGCAAGTTGTTGTATATAATTGTTGGATTGCACTCTAACGCGGGTAAAAACCTTTGCCAAGGCGTTTTAGTACTTCAGGTCTGTCTTTGTACTTTCAATAAAGGCCATGTTTCTTGTCGGTACATGGCGTGGAAAGTCTTTCCAGGAATCAATCAAATCTCTGGAAGCAGACATACAGTATGCAAATACATTAGCATTGGAGTTTCCAAGGGATTATGATGGAGCATGCTTACAAATGAGGCTATCATATAGCCCTGCTGCTCCATTTTTTTCTGTTTCTTGTGCATTGAACTGCTTTGAATTAAGTTTTACCTCCTTGCTTTGACTCCTGCGACGATGAGAACTACCCAAGAGATGCTTATATAGATTCTCCAAGCTATTTGTTTGACGTTTCATATGAAACCATGAAAGTTAGGATCGTTGAGTAAGACATAGTTTTCTTAAATCTTACGAGTGATTTATGTGTATAAATCAAAGTATACTCTGCATTGAAGTACTTCTTTGAAATTCAAAAACCCATGACATATGAGTGTATCTAGACCTATCATGTCTACTCCTCTCACCCTCCTTTTGTCCAACATCCACGACAACGCCATCCACAATCTTTATCTATGGGCCATCGAAACTTATCATAGACTTCTCTTGAAATCACATTGATTTCAGAGCCGGAATCTACTAATGCATTTACAGTGATAGTGTTCTTATCATTTCCTATTTTAACATGCATCTCTGATGTACCTCTAGACCAAAATGTTCTTTTAAAGTGACTTTCAGGATTGTTTTCATGATTTTCATGGTCAGGTTGAATAGGTCCTAAGAAATTTTTATTAACATTTACTTCATCATCATCAAAGTCCTCTTCATCAGATTCATTAAAGTTTAAGGCTTCATTCATAGCTTGATCTTGATCTAGAGAATCTTGCATCTCAGTATCTAGATTAAGCGAAAACCTCTTCCTTTTAATTAGGCCGATAAAGTTATCTTTAAAAACAGGCTTTGCAATAGAGAAAACTTGTTCTAAAGACATAGTCACTTGACTCTTAAGCAAAATGTCATCTAAAATCTCCATAGGATCTATTTTTCTCTCAATTTCTGAAATCAAGATGGCTTTAGGTTTTCTCTTTGGTTTCTTTTGTTTTTGCTCAAGGTCTTGTTTTTGTTCATGTTCTCGTGTTTGGTCTTCAGTTGGTTTTGATTGTTCTTGTTTATCTAAAGGCTTTGGTTCTGTTTTTCTTTGGATTGTGATGTTTCTCCTTGCTCTATGATTGTTTCTATTCCCTCCGAGGTTTGTTTTTGAGTCACTCTTCTTTCACTAGGCTCAGCTTCATCTCTTTTTCGTTTTTCTTCTACATTGGATATGTGAGAAATAAGAGATTGATCTTCTATCAATGACTCCCAAGCCGTTATTCTCCTAATCTCATCTCGTGCTCTTACTAAAGCCTCTATGGAAAAATCACCTTCCTTTGTGGGTTTACTTGATTCTACTTGTTGTTCATCAAGAGCTTCTAGTTTCACTCCTCTAGTTCCTACGTCCATTATGGTTATATTTTCATAATGTTTTTTCATTCCTCCCTTACCATAATTTCCTTGCAAAGGTAGCCTAGATCGATAGTCACAGATTTTCTTGTCTATGTCTATTACTAGTCGTTGCTCCTGAGCATCCTTCAATAGTTCGCAATCTCTCAAAAAGTGCTCTAACGAATCACACCAAGGACACCTACGAGGCCCACGCACAAAACCATTTGGATTTTGAGGATTTTGATTAACTTGTGGTGGGAAATTTTGAAATTGAGGATTTTGTTGATATGGTATTGCTTGAACAGGATAATTAGGATTTTGATAAGGCAATTGATGTATTTGAGGAGCTTGGGGAGCAACATGTGGTACTTGAGGTGCAAGAGGAGTTTCCATATTATACGGTTGATGATTTTGAAAATTTTGATTTTGAGGATTTTGAAAGCTATTTGTGAAGCTTGAGGATACATGTTTTGATACATTTGAGGATTTTGCACATGAGGATGAGGATTTTGCATTGGAGGAACTTGATATGCTTGAGTAGGAGCTACTTGTGGATTTTGCTTGGTAGCTATAACATGTGGATTAGGCTTTTGAAAAGTCATTGGGTTCATTTGATTTTGGAAAGTTTTGGTGTAATTAGATTGTAAAGCATCTATAGTCTTGGCCAAATTGGATTGTGTAGCAATAAGACTTTCCATTTGCTTAGTGAGAATTTCCACTTGAGATTGTTCAACTACACTTTTATTTGGCTCTACTTTAAAACCTTGAGTAGGCTCCATCATTTGAGAAATAGGAGTAGAGTCAAAAAGCATAGCATGGGATTGTTCTCTAACTTGCTCCTTAGTTTGTGGAAGGCTAGCTTGAGGAAGACTACTTTGCTCATAAAGCATGGATTGCCTTTGATGTCTATGGGCTACAGCCTCTACTACTTTACGCACTTTTTGCCAATTGTCAGTAAGACCATAACGCTTATCCGGCTCTTCTAATCGCCGTTCAACTTCCCTACGAGTTTCAGGATGAAGAAGTTTAAGAAAATTGATCACAAGATCAGGTTCCAAAGTTATCTTATCCTCATTAGGAAGTTTTTCATAGCGTCTAATATACTCATTTTGTAAGTGAGTAATAGAGCTACTAGGCTTTGGAGAATTGACCCATCGTAAGAATCCATCCCGATTATGTTGGCTATAATCTTCAAGATAGAATTCTTTGAGCATCTCCTTTCTAAAATCAATCCAAGGAAGACTATCATATTGAGTGACACGGTTTATGATAGAGCTATCAACAATTCGTTCAAAGAATGATATCAAAAGATCTTCAGGAAGACCAAAAATCATAGCTTGCTCTTCAAACAAATCTAAGTAGCTTGTGATGTTGATGCCATTGAATTTTCCCTTCTCTCTCAACATAGAAGAGACTATTCTTTGGCCTTGTTTCTCAACAATAAGGAATTTGAATCCTTCCTCCATCTTATGTGAATAAGCAAGTGATGCACGATGTTCTAGATCTCTCACAAATGTGTTTACTTCGCGACGAAGATGTGCACGATACTGTGAGAAATCCAGTGCAACACTCAAGAATGATGATGATGATATGATGAGGATGAAAAATATGAAACAAAGGATATGGATCACAACCTCCCAACAAGATCAGAAGCAAATGCCACGAAGCGTTTCACGTCGGGTTCAAATGTGGAGGTGATCGCAATCCGGGTGGATCGGGTCCGGTCGTGGCACACACAGGGTGTATGAAGCTAAAGAATGTTGGAAGGTTTAAAGATGTGAAGGTGAAATTAATGTTGAGTATGGAGAAGAGAGAGATGTTGAAATAATTATGGGAATGGGAATGTAGGTGTGCAAGTTAGATTGATGACATGAATGATAAGAATGAAAGAGAACCATACACACGAATCAAATTTGGAAGGAAGAATGGTCCATTGGAGGAGCTTCTTAAACACTTCCTAATTCTAATCCATATGTATAGCCTTCTTTGGATGATATGTATGCATGATGAGAATAGATGGAATCCTTACACATAAATCAGTTTCGAAAGGAAGAATGGTCCAATATTGGAGCTTCTTATACACTTTCAGAAACTAATAAATATGTATGGATTTGTATGGATTATATGCATGCAAGTGAATTATGATGATGGATTTTACTCACAAGCTCAAAGAAACATCCTCACTAGTTCAACGCAATACTGCGGAGCCTTCTCACACATAGAAGAAATAGAAGACATGTAAAAATACTTAAGAGACTGAGAGAGGTGTCAAGAGACAAGTGACAAGTGACATGAATTAAAAGAATTTGAATTAAGTTACATGTAAAAGATCGTCGTGGTACGTCATGCTAAGCAGTCTACTGATCAAAGGTGGTTCCGACCCTCAAACCATGACAGTTCAACCGAATGTCACACGTAAGAAGGTGAGTTCCACTCCAGTGACCCTATGTCTGTCTAGGCTCGTAACGTCTAACTAAAGAAGTCTAAGACTCATTAAAATCAGCTCTAACTCACTCACACGCTCCACCGAGGGTGAGTCAAGATAGAGATGCTGGTTTCAAGAGCCTATCCTAGATTGGAGTTCTAACTTAAATTTGAAACTAGGTTCTATACTCATACTAGCTCACCTTGGATCCTCACTCGCTCAACCGAGGGTGATCGTCTCAAGGAAACCGTAAGCTAGCATGAGCCCTATGGATGCCTAACAATGATGCTCTAGGAGTTTGGAGGGGGGTTTATATAGTTTTTTGAATGAATTTGGGCCCTTGGATCTAGAGAAATCAACTCTCAACTCTAGGATCACTAGTTTCGATTACAACCAGTTGATTAATCAAATCAATGGCTTGGAATTGTTCTTTCTATCAAATCTAGTGTAAAGGAGTGAAATTTAGGTGCCCTCATTCTCCACCATTGGATCTGGGGATGATCTGGACCGTCGGATCAGTGCTGACATCAATTCGGATAAGATAAGCCACTATTTTTGGAGAAATGCTGCATTATTGATCTTTGATTGTAAAAAAGGTCTTCTTTTATGGAAAAAATTCGTGGATCCTCCTTCCTTTATGCTTTAGTGCATCTCCACCCTTGAATATGAGCTCATCTTGACCGTACAACATGGTTCAATCATATTTTGACATGTGGCAGACATTCAAGCCTTCAATTTTCTTATTCTAGAAAACTGCGGTGACCTTGAAAACTGGACTTTGTGCTCTTTGACCCTCCAAAAAGTCTTTGATGAAGATGAAACATTGTAGGACTATGTTTCCAAAGATCTCCTTCAGGAATATGCAGAAAAAACTCCCATCTGAATCTAACTTGTACAAGTTTGACTACATTTGGAAGCTTGCAAGGTGGCATTAAGGTGTCTAGGAAGTTCGGATAGCCTTGAAACTTTATACAAATATGTAGCCACATATGGTCTTTATACATGCCAAACCATATGGCTAACATAAATTTCTATACAAGAATTTGTAGGGTCAAACTAGAAAAATTACATTTTTACAAAATGAACATAGCATATCAATGTGCTACAAAATCCATTTTCTGCTGAAATTGGGGCTATAGACTGCCTTTGACAATCTTTACAAGTATATGGATTTTCATCTAATTTGGTGACAATGAAATTTTTGCCCTAATTTCCCAACTTTGACCAGCTTTGACCAGCTTTGACCGCTACCATGGACTTTCTTGATTTCTTTGAAACTTTGTATGTGACCTTCCTTTGACATCCTTGATGCAATCTGGACTTCTCGGGGAATTCTGGCTACCTTCACCAAATATGTTTTTTGTAGGCCTTCACAAGTGAGAGAGGAGAGAAAATCTCGACGACAACGTGGCTATGTGTGAAGTTTCAGGTGTTAGCTCACATAGGATAACTGATCGACGTCCTTTCATAACCTTAGATATAGGACAAGGAAAGAGTGCAAGGACTGTAAGAGCCTTGATTGACTCAGGCGCAGCCACTAGTGCTGTTAAATTGTCTTACTGTCAAGAGTTGCAGTTAACGGTCAATCCTGTGGAAGCATATCTCATAGGATTGGGAGGCGTGGAAACCCCTTGCATGGGCGAGGTGGAACTTCCCCTTTATATTCATGATGAGGCAATGACAGTTAAGGTACTAGTGTGTCAAGATGAGGACCTCACTGAACCCCTTGTCTTGGGTCAAGACTGGATCTATAACCAAGCAGTCAACTTAAACCTAAGAAGTGGAATTCTTCAGGTATGGGTGAATCAGACTAGAATTACAATTGAGTTAAATAATGGAGCACTCAAGGAACTAGGAAAGACACGGACTCCTGGTCCCTCCAGGGGTGCACATGAAGTTGACCATGCTGTTCTTGTCCAAGGCTATGTGATGCAGAAGAATGAAGATCTCAAAGAAGGAGTCAGAGCCACAATGGAACTCTCTTCTTTTCCAAAGGCCAGAAGGAGGCAGCAACTAAGGGCAGATCAATCATTGAAGACTCTCCAGGCAAGAGACCAAAAGAATGCGCGAAGTAGAACAACTCAGCCGATGAAACAAATGTGGGTGCGGAAAGACGAGCTGCCGACCGTAACTAAGTCGCAACAACGGTCTCAACTTCCTATTAGTAATCAACGACTTGATGCTAATAAGAGGACTCCTAAAACCTCTGTTGAGAAAGTGAAGTCCATTTGGGTACCCAAGAAGTCGATGAAGGCTGACCCACAATCAAGACAAATTTGGGTGCCTAAGGCTTGCTTGCGGGCTCAAATAACCCCACACAATTCACATCATACACGACAGGGTTCACTCGCTCAAGCAGCCGCCACCCCCTCTTGTCTGATACACTCAAACACACTGCCACCTAGAAGCACGCACAGACTCACTCGTAGATGGGTCCTTAAACAGCCCTCTTTTTCAAGTAAATACCCTATCACACTTTCCAGAGCCTCCACAAAGTCAAACTCAAAACCTATCCGTTGCATTTGGCAACCCAAAACTTGTAGTAAACCCCCGGACCCCAAATGTAAATCCATGCCCACCTACTAACCACTTCACTCTCACATTACATCATTCCGCTTAGCTCGTAGGTCTACCCAATTTCTAACTACACACACTAGCACCGAGCACTTATTAACCCCTAACCTCTCCCGATCTTTAGGTTAATGTTGTAACAGGGGACACCGTGTCATTTTTGTGTCCATTGCAATGTTAACATTTATTCATATATTCTCACAGAACCAGCTGCGAAGTTTTCAACATGGCTGAGGCAACAGGAACTAGCTCTCACACAGAAACAAGCCCGCAAGTGGTGGACTTAGACAGTTTACCTGTTTTGCCTGAGACAAATGAAAGATCAGAAGAATTGCGGGCAATCAAAATCATACCTATTGCGGACCCTCCGCGTGGCCACACCATGCCCGTAGGAAAGACTTCCCACTGGTTTACTGAGGTGGCAGGACCCTTGGGTGAGGGAACGTACCTATGGGAATCAGAGTTGGACTTCAATGGGAAGCAAGGCAAATACCATTTCTTTACAAGAGAATTCGAGAAGTTACAAAATGCAGAAGGTCTACGTTCGATATGGGCAAAGGCAGGATTGGATGCATATTTCAGTGCACGGATTCCAAAGCCTGACTTCATGCGATGCTACTATCTCATCAACACCTTGACTCCAAACCAGAACCCAAAAGGTGCAAGTTCATTTGTGATTCCATCTCTGACAAAGGGGAATGAGCTCAAGAGATTCAGGCTATCAAACAACTTGGTGAGAGAGGCTCTAGATATGCGCGGAATGCATATTCCTACAGAGAAGGAAACCCTAGTACCGGATTACATGAAGAATCGAAGTCTCACCAAACTCAAGGACATGGTGTCCATGACACCTAATATTGCAATACACCTTCGCATGTGCATGCAACACTTTGCTTTCCCGGCACAAGATAGATTCACCATGCCGCCCAAAAAGATTTGGTTTAGTTTGTATCTGGCAGAGACACAGAGCCTCACCATCAACTTACCCCACTGGATAATTGATCAGATACACCTAGCTCACAAACGATGGCCGCGGAAACAGGTTTTATATGGTTGCTGTGCTCTGACGAGAATCATTTATAGGTGTTTGGCTTATGACATCCCTATTCAATGGGCCTTAATGTGGAATCGTGTAGAGCAGTTTAGAGGCAGGACATCCATAGGACCCCCTTCTAAGAAAATGAGAGGCACTGTCCAAGTCCCATGTGCTCAACCACGTGGAGCCACCCTAACACCAGACGTCACCCCTCCACCCCGAAGAGTCCGACCATTCACACTCCGACTTCCAAGACGCAGCACCGATGGTTCCACCTTGATATTCCCTCCTATCCCAACCGATCTTGAATTTCTCAGTGGTGCACCTTTGGAAGAACTCACTAATGAAGATTTCGAACAATTATTACAAGATGTAGAGCTGGAGGCAGAAGAGGCACAACAAGCGGAAAACGTGCAAACGCAGGCCACAACCTCCCAAGCACCTGTCACCCCAGTTGAAGTGGATGAAGAGGATGACGGAGATGAAGAACAGGAGGAAGATGAGGAGGATTATGATCAAGAGCATCAAGAGGAGCAACAAGAAGTGACAGAACTTGTAGGTGCACCAGCATATACAACTCAACTACAAAGGTTATACGACACAATCAAAGCAGTACAAGAAAGGCATCAACTCTCTCTTGTATCAGGTCAAGCCTTGATGCAAGAAATGCTATCAGATGAGGGGGTGGACCAACATTTCATCGACACCCTCAAATTAGTGTCAGAATCTTTAGGAGTTCCGGAGGCGGTCCACACTGCAGTCCGCCAGTCCGTGAGGTATGACAAACGCAGAGTTGACACATTACCACGAGCAGGTAAGACTATCAGGATACCCGTCACAGAACAAGAAGTACCCATTGAAACCACAGCTACCCCCACAACCACCACTGACCTCTCTGCTGAAACCTTCGTTCAGACATCACCCATCTCACCCCAGCATCCTCCATCACCACCTTCTCCACCCCCACCACCACCTCCCACCATGGGAGAAACGACAGTCATCACCTCTACCTTCACTTATAACCCACCCTCATTCAAATCATTCTCATTTCGAGAACCCACCTCACAAGACACCCTCTTCTCCTTCGTCACCAATCCCTTGTACACTTCATCCCTTCTATCCTCCGAACCAATAACTGGCCATCCCATAATTCCAAGTGTAGTTGGAAACCCGGCACCCACCGAAGGCACCCTGTGTTTTCCTTCCTATCCCCCAATACGGGTACCTCCATTCCATGACCCTCACTTCCCATCTGGCCCCTACACCTCTTTCAACCTGACCGCACCACCCCAATACCCGTCCTTTGTGGAGCAGTTCATCCGCTCTCCAATGTTTCAGAGGCACATTTCTCCGATGTTCGCAACGACATCAATTCACACGAACACCACACTCACTTCACCTACCATACCCACCTACATGGTAGCCCCTGTACACACCACCTTGTCTGACCCAATGGACATTTCACCAACCACAGCACCTCTCCCCACGATTCCACCATCTTCCCCTCCCTTACCCCCCACCTCACCACTCACATCATTGGCACACACAGCATTCACTACCCCCCTACCCAATCCCACCTCCCTTGCAATTCAAACTTTTTCCCTTGCATCTCATAATGTAAATAGCACGTTCAACACATTACTTCAGTGTACACATCAACTACAACAAGAATACCAGCAATTGGAAGAACGCACTGCTGCCCTCCAGGCAGAATCTCAACGTCTGCAAGCTAGAGTCACCACTCTTGAAGCTGATTACCAAACGCTCCTAACCGAGCATACCACCTTACAACAGGCTCACTCCGAATTGGAATCAAAGACACCAACAGTAGATGATCAAGCAGTCAAGGAACTAGAAACAGTGCTCCAAGCGCAAATGATATCTAATGCTACACTCAGACACAACATTGGGCTATTAAGGAAGCATATGGCAACAGCACTAGAAGAGAACAAGAGACTTCAACAACAAAACCAAGACAACTTTGAAGCGGCAATGGAAGGAACTGTAGGAGCAACCATTAGCCCTACCAGATATAGAGCAGTCCCATCGGAAGACATTCGCATCTTACTTGAGGAGCATGCAAATTTTTTGGAGTCATATGAAAAGTTAGAGACTGAATGTGCAGACCTAAAGAAACAGATAGCCAGTGCCCCCACAGCTCAACAGGAGCCAGTAATCTTGCAACACTCTACAGAAGAAGTAGAGACCCTTCGGAAACAGGTGGCAGAACTCCAAGCACGCCTCATACCATATGAAAGGCCACCCTCGCCCATTAAAGAACCAGAACCTGAAACAGTAGTGGAAATCCCCGTCGATGACAGCTATGAAGAGCCATACGAGCCGATGCCGACACCCGGTGGTTGCACTACAGAGGAAGGACAAGACACTTTAGAAATTCAAGTACCAGATTGGGTCAAAAGGGTCGAGAAAGTGGGTAAGACACATGATGATCGTGTGGTTGTGCAAATGCAATCTCTCACAAATCTGGAAGAAACTGTCCTTAGGTCTTCTTACTTTCAAAATCTATCCCATCAACGGTTAATCACAACATCAGAGTCGCAATACATGCCTTATTTTGTCTTGCTACATGATTATATTGCAGAAGTCAAAAGACATACAGGGAAGGAGCCCACATTCGCCACTCAATTTGAGCTAGGGGATTTACCGACAGATGCACGTGCTGGCTCGATCTTCCAACCTAATTGGCGTGCACGTCTACTAACCGATTACCCAGAGATGATGAGCACCTGGGCAACCATGCCACTATATATCAAGTATAATCCATGCTATTGCCCAGTGGTACGTCGCAGATCCTGGCAAGCATTTGCAATCAAGGTATGCAACAATAAAGAATGCTCGGCTTGGGTTAACTATCCATATCTTGCTCCACCTCGAGGGACCCCAACCATAGCCTACATGATATCAACAATTCAGCACTGGTCTACACGTCTAAATAATGTACCCGACATAGCAGCGAAAATGTGTATGAAGATATTCAAGCTCATGACCATTGTCTTCAAAACCTTTCGGAATGTACAGGCTCCATACATCTCTGCCCCTGGATTCTCTCAAGGTAACAAGGATTTAGTCTACGACATGAGCCAGACTCCCTCGGTTACTATAATCTTTGCCTGGCATGCACGAATAAAGTACTTACCCGCATGCTTCAAGCATACATTTGAGGAAATGTTCTCTACGGGATTCTGGGAATATCATTCCGAAATTTTCATTCCCAGACCCACACATTTGCTACATCTATTTGCGGTCGAACAAGCGATCCATGCTGATCAGTTACGCCTGCCACACCCGGACATTCCAGGACCAATTGATTGGGATCGTATGATGACAGACTTGGCCAGAGGACTACGCATACAAGAACATCAGCTTGCCACTCAGGTTGTGGAATATTACATCCAACACTCCCAGCAACAAGGGTCTGTCAGGGACGACAGACGCGAGAGAGGGGGGGGTGTTGAGAGCAGTATGGGCACCCAAGGACTGACTAGACAAGGAAGCCAACGGAGAGAGTCAGAGCGAGGTGAAGGAGTAAGTAGACAAAGCAGTCAACGCAAATCTAGCAGATAGGCCCTTCAAATTTTTCCAAATCAACATCTTTATAACAGTGATTCTTATCACTAACAATCATTGTAAATACCATTTCATATTTTTGTAGCTCCATTTTGTGCAAGCCAAGGAGTCCTTGAGCTTGAGGAGCCTTAGAAGTACCTACATATCAACTTTCGTATTTTTTAGACTCCGTTTAAGCCCTCAAATTGGCCCTGGAACCTAATTTTTAACTAGGCCGGACACTAGGTCTGGACAGGGCCAAAACCTAGTCAAAAACTATAAAAAGAGCTAGAGAGCTCATTTTTGAGGTTAGATGGTAATTGAAACGAACTTGTAAGAGCTTTTTGAAAGTACTCTAAGAACTCCATTGCTTCTCACTCTTTGTCTTGCCGTGTGTGCACGTGTGTGTGTATGTGTGTGCATGTTTGTGTGCTTCTCACTCACGCACTTGTGCCTCCACTTGCTCGAGGTCTTCATACCATCCTCACGTCTTCCCAGATTGACATTAAAGGAGGTGCTACTCATCACTGAGCTACACAACAATACAACGGGAAGCTGATTCTACAGTGTATCATTCAGTCCCATTGATCACTGTCTGGCATAAAAACCAAAAGATTAATCAAGTGCTAATTGATGGCCGTTCAGGTGTGAATATAGCAACGACAACCCTCTGCAAGCAATTGGGTTGGACCCAAATCGAGCCCGTACAATTTTTTGTACGCATGGCAGACCAATCCAGAGTCCATCCGGTGGGACTAGTAGGGAATATTCCGATTACCTTGCAGGGTACCACGTTCAAAATGACTTTTGTCGTTCTCGAACTACCAGAATCTAGCCTCGACTACAATCTACTTTTTGGACGGCCATGGTTGAAACAAGCCAAAGTTGTACAAGATTGGTCCGCGTAGGAGTTAACTTTCAAAGATAATCACTGTAAATATGTAGTTCAATTGGATGCCATGCAGCCCTGCGAGCTTCATGCAAGACCATATGTAGCGGAGCCGGTCCACATGTTGGATGGCTTATATGACCACGAGGAAGAGGCGTTCGTGAAGACCAATAAGGATATGATCTCATTAGGTACTGTAGATCTTCAGCCGGTCACAGACAAGTGGAGTCCGGTCGCTTGCACGGTGGTACCAGTGACCAGAGATGTAGATGCAGATGATAGTGTTGCTATGGATGGAGCCACCTTATGCCAACTTTTGCCGTCCGCTGATGATCTGGTAAAACCTCGACAATTTTATGTATCGGAAGATCAGTTAGTAACATATAATTTGGGTGATGCGGTTAACCCGCGACCCATTAAGATTAAGGTAGGATTGTCAAAGACATTTCAAGATGATTTGATATGACTCTTGCATGAGTTCTCCGATGTTTTTGCTTGGGACTATCGAGATATGAAAGTTCTGGACCCGCGGATCTATCAACATCGGGTAGTGCTCAAACCAAAGGCGAAGCCAATCAAACAGTCTAGTTACCGAATGAACCCCAATTATGCAGCACAGGTCAAAGCAGAACTTGATCGGTTATTGAAGGTGGGATTCATTGTCCCAATCGAGCATGTTGAATGGATATCACCAATCGTGATCATCCCGAAAAAAACTAAACAGCTGCGCATCTGTGTTGATTACCAGAACATGAATGTGGCCACTGTACCGGATCCATTCCCTCTCCACTTTCTGGACACAATGCTCGACAGGGTGGCATGGCACGAGATGTATTCATTTCTGGATGGATATAGTGGCTATAATCAAGTGAGGATGGCATAACAGGACATACCTAAAACAGCTTTTATCATGAACTGGGGTGTTTATGCTTGTACGGTAATGTGGTTTGGGTTAAGGAATGCTCCAAGTACGTTTCAACGATGTATGCGAGAAGTTTTCTCACCCTACTTTAGTACCTTTATGCAAGTATATTTGGACGACTTTTCCTTATTTGGTAAGACTGCGGCGCACCTGTATCATTTACGGTGCTGCTTTGAAAAATGTCGCGAATACCGATTATGCTTGAATCTGACAAAGTCTGTTTTTGCGGTCTCTTGTGGCAAACTACTCGGACATATTATCTCTGCACAAGGGATACAAGTTGATCCGGATAAAGTGGCAGCCGTGTTGGAGGCACCAGTCCCTATGACACCGAAAGAAGTTATGTGTTTCCTCGGCCAAATCCGGTGGCATGGCAAACATTTACGGTGGTTAGCTCATTTAGCAACACCGCTCAATCGGCTTATGACTAGTGCTCCGCGGCAGTATGATTGGACATCAGAGTGCCAAAATGCATTTGATCGTTTAAAAGTTTTATTGACACAGGCCCCAATTTCGCAACCACCTGATTGGGAACGTCCGTTCCATGTCTTTGTGGATGCATCGGACATAGCTATTGGTAGTGTACTCATGCAGCAAACTGACAAATGGTTTTGGCCTATATATTATGCAAGTCGCCGATTAGCCGCTGCTGAAAGAAACTATTCAGTGATCGAAAGAGAATGTCTCGGGTTGGTGTACTCTGTGAAGAAGTTTCGCCATTATTTGTTGGGCCGAAAGTTCACCTTCCACGTGGATCATGCCGCACTTGTGTATTTGGTCCGGCAGCAACATTTAGGTGGTCGCTTGGCTAGATGGGTTCTATTATTATAGGAGTTCGACTATGATGTTATTCATCGGCCTGGCACAGCACATGCCTTGGCGGATTTTCTATCTCGGTTGGATTCCGATGAAGCTCCAGTGGGGGTTGATGACACTACACCAGCAATTTATGCTACTGAGCCAAAGATTGAAGAATCCACATAACCTCTTGTTCTCCCTACATACTACGATACGTTACTAACGTTTCTAATTGACGGGTGTCTTCCTCCTCATACTTCCCCTACTCTGCGACAGAAATTTACAGTTTACAATCGACGATTCCGGTTGATTGTAGGTCAACTGTATTATCCGGATCATACTGATGTTTTACTTCGATGTATCCCACCACATGAAGCAGAATCGGTTATTGCTATGGCTCATTCATTACCCTCGGGTGGACATTTCGCCGCTGATCTTACTCACTGTAAAATTCTTCAAAGTGGGCTTTGGCGGCCTAACACTGGCACGCCCGGTGGGACCAGATACCTCTACAAAGATGTGACTCAGTTTGTGCAGCAGTGAGATACCTGCCAATGGTCTGGACAACCATTACAACGGCACCTCTTTCCCCTGCAACCTGTATTACCTCTGGAACCCTTTCAGAAGTGGGGTCTAGATTTTATTGGTCCCATAACACCCCCAGCTACTCTCACCAATAGCCGCTATATCTTGACCTGTATCGATTATGCCACTCGGTGGGCGGAGGCTTGGGCATTACGATCGGCCACAACAATTTTGGTGGCTAAATGCCTGATGAAGGATGTTTTTCCTCGTTATGGGTTGCCGCTGGAAATCGTTACGGGCCAAGGTACACACTTCTCTAACCACTTAATGCAAGTATTGACTGCGACATTTCAGATTGTCCACAAATTCAGCTCGCCTTATTATCCCTGTGCCAATGGTTTGGCGGAAAGTACCAATAAGACTTTGTTGAATATGCTCCGTAAATTGCTTTTGGAATGTCCGGAACGTTGGGACCAGTTACTACCTACAGTTTTGTGGGCCTACCAGACTATGTACAAGGTAGCTACTGGCATGACCCCATTCAAACTAGATTATGGATTGGAAGCTATTGCACCTATGGAAGTAGTAGTGCCGAGTCTACGTGTTGCTTTAGCTCAGAAATTTCTACCGGAAGAATCCTTCTCATTTCGGTTGGATACACTCAGAACATTGGATGAACAGCGCTGGGAAAGTTTTCTGCTACTTCAAGAAGTTCAGCTTGGTCAAGCTCGTACCCATGATCGTTTCCTCAAGACCCCTGTGTTTACGGTGGGGCAACTGATGTTATTTTACAATGCTAAAGCAAATCGGTCTGCTGGAAAATTTAAATTACGGTGGTTCGGTCCATACCAAATTATTGAGCAGGTGAGACCCGCTACTTTTAGGTTGGCCACCTTAACCGGAGTTCCCCTCCCAAAAGTGGTTAATGGTTCCAAGCTACATCCATATCACCAACAGCCTAATCCCCGCTGATGTGTTCTTTGTTTTTCGCATGTTACTTATGTTCTATTTATCTTCGTCTTTCGGTTGACCATTGACCGTAATCTCCTTGTTATGGTATCTCAATATGATTAATCGCCGCCTTGTGTTATTGTTTCTATTTCTGCATGCATGCCGTAATTATGAAGGGTATCATTTCAATACCGCGCGATGATTAGGGTTTTTGATCGCTTCATGATGCTCGTGTGTCTACTTAACCTTGTTTCTTTTACTGCTAATCGTTACTGCGTTTGTGTGCTTGTGCGTGTTCATTGTCGTCTGTATTCTTGTGCTCACTTGTGCGTGCCATGGAAGCTTTAGCGAATGTCGCTACTTTCCGTGCAGGACTCACTCCTGAAGTAAGTACTTGCGCACATGCAGTTTGTTGAATTTCGCTGAATTGCCTTGGCATTCAGTGGAATGTCAGCCATTTTATGCACAAATTATTGCTACCATTGCCTCTACCCCTGCTATAGAGCAGTGTTGGCCCATAGCCTATTTCCCATCCCGCGTCGTTATCACTTTAGCTTTGTTTGTTGAAGCTTTTTACCTCCCTATGGAAGGATTGGAGAATTGTCCACTTCTTCCTGTAGCCACCATGAAACAGTTGTTTCCCCGGCACTCATCTAATGAGTACGCCATTTTGTGTAGACTCGAACCCGAGCGAACTGCTCTGCAGTTTTTAGTTGCTATTTTGAATTTGCAAAAATGCACGTACGGTATCTCGCGCCCCTTCTATTCGATGATACACATGGCTTCTCGCGAGTCTCTCAATTTTGCTTCTTTTTATTTTCGGCGCATTCACCGTGAATGTGTCGCGGTTATCAAACAGGTCAATAAGGGTGACCTTCCACGTTCTCGTCTACCCCATATCCTCACTTTTCTCTTTCCAGTAATCCAAGCTGCGCAACCGCCTCCATCCGCTCCCATCTTGTTCCATGAAGAATCTGCTCAAGTGCTCCAGGACGTAGAGGATGATGATGAGGATCTATTTCAACTTCTTCGCCGGAAATGCAGACGTATAAGTCCTTTTGGCAGTCAGGTGCAAGGATCCACTGCTGGCCATGAAGAAGAAGTCTTCCACGACACCGCTACCTCCATTTATGCTGATTCTTCTGTCCCTTCTTCTCCATTTAAGCAGCAGGAACAAGGTGCCCAAACCGCAGACTCTGAAGAAGTTTCTTCTCGGGAGGATTCTCATCTGCAAAATCAAGATTCAGTGAAGGATATTGCTGTTGACATTCTTAACGACGTGATTTCTATGCTTGACGCCGTCATCGACAAGGTTGAGGCATCAAAGCAGAATACCACCGGCCTCATTTTGACGCGAATTATTCCACCTCCTCCACCCATGAACACTATAGAGCCCATTGTCCCAGTCGAGCCTGTTGTTTCCGACGCACCCACTACTTCCTTGTCTTCTCCCAATTACTCTCCACCACCTTCCCCTCACCTATTATCCACCTCTTCATCCCAGCCACTTCCACCGGCTCCAATGTTTAATGAATTAGAATCGATGGGTCGACTCTTGATCCAATTTTCTCAGCAGTTACCTATGCAAATGAAGCAGGCAACCGATAATATCAGACAAGAATTATAGCACAAAGTTGATGTTCTCGAGGCCGATATTGCCCCATTATAGGAAGAAGCAAACGCAGTTAAGGTAGAGAACCATGCTTTGCACGTGCAGCTTCAACAACTTCAAACAAGGATTGTAGAGCAGGACTCCTTGATTGCCCAACGAGATGCTGCTCTGGCTGAGTTAAAAGCCAAGGATGTTCTCATAACTGCTCGTGATGAAGAAATCAAGCAATTAAATCAATTGATTCAGGATAAGGAGGATGCTCAGATTGCTCTCGGCAATCTTTTAGAAGAAACTCGCGTTGAGCTTGATGAGGTCGTGCAGAGAGGACAAGAAATGGCTAATTTGGCTAAGCAGACTACTGCTGAATTACAGACAGCCTCTGCCGATCTTTTCCAGGCGAATACTGCTCTCAAAGCACACATGAGTCTGACCATTCAACTTAAGAAAGAATTAGCAGGGATTATGAAAGAAAGAGATGCGTATTATCAAACCATTCAATATCAAGATCAGGAGTTGGAACGTAGAGAAAAAGAGCTGGGAGTTCAAGCCGACAGACTATCCAGAATTGATGGGCACATTAATGATATGAGATTGAGCCGAGATGCAGCCCTTGCCAATGACTTTTTCTTACAAGAAGCGTTTTTGCAGACCCAGACTGAAGTTCTGATGAGTCAGGTCATTGCGGCAAGTTCAGTCCAAATTGACGCACAGCTGGTGGAGCCGGAGACATTAAAGTTGATGCTGGATTCATTGAAACAGAAAATCTCTAGAACTTTCAAATTAGCAAGAACCATGTATATCCAGGGCATCATAGATGAGCCTTAATTTTGTTTTCTTTGCAGGTTCAAGTCCACCATGCGTGCCAGTGTTAGGCTGCCGGATTGGCACAATGTAACTTATATATTTTCATATACCGCATGCACCGAAAGGGCGTAGCAAAGTGATGTAACCCTTTTATTCATTAATGAAGAGACATTATGGGGTTCTCTGGTGCAAGAGGAGACGAGATCGCCAGACTATCTGTCTGGGCGATTTGCGGCCTTGCAGAGATGTCGTATTGTAGAGTTTGCATATATCTGAGTACGGTTAATTCTGAATTGTTGTAAACTAATACTACACAGTATTACTGTCGTAACATGAATAGATCTGTTCAATTATGTGATTAAACAACTGTGTGATAAGTTAATGTGTGATGATACTGTAAAGGGAAGATTATAACTATGTAACAGAAGTAATGCTTGAGCGTATAATTACTGTTTGGGTAATTAGTTAATTGGGAAAATCGATAAAGGGCCTCTGCATTGTCAGACCCCTACCATCCCCAAGAACCCAAAAAGAGATTAAAAGCGGATCTATTGATAGTTCCCCTTTTAACACACCTCATCCCACCCCATCACCCATTGCAAATAAACCACATTCAGGGCCTGTTCTTGCAGATCCAACCCCAGAAGGCTTGGACATGATGTTCAAGGCCTACGAGGCTCGACTTCAAGAAGAGCCAACAGCTACAAACCTAGAAAAGAGTTACCCTAGAGCAGATTTAGAGATTGAACGAACCAAAATGTGCATGAAAATGGTAGAAGTGGCTCAAGTTATGCTCGAGACTAGTCAAAAGTTCAATCAGACAAACTCTATCAAACCGGATTTGCATTTCCAGGTCTTACTAGAAAGATTAGAGCAGTTGGTAAACAAGCCGCATGTTTCTTTACCTCCACAGGCTCAACCAGTTATTGAAAGAGAAACTTACCACCAAGGAAAGCTTATGTTCCTGATTCCATAGATGATGGAACACCTCTTTCAATTCAACAATACTCTCAAGAGTTCTTGCGGGAAATACAAGAGGAGAAGAGGGGCAAGGAGAAGGGTAATCCCCCTCCTATTCTTGAGATTGATGACCTTCATGATCAATTTCCCCAAGACATTCCGTCTGTCTATGGAGACCAAACAGAGCAACATGAAGATGAAAGATTAGATTTTGAATCTAATTCTTTACAAGAGTTGCCACAATTCACAAGCTCATGGGAATTTGAATCTCTCCAAATCAGAGCTCCCACAATATTGGTAAGAAATGAGGACTCAATGGTTCCAAGAAACACTGATGTCGTGAAGAACTCTAAGGTTCAGTGTCATCTCACTGTAGAAGAGCTGCTCAAAGCAAAACCTGAGCTATGGAATCATGTGAAGGATCAGGTTCCAGAACTTGATTCCAATATGCCAAAAGCAAGCTCTAATCAAAATGTTCCAGAGATACCTCTCGATAAAATAGGAGACATGAGCGAAGGTGAAGAAGGTAATACTTATCTTCCAATCACCTATCAAGGTTACACAACCAAAGCAATTGTAGATTCAGGTGCTGGTGTTGCTATTGCGACCACCTCTTTGTGGAAGGGATGGGGTGAACCCACATTAAGACCAACTAGAATGAAGCTTCAAATGGCAGATGGTCATTTTGAAGGACCTCTAGGACTGCTTGAAGGGATAACTCTAACCACTTGTGGTGTAGAGTTTGAACATACATTTTCTATATGTGACTTTGAGAAAAATAATGTCTATGAGATGATCCTAGGAAGACCCTTCCTACGACAATTGCAAATAGTACAGGATTGGGGAACCAACTCCTTGTACTTACAGCACTTAGGGGTCACCACCAAGGTCAATTTCAAGGATTACACCTTCAGAGATGTACCACCCCTACAGTGGAATCCTATCCACAAAGCGAAAGAAGATTCTATCTCCATGCATTCTGGAAGTTCACCTGATCCATCATGGTTGCATGAAGATACTCACTTGTGGATGTGCAAGGTCACAGAGGAAGAGGAAAAGCGCCTAAAAGCAAGAGAAGAAGGAACTCCCCCAGGAGATAGACCAATCAAAGACCCAGCCTATACACCGATGATATTTCCAGATGAGGAATTTGAGCCTCATGGTTGGGCAGAAATCTTAGCTACCATGGACATTGCAGTCAATGAGGAACAATGGACACCTCATTGTGATGAGGAGAGTTATGATATTTCAGTGTTCATGTGTCAGCCGTTATTGGAAGAGTGTGATCCTAGTGAGGTCATACAAGAAGCAGAGAATGACGATGATCTAGAATCCATTGTGATGGATACTTACTTTGACTCAGAGGAGCACTATTTAGAAGACATAGGAGTGTTAACACAAAAAGAAGAAGAACCTCTCACAAGTATTAAAACTGTAAATTCAAAGGATGGAAGTGAGGGTAGTCACAAGAAAAAGAAAAGAAAAGCAGTGAAACAAGAAGAGGACGAATCATTGTTTGAAGTACCAGAAAATTTCAAGAAATATGAAGTGGAAGACCGAAAAATTTTGGTACGAATGCCTAAGAGAGAGGCCATCATAGGAGAAGCATATGATAACAAAGAAAAGACTAAAAAGATTGTAGTGACTATTGAAGAGAATGAAGAGCAGTGTACGTACATAGGAGATGACCTAAGTGCAAAAGAAGAAGCAGAGCTTGTAGCTCTATTAAGGGAATATAGGGACATGTTTGCGTGGCACTAAAGAGATATGAAGGCAATAGATCCACGAATTTGCTCTCACACGATCCCCATGACTACAGATGCCAAACCCACCAAACAAAAGCCCTACACATATAATGACACTTATGCAGACAAAAAAAAAAAGAAATTGATAGGCTGATTGAAGCTAGATTTATCTATGAGATCGAGCATATTGAGTGGGTGTCCCTCATTGTAGTAGTGCCCAAGAAGAATGGAAAATTGTGAGTGTGTATTAACCTAAAACAAGTTAATGCCGCTACGATTAGAGATAGTTATCCGCTTCCAATCACTAAACATTTATTGGAACGTGTTGCCGGCAAGGAAGTTTATAGCTTTCTTGATGGATTTTCAAGTTACAATCAAGTAGCCATTGCCCCAGAAGATCAACACAAGAGAGCTTTCGCCACAGAATGGGGAATCTTTGCATTTCGTGTGATGCCATTTAGTCTCACTAATGCACCTGCAACATTCCAAAGGCTCATGTGTCATGTCTTCAAGGAGTTCTTGCGAAAGAGCTTAGAAGTATATGTGGATGATTTATGTGCACATTCCCAACAAAGAAAATACCACATCCCTGAGCTTAGACAGATTTTCAACAATTGTAGAGAATATCGAGTGTGTCTGAACCCAGAAAAGTGTGTATTTATGGTCCGACAAGGTAAAATCTTAGGTCATATTGTTTCTAAGAATGGAATTTCAACAGATGTGGACAAAGTAAAAGCCATTGCAGAATTGTTGAGACCACAGAACATTAAAGAGGTTCAAGCCTTTATGGGCCATTGTGGATACTATCGTAGGTTTATCCACATGTATGCCATCATTGGTAAACCTCTTTATGGATTGTTGACAAATTTTGAGTGGAACGATGAATGTGAAAAATCCTTCAATGAGCTAAAAAGACGTTTATGCTCAGCACCAATACTGTCCACCCCTGATTGGAGTAAACCATTCCATGTCCATGCGGATGCATCCAATCATGCAATAGGATGTGTGCTAGTGCAACCCACAGGTGAAGGAAACCTAGATTTTCCAATAGCATATGCTAGTAGGCAATTAAATGCTACTGAACGAAACTATACGACAACCGAGAGAGAAGGCTTAGGCATGGTATATGCTGTGAAAAAGTTTAGACACTATCTGTTGGCCAACAAGTTCAAGTTTTTTACTGATCACCAAGCCTTATTGTATTTGGTCAATAAACCCTGCAACACAGGATGCTTAGTAAGATGGTTCCTCTTTCTAATGGAATATGACTTTGAAGTTGTTGTCACGAAAGGTAGGACCCACCTTAGGGCAGACCATCTTTCTCGCATCACTTCACAAGAGCCACCGCAAGGAGTGTCTAATGAACTACCTGAAGCTTATTTGTTCAATTTAGAAGTTGTTCCTAAATGGGCAAATAAGTTAGTACCTGTCCTAACCTTCGGACCCACAAATAAGAACGTAAAAACAAGCAAAGAAGAAATTGTAAGGTCACAAAAATATCAAATATTGGCAGGAAGCATGTACAAACAAGATACCAAGGGAGTATTAGCTTTTTGTGTCGAGGACGATTGTTAGGCCACCGGATTGGCACAATGTAATTTTACATTTTCATATACTACACGCACCGAAAGGGCGTAGCGAAGCGATGTAACCTTTTTTACCCATTAATGAAGAGACATTACGGTGTTCTCCGGCGGTAGAGGAGACGGGAATCGCCAGACTGTCTGTCTGGTCGATTGCGACTACACTAGAGACATCGTGGTGCAGAGTTAACATATATTCGACATACTGTTAAGTTTGTTCTTACTGAATTGTCATAATTTATTACTAACATAGTAACGTTGTCTTAACATCAATAAGTTTAACGACTGTGTGGTTGATAATTTGCGCAATGACCTACTGTGTAAGGATAACCGTAGTCCAAGAATTGCAAATGTATAACAGAAGTTAATGCCTGGACGTATAATTACTGTTTGGGTAATTAGTTAATTGGGAAAATTAAGTAAAGGGCCTCTGCATTGTCAGACCCCTACCATCCCCAAGAACCCGGAAGAGATTAAAAGTGACTTGATTGAAGTCCTTTTAACACTGGCGTCGTCTGTGGGAAGATGGAACTAGATTGAGAATAATCAGTAAAGGTAGAGTAGTACGTAAGGCAAGCGGTGCAGAAGTGATATATGTCGGTTACTCGGTCCGGGGAGTTGTATTCAAAGTATAGGAGAGACCAGCATCCTTGGGCAGTTCCAAATCTATTAGGGACACCCCCAGGAGGTAGAAGTACAGGTCATTTAAGCCCAGTGGTAGAAGGATCGGAGCCAGTTAGCAGTGATTCTGGTGCTAGTTCGGTGACACATGATGAGATTCCGGTGTGATTCCGGTACGTTCTTAAGAAGGTACAGTGACTTCTGGGTGTACAGAGACGTAGTGCGCAGTTAGTCCGATGCTATCTGGTCAGAATTCAACTATTTTTGGTGACAAAGTTGTGTTAGCGAGTGAGACTGTTTCCGATGAAAAGATAACCTAGGGCGGTGAAAGTTTGATAAGTTCCGGTGGGAGTTCGGTACCATTTAGTGGGAATTTGAAATTTTTCGGTGATAGTGTAGTACTACTTGGTGGATCTGTATTACATTCACCACTCTTTGGGGCAAGCTTACATGATTTTGATGCCAAAGCGGAGGACAGGTTATTTGATTTGGAGATAAGTAAGAAATTCAATGCCATTTTCAAACCGGAAGGTGAGCAGGCTGACAATATAGATTCTGAAGGACAAGAGACACCTCCCTCACAGACAAATAACAACAACACTACTCATGCTAGCACTATGAGTGGGTCACAGTCTCAGCAGCAGACACCCCCACAGCCACAACCGCAGTTTCAGCAGTAGCAACAACATCAACCCCAGCCAATCATTCCACTTCGACTGGTTCCGACTGGGGTTACATATACCAAATTTGGTGGGTTTCCGGGTGATGATCCCAATGCACATGTCCGCACATTCAAGATAAGTTATGCAGTGTTGAATCATCCACCCGATCCGGCGTATAAGGCCATCGTATTTCAGGCCACCTTAGTTAATGAAGCAGCTAGGTGGTTGACTGAGTATGATATTAATCATTTTGTTAACTATGATGCTATGAGGGATGCGTTTTTACAGAGGTTCCGGTTGAAGAAAAATCCTGCCGAAATCTTCGACTATTTGTAGAACAATCAGCAGAAGCTGCATCAGACTGTTCAGGAATACGCAACAATGTTTCGAACTCACTTAAGGCAGCTGCCTCCGGCACATGCTAATCTACTGGACGATGTTATAACCCAATGGTTCATTAACGGACTGAATCCGCAGCTTAAACAAATCATGATCATCCGTTGTGTGGGTGCAATGACACTGGATGCTGTTATTGCGATGGCCCTGCAACTAGAGCATAAAGTTGGAGGATTTATAGAAGACTTGGAATGGCTGAAAGCCAGTAAGAACGTAGCGGATGATCCGGCCAAGCAGGTGTATTGGACCAGGTGCAAAAATCCAGGGCACACCAGTGCTACATGTGCCCTTAACCAGATGTATTGTGCCATCTGCAACACAACAGGACACTCAACGGAAAACTGCACGTATAATGCCAAGGTGTAGGGTAGAGCAGCTGTAAACGCCATCATACAAGAACCAGGTCAGCCAACAACCCATTACATGCCGCCACAGATGCGAACCAATCAGTCGCAAGGATATAGAAATTATCGGGGGCAGCGGAACACCAATTCAATTCAAATCAATGGCAGGCAGTACATTAGCGTAAGGTACGTCTCTTCCACCCCCTCGATGTCATTTTTGCGGCGAGGTTGGTCACATCCATAGATTCTGCAAGGAAGCAACAGAGTACGATAAAAGGAAGAAGGAGCGACAAAATCCAATGACCAACATGGTTTATATTTCACCAGTCGAGTCACAAGCAGCTATAGTGCAGACGAGATCGGGTAAGCAGTTGCAACCAGCAGCGGAAGTGTTCGAGCCTGGTATCCGTGAGTAGCAGCGAATGTTTACAAGGGCTAGTCAATGGACAACTAAAGAGCCGACTGTGTTTCCTGACCCCATTCCGGTAACACAGGTCCCTCTACCACAAGCAAGACCGCATGAACAAAATTCTGCCTCAACAACATTAGAATCATCATCAGAATCGGTGAGAATTACGACCCAAACAGATCAAGTATGGGACCTCCTATCTAAGGCTTCCATCACACTCCCTTTGGGACAGTTGCTTGCGTTAGTGCCAGGAGTAAGGCAACAATTTCAACAGCAGGTTAGTCCTCGATCTTCCTATACTCTGTCGACTGCAACCATACAACCGAAAATTGATTCTACAGTGGATCATTCAGTCCCATTGATCACCGTCTGGCACAAAAACCACAAGATTACCCAAGTTCTAATTGATGGTGGATCGGGTGTGAATATAGCAACGGTAGCACTCTACAAGTAATTGGGTTGGACCCAAATTGAACCCGTCCAATTTTTTGTGCGAATGGCAGACCAATCCCGAGTCCATCCAGTGGGCTTAGTATGTAATATCCCGATCACCCTACAAGGAACCACATTTAAAATGACTTTTGTACTCCTAGACTTACCAGAATCCAGCCTCGACTACAACTTACTCTTCACCAGACCATGGCTAAGGCAAGCCAAAGTGGTACAGGATTGGTTAGTGCAGGAGTTAACTTTCAAAGATAATCACACGAAATATGTAGTTAAATTGGATGCTATGCAACCCTGTGAACTTCATGCAAGACCATATATAGCGGAGCCGGTACATATGTTGGATGGATTATCTGATGATGAGGCAGAGGCGTTCCTGAAGACCAATAAGGATATGATCGCATTAGGTACTGTAGATCTCCAGTCAATAGCAGACAAGTGGAGTCCGGCAGTTTGTACGGTTGTACCAATGACCGGAGAAGTAGAAGCAGATGAGGATATGACAATGGACGAAGCAACCGTACAAGAACTGTTGCAGCCAGCTGATGATGTGGTGCAACCCCGATAATTTTATGTACCAGAAGATCAATTGATAACATACAACTTGGGAGACACGGTTAACCCAAGGCCTGTGAACATTAGGGTCGGACTAGCAGGGCAATTCCAAGAAGACTTGGTACAACTCTTACGTGAATTTTTAGATGTCTTTGCTTGGGATTACAAGGACATGAAGGGTCTGGACCCCAGAATTTATCAACACCGGGTGGTGCTGAAGCCAGATGCACGACCATTCAAACAAGCCAGCTACCGGATGAATCCGCATTATGCAGCCCAAGTGAAAACCAAGTTAGATCGCCTTCTAAAGGTTGGATTCATTGTTCCCATTGAACATTTAGAGTGGATATCTCCAATAGTGATCGTCCGAAGAAAAATAAGCAGTTGTGTATCTATGTTGATTACCGGAAACTGAATGCTGCCACTGTCCCGGATCCATTCCCTCTCCCCTTTTTGGACACAATGCTCGATAGGGTAGCAGGGCATGAAATGTATTCGTTTCAGGATGGCTACAGTGGATATAATCAGGTGAGAATGGCCGAACAAGACATACCAAAGACAGCGTTTATCACGAAGTGGGGTGTCTATGCTTGCACCGTAATGTGGTTCGGATTAAGGAATGCACCGAGTACCTTCCAATGATGCATGCATGAAGTCTTTTCACCTTACTTAACTACCTTTATGCAAGTATATTTGGATGATTTTTCCTTATTTGGCAAGACTTCGGTGCACCTGTATCATTTACGGTGTTGCTTTGAAAAATGTCGAGAATACCGATTATGCTTGAATCCGACCAAATCTATTTTTGCGGTCTCCTGTGGTAAACTGCTTGGCCATATTATCTCTAAACAAGGAATACAGGTCGATCCGGATAAAGTAGTAGCCGTGTTGGAGGCACCAGTCCCAATGACACCAAAAGAATTTATGCGCTTTCTTGGTCAAATCCGGTGGCATGGCCGACACTTACGGTGGTTAGCTCACTTAGCAACACCACTAAACAGGCTTATGACCAGCACTCCGTGGCAGTATGTTTGGACATAGGAGTGCCAAAACGCATTTGATCGTTTAAAGGTTTTATTAACGCAGGCCTCGATTTTACAACCACCAGATTGGGAATGTCCGTTCCATGTCTTTGTGGATGCATCAGACATAGCTATTGGTAGCGTACTAATGCAGCAAACTGACAAATGGTTTCGGCTTGTATATTATGCAAGTCGCCGATTAGCCCTTGCCGAAAGAAACTATTCAATGACCGAAAGAGAATGTCTCAGGTTAGTGTATTCTGTTAAAAAGTTGCGACATTATTTGTTGGGCCGAAGATTCACCTTCCACGTGGATCATGCCGCACTCGTGTACTTGGTCCGACAGCAACATTTAGGTGGTCGATTGGCTCGATGGGTTTTACTCTTACAGGAGTTCGACTATGACGTTATTCATCGACCTGGCACAGCACATGCCTTGGCGGATTTTCTATCTCGATTGGATTCCGGTGAGCCTCCGGTAGGGGTTGATGACACTACACCGGCAATTTACCTTACCGAGCCAACTACTGAAGAATCTGCAGAACCTCTTGTTGCTCCTACATACTACGATATGTTACTAACTCTCCGCACCGACAGGTGTCTCCCTCCTCATACTCCCCCTGCTCTGCGGCGGAAACTTGCAGTTTACAGTCGAAGATTCTGGTTGATTGTAGGTCAACTGTACTACATGGATCATACTGGTGTTTTACTTCGATGTATTCCTCCCCATGAAGCAGAATCGGTTATTGCTCTGGCTCATTCATTACCCTCGGGCAGACATTTCGCAGTTGATCTTACTCACCGTAAAATTTTGAAAAGTGGGCTTTGGTGGCCTATAGTGTACAAAGATGTGACTCACTTTGTGTAGCAGTGTGATACCTGTCAATGGTCTGGAGAGCCATTACAGCGGCACTTCTTTCCCCTTCAGCCTGTTTTACCTCTGGAACCCTTTTAGAAGTGGGGTCTAGATTTCATTGGCCCAATAACACCACCAACGACCCTCACCAACAATCGATACATACTGACTTGTATAGATTATGCCACTAGATGGGTGGAAGCTTGGGCTTTACGGTTTGCCACAGCTATTTTGGTGGCCAAATGTTTAATGAAGGATGTCTTCCTGCGTTATGGATTACCTCTGGAGCTCGTGATAGACCAACGAACGCATTTTGCAAACAACTTAATGCAAGTACTGACTCGGACTTTTCAAATTGTACATAAATTCATCTCACTGTACTATCCACGTGCTAATGGTCTGGCTGAAAGCACCAATAAGACTCTATTGAATATGCTACGCAAATTGCTTTTGGAATGTCTGGAACGTTGGGACCAGTTACTACCTGCAGTTTTGTGGGCTTACCGGACTACGTACAAGGTAGCTACTGGCATGACCCCGTTCAAGCTTGCTTATGGATTGGAAGCTATTGCACCGATGGAAGTAGTAGTGCCAAGCCTATGAGTTGCCTTAGCTCAAAAATTGCTGCCGGAAGAATCTTTGCCCTTTCGGTTGGATACACTCAGATCATTGGATGAACATCGTTGGGAAAGCTTCATGACTCTTCAAGAAGTTCAGAATCTTCAAGCCCGTACTCATGACCGTTTTCTCAAAACCCCTGTCTTTAAAATTGATCAAGTAGTGTTATTCTATAATGCTAAAACAAACAGATCTGCTAGGCAATTTAAATTATGGTGGTTTTGGTCCATATCGGATTGCTAAACAAGTGGTCCCAACAACTTTTCGATTGGCGACCTTAACAGGTGTTCTTTTGCCAAAAGTGATTAATGGTTCTAAGCTTCGGCCATATCACCAACCGGACGATAACCGATGATGTGTACCTCGTCTTGTTCGTGTGTCATTTGTTTTATTTCTTTCCCCGTATTTCGGTTGACCACAGACCGTAATCTCCTTGTTTTGGTATCTAAATATGATTAATCGCCGCCCTGTGTTACTGTTTCTGCTCATGGATGGATGCCGTAATTATGACGGATATCTTTCCAATACCGCGTGATGATTAGGGTTTTCGACCGCCTAATGTTGTCTGTGTACTACTTAATCTTGTTTCTTTTCTTGTTAATCGTTTTGTTTGTGTGCTTGTGCGTTATTTGTTCTCTGTGTTCTTGTGATTACTCATGTGCGCCATGGAAGCTCTCGCGAATGTCGCCACCTTCCGTGCAGGACTCACTCCTGAAGTGAGTGAGTATTTACGCACCCGTGGTCTTTTGTCCTTCGCTGAATTGCCTTGCCATTCAATGGAGGGTCAACCATTTTATGCGCAGATCATTTCTGCCATCACCTCTACACCTGCTACAGAGCAATGTTGGCCCATAGCCTGTTTACCATCATGAGTTGTTATTACTTTAACTTTGTTTGCCGATGCCTTCCGGCTTCCTCGAGAAGAATTGGAGAATGGTCCACGTCTTCCCATAGCCACCATGAAAGAGTTGTTTCCCTGGCACTCATCTAATGAGTACGCCATTCTATGTAGACCTAAACCGGGGCGTACAGCTCTGCAATTTTTAGTCGCTATTTTGAATTTACAAAAACGCACCTATGGTATCTCTCGCCCCTTCTATTTGATGATAGACATTGCGTCCCGTGAAACTGTCAATTTCACATCCTTCTACTTCCGACGCACTCACCGTGAATGTGTTGCAGTTATCAAACAAGTCAATAAAGGTGACCTTCCATGCTCTCGTCTACCACATATCCTCACTTTTCTCTTTCCAGTAATCCAAGCCGCGCAACCCCCTCCAACCGCTCCCTTCTTGTTGCATGAAGAATCTACTCATATGCTCGAGGATGAGCAAGATGATGATGCCGACCTGTTGCAACTTTTTCGCCGAAAACAAAGATGTGTGAGCCCCTCTAGCAGTCAGGTGCAAGGATCAACTGTTGGCCATGAAGATGAAATCTTCCACGACACTGCTACATCCATTCATGTCGATTCTTCCGTTCCTTCTTCTCCAATTAAGCAGCCAGAACAAGGTGCCCACATAGCAGACTCTAAAGAAGTTTCTTCTCGGGAGTACTCTCATCAGCAAGATGAAGAAGCTGTGAAGGCGATTGTAACCGAAATCCTCACCGAAGTAATTTCCAATGTGGAGGTCGTGCTCGATAAAACGGATGCGACAAATCAGCAGACAATCGGAATAGTGCTGCTGCCAAGCTCTCTTATCCCCCTTCCTCCTCCAATGGACCCCGTTGAGCCTGCTGTGACTGAAGTTCCTACTGCTCCATCATATTCTCCCGATTACTCTCCACCACCTTCCCCTCACCTATTATCAGCCTCGTCATCCCAGCCACTTCCTGCTTTTCCGCCTTCGCAAGTTCTTTTCAGCGAGTTAGAATCTATGGGTCGTCTTCTTATTCAATTCTCACAGCAATTACCACATGAGATGAAGATGGCAACAGAAAATATTCGGCAAGAATTGCAAGCTAAAGTGGATTTATTAGAAGTAGATATTGCTCCTTTACAGGAAGAAGCTCATGCAGTAAAAGCAGAGAATCATGCTCTACAAGTGTAGTTGCAGTAGTACCAAGCGCAATTCAGAACATGAATTACTAATTGCTCAACGAGATGTAGCATTGGCTGAGTTAAAAGCCAAGGATGTTCTTTTAACTGCTCATGATGAAGAAATCAAGCAATTAAATAAGTTGGTACAGGATAAGGAGGATGCTCGGATCACTCTCGGTAATCTTTTAGAAGAAACTCGCGCCGAGCTTGATGAGGTTGTGCAGAGAGGACAAGAAATGGCTACTTTGGCTAAGCAGACTACTGCAGAAATGGCTACTTTGGCTAAGCAGACTACTACAGAATTACAGGCCGCATCTGCCGATCTTTTTCAGGCAAATTCTGCCTTAAAAGCACAAACGGATCTGACAATTCAACTTAAGAAAGAGTTAGTAGGAATCATGAAACAAAGAGATGCATATTATAGAACCATCCAATATCAAGCTCAGGAACTGGAACGCAGAGAAAAGCAGTTCGGATTTCAAGCAAAAAGATTATCATGGATTGATGCTCAGATTGCGGATACAAAGCAGCAAAGAGATGCTGCCTTAGCTAATGAATTTTACTTACAAGAGGCATTTTTGCAGACACAGGCAGATCTTTTGATGAGTCAAGTCATTGCAGCAAGTTTAGTACGAACTGACGCACAGTTGGTGGAGCCGGAAACCTTAAAGCTTATTCTGGATTCATTAAAATAAAGAATCACGAGAACCTTCAAATTAGCCCGAACTATGTATATACAAGGCATTGTAGATGAGCCTTAATGTTATTTTCTTTGCGGGTTTGAGTCCACCGTGCGTACCAATGTTAGGCTGTCGGATTGGCACAATGTAATTTTACATTTTCATATACCGCATGCACCGAAAGGGCGTAGCGGTGTTACCCATTAATGAAGAGACATTACGGTGTTCTCCGGCGGTAGAGGAGATGGGAATCACCAGACTGTCTGTCTGGTCGATTGCAACTACGCTGGAGACGTCGTGGTGCAGAGTTAACAAATATTCGGCATACTGTTAAGTTTGTTCTTACTGAATTGTCGTAATTTATTACTAACACAGTAACATTGTCTTAACATCAATAAGTTTAACGACTGTGTGGTTGATAATTTTCACAACGACCTACTGTGTAAGGATAACCGTAGTCCAAGAATTGCAACTGTATAACAGAAGTTAATGCCTGGACATATAATTACTGTTTGGGTAATTAGTTAATTGGGAAAATTAAGTAAAGGTTCTCTGCATTGTCAGACCCCTACCATCCCCAAGAACCCGGAAGAGATTAAAAGTGACTTGATCGAAGTCCTTTTAACACTCGCGCCGTCTATGGGAAAGAGTTAGCAGGAATCATGAAAGAAAGAGATGCATATTATAGAATCATCCAATATCAAGCTCAGGAACTGGAACGCAGAGAAAAGCAGTTGGGATTTCAAGCAGAAAGATTATCACGCATTGATGCTCAGATTGCGGATACGAAGCAGCAAAGAGATGCTCCCTTACTTACAAGAGGCATTTTTGCAGACACCGGCAGATCTTTTGATGAGTCAAGTCATTGCGGCGAGTTTAGTACGAAGTGACGCACAGTTGGTGGAGCCGGAAACCTTAAAGCTGATGCTGGATTCATTAAAATAGAAAATCACTAGAACCTTTAAATTAGCCCAAACTATGTATATACAAGGCATTGTAGATGAGCCTTAATGTTATTTTCTTTGCGGGTTCGAGTGCACCGTGCGTGCCAGTGTTAGGCCGCCAGATTGGCACATTGTAATTTTACATTTTCATATACCGCACGCACCGAAAGGGCGTAGCAAAGCAATGTAACCTTTTTTACCTATTAATGAAGAGGCATTACGGTGTTCTCCGGCGGTAGAGGAGACGAGAATTGCCAAACTGTCTGTCTCGTCGATTGCGAGTACGCTGGAGATGTTGTGGTGCAGAGTTAACATATATTCCGCATACTGTTAAGTTTGTTCTTGCTGAATTGTCGTAATTTATTACTAACACAGTAGCATTGTCTTAACATCAATAAGTTTAACGACTGTGTGGTTGATAATTTGTGCAACGACCTACTATGTAAGGATAACCGTAGTCCAAGAATTGCAACTCTATAACAGAAGTTAATGACTGGACGTATAATTACTATTTGGGTAATTAGTTAATTGGGAAAATTAAGTAAAGGGCCTCTGCATTGTCAGACCCCTAACATCCCCAAGAACCTGGAAGAGATTAAAAGTGACTTGATCGAAGCCCTTTTAACAATGATGAACATACTAGTTGGTTGCAACAAGCTCATGAGGGATTGCTAGGAAATCACTACTCTAAACAACGAACATTGCAGAATCTAAAACGTTTAGGAGTATATTGGCCTAGCATGGACAAGGAAATTCATGAGTGGATTAAGAATTGTCCAATGTGCAAAGAGAGACCCCCAGTGGAGCATGCCACTCTTTATCACGTTTCGTTAATTCCTAATTGGAGTGCTCCATTGGTAGAATTCATGAGATCAGGAGCATTACCCAATGAGGCTAGCCTAGCACGAAGAAGAAGCATGGAGCAAGAGGCTCAGGACTATGCCTTAGTAGGAGACAACCTATATTGGAGAGGCAAAGATGGATACTTAAGACTGTGCGTTCATGAATCAGACTATTTGAAAGTCTTAGAAACTGCACATAGCAGTGTTGTAGGTGGGCACTTTGGGCATGACCGAGTAATTAAGACCATCCTATTCTCAAGACTTTGGTGGCCCACTCTTCATATGGATGCCCATACCTATTTGAAGAAATGTGACACATGTCAACGAGCACAATATCCGATCAGAAAATATGAGATGCCTTTGAGGCCAATGATGGGAGGACGCGCATTCTCGAAGTGGGGTATAGACTTTGTGGGTCCTATTAACCCCCCAGCTAGAAACTCCCATGCGGAATACATTATTGTAGCCACTGATTACCTTACCAAGTGGGTGGAAGTAAAAGCCACAACAAAGAATGATGCTCAAACGACTGCTAAGTTCTTATTCGAAAACGTGTTCACTAGATACGGGTTACCAATAGAGTTAGTAAGTGATAGAGGTATGCACTTCTTGAACTAGGTCATTGAAAATCTCCTTCACGAATTCATGGTGATACATAAGAAGTCTGCTCCCTATCATCCACAAGCTAACGGACAAGCCGAGAGCACAAATAAGATGTCAACACAAGCTAACGGACAAGCCGAGTTACGGCGATTAGGCCTAGATGTCAACACAAAAGCTCCAAAATATCACATGGACATGTCCATATATTTTTAGTATATATTTAATAAATATTATTTACATTAATACATGAAAATAAACATATAAAATATGTATAAAGTAAAACATAGAATAAATAAAAAAGAAAAGGAATAAAATAAAATCTCTAACATAGGAAATAAAAAAATAAAAAAGAAAGAAATAAAATTAAAAAACCTCTCTCTCTCTCTCTACGTCCGTCGGTTGCATGGGGGGGAAAGAGATTAAACAAAATAAAAATAAAAATAAAATAAATAATAAAAAAAACTTTCTTTTACTCTCTCTCTCTCTGTCTCTCTCTCTCCTACACTGGTCGGGTCCGCCGGCTGTAGGGGGAGGGAAGAAGAGAATAAAAAATAAAATAAAAAAACAATAATAAAAAAAAGTAAAACCTCTGTGTGTGTGTGCGCATCCGTCGGCTGCAGAGGGAGGGAAAGAAGAGAATTAAATAAAAATAAAATAAAAAAGAAAAATAAAAAAAACAAAACTCTCTCTCTCTCTCTCTCTCTCTCTCTCTCTCTCTCTCTCTCTCTCTCTCTCTCTCTCTCTCTCTTTGTGCGTCCCTTGGCTGTAGGGGGGGGGGTGGAAGAAGAGAATCAAATAGAAATAAAATAAGAAAAGAATAAAAAACAAAACTCTCTCTCTCTCTCTCTCTCTCTCTCTCTGTGCTGCGCGCAATGCGTTGTGCTGGAGGCAGAGATGAGAGGGAAAGAGAGGGAGAAAAAGAGGGAAAGAAGGGAAGAGAGGGAGATTAAAGAAAGAAAAAGAAAGGGAGAAAAAAAAGAAGAAGAAGGAAAGAAGTAAAGAAAGAAAAAAGAAAGAAGGAGAACAAAATAACCTCCTCTCTCTATCTGCATCTTCAGAATAAAAAAAGCAAAAAAATTTGCTTTCCATTAAATGAATTGCAAAAGTAAGAGAGATGGTCTTCTCTCTCCTCCTACCAAGGATAGCATGCAAATGAGTGCACATGCAACCATAGCCTAGAGCATAGAGTAAATAAAGTATCTGCAAAAATAACATGAGCTTCGGAATACGACTCCCCTCCTTTTGTACTTGTGAGTAGCCCACATTTTCCCTAAGTCAACTCAATCATGCAGCCTACAATAACTCCACATCAACTCAACTCTATTCAACCAAAAAAAATGGTGTGGGTTTTTCTCCTATTTAATTTCCCAAAAAATACACAATCTCTACTAAAAATAAATATTCACTTGACTTTAGACTTTTATCATCCATTTGGATTTAAAAAAATGCAACCCTTCAATTCTTTTCAATTATTTATTTACTTTAGAATCAATTAAATTTAACCTATCAATTATTAAATTTAAATACATTTCCATAACCTTAATATTATTTAAATAATATCAATTATTAATTAACATATTTAATTATTCATTTACATTTAAAATATTTGTTAAGGTTTTATTTAGTACATTTTCCCTATTCATTAACTCCGTTAGAGGCTAAAACCTACTTAATTAACCTCTTAACCATAGGTTTACCTTAAACTACCCTTAAAGGTTTACCTTAAACTACCCTTAAATCATGTTTTTAACCCTCAACTAACCCATAAACTAAACTTCTACCCTATTAAAGCCCTTTAGATTTATTAGTTAAAACCTTAATTAACCTTAAAATTAAGCTTTTACCCTATAAAACATAATCAAACCCTACATTTGGCCCTTGAATACCCTTGAATTTACTTTCAAACTTTAAATAAACCCTTAACTAACCCTTAATTCTTAATCTATAGACACAATTACATTTGAAACTACCTTTTTAAATACTTCCCATCTTTGTACTGATCATCAAAACTTTCTCTCCTGCAAAATTTAAAATCAAACATAAGTTAAAAATTTCATAAACTATTCAAACTAAGTTATTCAATTAATCTTTTAATTTTAAATAATATTTTAAGAGGAATAAAATCTTTCTAACATCCGCCCCCACTAAACCTGCACATCGTCCCGATGGGCCAACCTGCAGATTCAAGTGGAACATATCAAATTCTTTTGTAAATAAATTGTATATTTTCAAAGTTTTATTTTATCATGCATTCATACTTTGTGCAATTAAAAAGATTAGTACGAATCTTCTAAAAAACAAAGTAGATATAATTCATATAGATATCATGTTATATCTCAGAATCCACATTTAAATAAGCATTTATAGGAATAAATCATAAGTGTCATAGTCCTTCTGTTCATGTGACTTGCTTGGAATAAGTAACTTATCCTGCATAGCAGCATATACCAAAACTTTTTCATCAGTTAATAGAATTATTTGACTCCTACTTTTATTTCCTATGGTCTGACTCTCCATTCATTTCTTTTTTTATTTTTCATATCATTCTTTTTCGTGCTTTATTACTCCATCCCAACTCAGCTCTTTATTTATTTTTAACAAATCGGCCTATACCGAAATTGGGTGCGACTCTTGGACTTGTCCACCCGGCCAAGTTTATTCCACTTTTCTACCAACCCGGCATAGCACACGACAAAACTACGTCAGGCCTACATGAAATCGACGTCGGCTCGTGGCTCTAGCCACCCAACCAGAGTGACTCCACTTGCCTATCAACCCATATAGGCACATGAAACATAAAGGTTAGGCCTATGATGAAACTAGCGTCAGCTCGTGGCCTTGATCACCCAACCAAGGTTATTCCACCCGCCTACTAGCCCAACATAGCACACCAACTACAAACACATACATATAGACGAAATTGGGTATGAAGTTTTATTTTTTTAATTCATTTGGAGGTCAGATCTCATAAGGAATAAATAGTAAGATACAAAAATCCCACTTACTAATGCATATACATGTATTCATAATAAGGCTACCATTTGTTCCAAAAGCTTCCAATTCCAAAAGTTTCTATTTAACTATCTGATTTAATTCATATAAATACAAGTTTTTCATGCATCAATCATAAATATATCAAATATTTAACATCTTAAATTCTACTTGATTTTTTTTTAAATTTGAACATATCCTTTTAACTCATTTAGTAATGCAATGTATATACACAAAAAATCAAACAAATCTTTAATTAAAACTTTTTCACCTGATTTAAAACAGATCTTTAATCTTCATCAGCATCAGCATCTTCATCAGCATCTTCATCAATCTCATAATCTTCATTATTTTGTTTCTTGAATAGTTTAACTCTTTTCCCTGCAATCAAATTTCTCAACAAAGAACCATCAAATTCCCTAAGTTTAAACGTACCATTATAAAAAATAGTTACTACTACATACAAACATCTTTTAATTAACTTCTTCCTAGCATCATACTGTGTATCAAAAGTACTATCGTAAACTAATACCCAATCATCTACTTCTACAGTACGAGGTGTAAGTCTATGTTTTTTATCAAAATATAATTTATTTTAAAGTCGTGATTCTCTAACTTTTTGTACAGCTTCTTCAATCATTTTATTTCTTAGATCTAACTGCATCATCCTAATAGAAATCAGATCTTCGAGTCATCTCATTATTCCACGAAAGCGTCGTCCATGAAATAATCTAGGTCTGGATAGGAAAAATTGGCTTCTGACAGTACATTAGTTCTACAGGCATAAATCTTGTAGACCTAGTATACGTCATCCTGTCTGCCCATAGTGCGAAAGGAAGGAACTTAGGCCACTGCGCTGTATCACCATTGCAGGCCTTAGAGATTGCCTTCACAATAGATGGATGACCCCATTCAATCTTACCATTAGACTCCGGATTATAAACAGTTGTGAGAGATAATCAAATCCCATGCTGGTCAAAGAATTCTCTTGCCTCTTGAGCATCTAACTCGCCCCTATCTGCTACTATCTTTTCTACATATCCAAATCTAGAAATAACTTCTTCTAACAAAAATCTACATATGTTATAAGTAGTTTTAGTACGAAGATATCTACCCTCTACATGATTAGTCAAGTCTTCCCTAGCTAATACTATATAGCTCATCCTATCTAAACCTTTAGGCATGGTCACTAAATCAACTACCCACTTGTAATGAATACAAGGAGGGTAAGTAGGGTGCAGAGGTTCCCTATGTCTAACTGACGAATGTACCTGACAAGTAGTACAAGAACTTATAAAGTCACGTATATTCACATACATATCTAGCCACCAATAAGCTTCTTTAATTTTATCATACGTCGCAAAGAAGCCTTTATGTCCTACCCAAAGAGTTTCATGCATATCTATCATAACTCTATTTTGAAGGTTTTTATTTTCTAAAACTCGTTGCGAACATCTAATTTTTCCTTTTGCATGACGCCAAATAAAACCATCCTCTAGAAAGAAATTAAATGCACGTTTTCTAATGTCTCTAAACCTATTAGCTGACCAAATAGGTAATTGCTTCAAAGTGCTAAGATAATATCCTATATCATACCAAATTCCCTCATATTCTTTTTCATTAAATTTTTCATACATATAATCATCAGAGATATAATTAATCACATTTAATTCAGTTTCAGTCATGTCATCATTTTCAAACTTAGCCCTAGAAAGCATATCTGCAATTGAGTTAGTTTTTCCTGAAATATGATTTAAAACAGGATTAATAAACTTAATATAAGATATCCAACTTAACATTGCTATGTTTGGAGATGAACAATTAGTAATCATTCCTATTAATGGTAAACAATCTATTTCTATCACTACATTAGCTCCTATAAAATATTCCTTGTTAGTTTTTAACACAGTAACTAATTCACGTTTTATTTGTGGATAATGTTTTTTAGTTTCATGTAAAATTTTAGCCCCAAATCTAATAGCATATCTATTTCCCTCATTATCATCTTGTCCTATTATCCATCCTACACCTATGGGACTTGTATCTACAGTTAAAATAATTGGTTTATTATTTGATTAATTTATACGTTTTAAAATAGGTGCATTTGAAAGTAAACTTTTTAATGTCTTCATTGCTTTAATATGAATTTTAGTCCATTTAAATTTCCTATTTTTCCTATGTAGATCATACAACGGATTAGCTACATGGGCATAATGCAGTATCCAAATAGCATAAAAAACACATGCTCCTAAGAAACGTCTAACCTCACTAATGTTCCTACAAGTTTCAGATAATTTATTTATAGCATCTACTTTTGGAGGATAAGGCCTACGACCATAGTAACCACATAAATGTCCTACAATAAGAACTTCATTAACTCCAAATACTGATTTTTCAATGGAAAATGTTAATCCTACTTCTTCAAATCTTTTAAATATTTTCTCACAATCTAAAATATGATTAGATACAAACTTCCTACATCCTAAAGAATCTAATGTTTCATCTTTTTCTTTATCTTCACAGCCTTTAATCAGAATATCATCTATAAACGGCATAGTCACATTAGGAATAAAATCATGAAGAACCATATTCATTGCATTCATCATATGTGCTACCGAGTTTGTAGCTCCTTGAAGAAGAGTACACATACCGACTAATCCTAAAGGAGTCTTCATTGTAGTTATATCTCTACTCTCAGTAGCAAGCTGGAACTGATCAGAACCAGAATATAAATCACCCATAGAATAGATAGAATGCCCAGCAAAAGCTTCGGTAAATTCTCCTACAATAGGGCCGGTTCCTACATTCCTAATTGTAACTTTATTTACGGGTTGTAAGTCTTGGATAAATCTAAGCTTTCCATTCTTTTTAGGAACAATAAACCATCTATTAGAATAAGGTGCGGAGGAAGGTTCTAGAATTTTCATATGCATCTTCTCCTTGAGCAGTTTCAGTAGCTCAAGTAAATGAGCCTTTGAAACTAGTATAGGGTGAAGATTCCAAGGAATATGGGCTACAGTAAATATAATCATTGGAGATACTATTCTAGGGTCAACACATCCTATTCCATGAGCATAAAGAGAGAAATATTTTCCATGTTTTCTTATCATTTCACGAAACATTTCACGTTCAATAGGCAATAAGAATGAATCTTCATTTCCTATTTTTATTAATTTAATAGTTTCATCAGTAAAAGTATGTCCTATTTTTTAAATATCATGTAAAATGGGATCATTAGCTACTTGCTTTATTTTCTGGTCACTCCCTTCAGGTAAAGCCTGGGCTATAGGTTTAACTTTTTTATCAACTGTTTTATACTTTGTATTAATTTTAACAAATTTTTAAATTAATTCATATTCATTTAACGAGTTCAAAAGTATAATTTGCATTGATTTTTCATCATGTAAAGTTTGATTAATTTCATCAAGTAAAGAAGAAGAAAAATATGTTTCAATTATATTTTCAATATGTTCATTTGTAGACATATAACCTTTACTTTTAAAATATTTTTCATGTTTTTTCATTATTTTCCTAGGAATATCTTTACTATTTAAAATTTGTAATTTTGAGGATGTAAAATAAACAGAAAAACTTTCTACTTTATGTACACATTTTTGCAAGATTTCAAACCAGTTACCACTGTTGTCCCGCTCAACAATGGTGTCTAGTAAAAATTCTGATCAAAATAAGTCCCAGAATCACTAAGAGGTAGATGACTCTCGTGCAACTTCTCTTGTGATTGGATTGGTGTTTTCCTAATTTGTTCTCGATTTCTAGTCTGGTTTGGATTAATAGTCATAACATGTAATGATTGCAAATCATCTTTTGACCTAATTCTAGCATATGCAGAGCCGTCTTCCATTATTGTTTCACAAATAAACGGTTGTCCTAAAATAATTTCGTAAGAACAATTATCTTGAATAAAAAAATGAAATGTTTTAGTTATTCCTCCTATTAAAATTGGAATGTTTGCACAAGCTCCTAAAAGTGCACCGCAGCCATTATCTGATGTTCTCATTATCCACCCATGTTGTTTATCTATTGGCCATCTAAGTTTATCATACAATTCTTTTGAGATTACATTAATTTCAAAGCCTGAATCTAATAAAGCTAAAGCTATACATGACTTTTTTCTATCTCCTAAGTTTACTTTTATTTCAGGTGCTCCCCTAGCCCAAAAACTCTTTTTATAATTACTTTCAGATTGTTCATTTATATTATCTGGAAGAATCGGACCTAGAAAATTTTTATGGACATAACATTCACTTTCTTCCTCATCATCAGAGTCAGAAGAAAGGTGATCTTTTGATATATGAGACACATCTACATTTTCTTGCATTTCAATATCAGTATTAAGTGGGAATCTTTTTCTCTTAATCATTTTGATAAAGTTTTCTTTAAATTCAAGTTTTGCTATAGAAAATAATTATTCAAGTGACATAGTCACTTGACTTTTCAGAAGTATATCGTAAAGTATTTTTTTGCATCATTTTTCTGTTCTAATTCTGAGGTTAAAATGGCTTTAGGAATTCATTTAGGTTTCTTTGTTTTTTCCTCATTTTGTTCTGTCTGTTCACTAGGCTTTGAATATAAAGGTTTGTTTGATGTTTCAGGTTATTTCCCCTCCCTTATTTCTCTTCTTTTCTGTTCATTTGAGTCTAAATTTGTGTTTTCCTTAAATTGAACATTTTTAGGTTCTTCCCTTAACTGTTTTCTAGTTACCCTTTGATTGGTTTCATCTATATCCTGGGTTTCATCTCGTTTTCTCTTCTCTTCCACATTTGCTATATGTGAAAAGATAGAGAAATGATCGACAAGTGAGTCCCATGCTGTTTTATGCATTATATCATCTCTATCTTTTATTAGTGCTTCAATTGAATAATTTTTAGTTTCATTAGAGGTTTCATCATCTAGATCACTCTCATCACATTCTAACCTAACTGCGAAAGAGCTTTTTTGTGCTTCAGATATATTTTCATATAGTTTTTTCATACCCCCTTTTCCCCAATTTACAGCTAGTGAAAGGTGGGTGCGGTAATCACATAATTTTTTATCTATATCTATTACTAGTTTCCTTTCCTTTGCTTCTTTTAATGCTTCACAAGCATAGGATATGTGTTCTATAGAGTCATACCAAACACATCGTCGAGTAGGTGCGGCTCTCCGTTCATTACTTTGAGCTGCTAGTTGAGTCATAAAAGGTGCTACAGGCATTGGATTTATTTGAGGGACATGAGTAAACTGGGGTCTGTTAGGCCGCCGGATTGGTATATGTAATCTTATTTTTCAAAAGTCGCATGCAGCCAATGCAACCACGGTACAAATGGTAATCATGTGTGAAATAGGTGCAAAAGTTTCCTCATAGTCAATGCCATATTGTTGTGCATGTCCTTTGGCAACCAATCTAGCTTTGTAGTGGTCAATGCTACCATTAGAATTTCTCTTAATCTTAACCCACTTCATATCAATGGCATTCTTTCCTTTTGGCAATTCACATAACTCCCAAGTACCATTCCTATGTATGGAATCCATTTTTGATTGCACAACACTCATCCATTGTGGATCGTCACATGAATTTTCAAAAGAAGGTGGCTCTTCATTACATGTTGTTGTAATAAGAGAATAATCCACAAAATTACTTAATGCATGGTGAGAGCTTGATCTTGTTCTATCAAGTAAAGGTGCACTCAATTTGTTGTCCTACAAAGTTTGTTTCAACCAATTTCGCATAGTTTATGCACTCTTGATAGTCAAGCGTTCATTATGCAATACATCACCAATATGTACATCATGCATGGGCTGAATTTCATGCTCATTTTCAGCCATATTTTGATGCAAATGTTCAGCCACATGTGGCTGGAAATTTTGAGTAGTTTTGATATTTTTTGGCTAAAAACTTTTAGACATGTTTGGCTGGAAATTCTTTGCATTTTAGCTCTATTTTGCTGGAAGTTTTCAGCCCTTTGAGCCTTAGTTGGCTGATCTACATGGCCATAGTCAAGCACACCATTCTGGAACAAAGGCATGAGTGTATCGAACACATCTTGTGAGCTAATTATTGGCTGTTTTTTGCATTCAAGTAGAGGGAAAACTGAATTTTCAACAAATACCACATCTCGACTCACAATATATGTGTTCGTCAATGGATGGTACAAATAATAACCCTTACTTTCAGCACTATAACCAACAAATATACATTTCTTTGCTTTGTCATCAACTTTGTGACATTGTTTTGATGGCATAAGAGCATATGCCAAACAACCAAACATGCACATATGACTAACCATGGGTTTTTGTCCATTCCAAGCCTCATAGGGAGTGATGACTCTCAATGCTTTTGTAGGGTAGCCATTCAACACATAGTTTGCACACATGACCGCTTCCATCCAAAACTTATCAGGAACGTGCTTTCCTTTAACCATGCATCGTGTCATTTCAAGTAGAGTTCTATTTTTACGCTCAGCAATACCATTTTGTTGAGGCATATATGGAATCCTATATTGGTGTGAAATCCCTCTTTCATGAAGAAAATCATTAAGCTCATGTGACATGTATTCACCACGAGGATCTGTGCATAGAGTCAAAAGCTTTTGTGAAGAAAAATTTTCAGCCATAGATAAAAATGCTTTGAAGCAAGAAAATACCTCATTCTTTGCTTTCATAGGATACACCTATGTATGGTGAGTAGCATCATCAATGAAGGTAACAAAATATACATGCTTCCCAAAAAATGGAGTCTTGATGGAACCACATATATCACTATGAACAAGCTGTAATTTTCTTGTAGTGTGTGTATGAATATCTTTTGGAAAAGAAGCATAATGCATTTTTTCTAAGAATGCAACCTTCACATGCATGCTTTTCAATGGATTCAAGTTTTTGCAAACCAATAACCATGTCCTTCTTTTGTAAGTAAAGCAAACTATTGAAGTTCACGTGACCAAAATGAGCATGCCAAACCTCCATTTCAGCCATGGAAGAAGTATGAGCAACCAAGGCATTTGAGGCAGCCCTCTTATATGTATCCATGCAATACAAACCGTTACATAATGTACCAGACATCACAATAATATTACCATTGCTGAAATCATGAACCATACACTTATCATCTACAAAGTTTATATGAAGTCCATCTTTGGCAATGATTGGAACTGAAATTAAGTTCTTCTTGATATCAGGTACATACAATGCATTTTTTAAGAGAATCACACCTCCATTTGCAGTCGTAAGCTCAATTTCTGCTACTCCAATGATAGGATAAGAGGCATTGTTTGTAGAAACCACATGTCCTCCTTTGGGTGCATCTTTCAAAGATGCAAAAAACATCTTTTGCATGATGTTATGTGCTTTGAAGCACCACTATCAAAGAACCAATCCAAATCAGCCTCACTCATAGCCATACATTTAGAATGCAAAGATGCATCATAATAACATGTAACAACTCATGCCCAAAAATCTTAAGCCATGTTAGCTTCATCATTTTTTGCATTTGCTGAATTTTCAGCAATAGACATGTCAGATTCCTTCTTTTTTTCATTGTGCCTAGCAAGCTTTCTACACTCATCAATAGTATAACCAGCCTTCTGGCAATATTTGCATCTCTTCTTCTTTTGCAAATCAGCATCATTAGAGGAATGCATGGAAGAGGAAGGTTGAGGCTTTGGTTTTGATGAACCCAAAGTTGAATCATACTTGCTTTTCTCCTTTTGTGAGATAGCAAGTGCTTGTGTTCCCTCAATCAAACCACTCCTATTCACTCTAGATTGCTCTTCTTGCAAAACAAGAGACACAACCTCATCAAATGCATACATATTAGGATTCCCTTTTGCAACCAAATGGAGTGTAGTAGGAAAGCTTTGAAAAGATTTTGGCAATCCTTTCAACAATGTAGAGATGAGTGACGCATCGAGAATAATCTCATCTATATTTACCAATTGCTTTTTCAAGTCCTTGATGCATGTCACATACACATCCACCGACTCATTTTCAGCCATACATACATCCTTAAGTTTCTTCCTCAAGTATGCAACATGTGCTTCATTACGGATGGCATACAAAGAAGCAAGAGTTTCCCATGCCTGTCTTGATGTAGAACATGATCGAATGTGTACTAGAACTATATGATGCTTCAAAAAAATCACAATCAATGCATGAGCTTGAGAATCTTTTCCATCCCATCCAAGTTTCTCCTGTGTAGGTTGTTGGAGGATAAACACTCCTATGTGCACAACAAAAGCAAATGAACCCTCCTAGGATCCTGAAATTTTTCAGACATAGGTTCTGTATTTTCTGAGTTTCTCTGAGTAAATGCAGAGAATGAAAATGAAATTTTGCAGGCATAAACTAGACTTTAAGAGCTTTCAAATGAGAGTAAAATCACTCCATTTGGATACTGGATGATGCCTCAACCAGCTGCAACAAAACAGATAGCTTGATCTCTTCACAGAGTATGAGCTAACTGGACAGACACTGTTCTGGACATTTCTCTGCACATGTGCAGGCACTGAACCTGAGACTTATACCAGACAAAGTAGAACTTATGAGCTTTCCAACAAGACAAAAATCATTGCAAATGGATTCCGGATGAAGGAGAAACAACAATTACAAGACCAGGGGGTCTGCCAAAAACATCTAGATAGATAGAGTGTGTAAAAGTGAAATTTCTGCAAAATATGCAGAGAACAGCTAGTAGGGGGTGTGCTTAAGCAAGGGGGCAGCTTGGGCACGTATTTCCACGACTCTAAGTCATAATACAACTCATTAGAGGTTTTAAAGACCTCATACTAACCTCTTTAACCAATCAAAAGCATATACATGTCAAAAGTGAGGTCCAATCACATCAAGAGGTGAGCTAAATCTTCTCTAATCAAATTCTTTCCATTACAGGCATGATTTGATGCCTCCAAATCGTGGAAATCAGCCTCCTTTGATTGTGGATGATGTGGAAGGTTCAATTTGGGGCATTTTCCCACACTCTTGAGCTTGAAAAACTTTCAACACTCCCCCTCAAGCTCAAGTCTTTTCCCTTGTTGCTTCAGCCTATGTCTCTTATGTTGATAGCTTCCTTGAATCCTCCAAGCTTTGTACCTTCAAGAAACTTTGTCATCATGTCTGCAACCTGCATTTTAGTGTTCACATACCTTATATCTAGCTCTTTTGCCATCACCTTTTCTCTAACGAAGTGGTAATGAACCTCTATGTGCTTGCTCCTTGCATGAAACATGGGATTGTTAGCTAGATAGATGCTTGAAATGTTGTCTCCATAAAGAGGAAACTCCTGCACTTCCACTTCCAAGTCCTTAAGTAGCTTCTTAAGCCATAATAGCTCACATGTAGCCAATGCTAAACCTCTGTACTCAGCCTCTGTGGATGAAAGGGCAACAGTGGGTTGCTTCTTAGAGCTCCAAGAGATCACTTTTGTACCTATCATGAAAACATAACCCGATGTACTCCTTCGATCATCCTTGCTACCTGCCCAATCAGCATCACTATATCCTTTGACACTTAGATCAGCATCATATGAGTAAAATAGACCTTGGTTGATGGTGTGCTTGATGTAACGAAGCACCTTTCTTGCCGCCATAAGATGATCATGAGTAGGTGTATGCAAAAATTGAGAGAGAACACCTACTACATATGCAAGATCAGGTCTAGTGAATGTAGCATAAATTAATGAACCAATTATGCTTCTATATAGTGTAATATCTTGTATAGCCTCTCCTTGACCTGCAACCAACTTTGTATTGGGCTCCATGGGCTGAGAAAGTGGCTTACAACCACTCATACCAAACCTGTATAGCACATCCAACAAGTATTTTCTTTGAATCAAGAAGATGCCATTGTGTGCATAGATTACCTCTATTCCCAAGAAGTATTTTAGTGTTCCAAGATCAGATATCTTGAACTCCTTTCCTAGCTTTGATTTGATATCTTTAATACCTGCAATATCACTTCCTGTGATGATCAAATCGTCCACATAGATGCATATATATACCGTCTTGTCTCCTTGCTTCTTCATGTAAAGTGATGGATCTGCAACACTTTCTTTGTATCCACAACTTGATAAATAATCCACTAACCTCTGATTCCAGGCCCTTGGGGCTTGCTTTAGTCCATATAGTGCTTTCCTTAGCTTGCAAACATGATTTGGGTACCTCATACTAGCAAATCCTTGAGGTTGGCTCATGTAGACTACTTCTTCAAGCTCTCCATTGAGGAAGGCATTCTTCACATCCAACTGATATAAGCTCCATTTCCTTGATGTGGCCACTGCAATCAAAGTCCTAATTGTTGGCATCTTGGCTACGGGGCTGAAAGTTTCATCATAATCTATCCCGTAGCTTTGGGAGAAGCCTTTCGCCACCAACCTTGCTTTGTACCTAGCAATGGAACCATCTGAATTTCTTTTAATTTTGTAAACCCACTTATTACCTATCACCTTCATGCCTTCTTGAGCTGGTACCAAGCTCCAAGTATGGTTCTCATCAAGTGCTTTGAGCTCTTCCTTCATTGCCTCTTGCCATTCCTTGCAATCCTTAGCTTCTTCATAACTAGTTGGTTCTTTGTCCTTGATTACCTGAATCATGTATGCATAATGCTTTGCAATGAAATTATCATATGTTAACCTTTGTACTGGATATCTTACTCTTGAAGACCTTCTTTCACTTCCTTTTGGTGTGGTTGCCATCTTGTTTCTTTGTTTAGCCACTCCTGGAGTTTGAACTTCTTCTATCTCTTCATCTTCCAACATGCTCTCGTCCACATAGCTTCCTTCTTCAACTGAAATCTTCTCTTTGCCTTTGACTTTGCTTTCTTCAGAGCTGGTCTCTCTTTCCCTAAGCCTTCCACTCCATGGTGAGGGTGTCCTTGTGTTGCATGAGTTGCTTGGACCACTCAAATCCATGCTTTCTTGAACTCTATCATCATTCTTCAAATCTATCTCACCTATGTCTTCAACCTGCAATGGACTTGTGCATGCATACCAAGGCTTCAACTCATCAAAGACAACATCCCTACTTACCTTCAGCTCCTTGGTGATGGGATTATAGAATTTATACCCCTTTTGTTCCATAGAATATCCCAAAAAAATACACCTTTCAGATTTGGCATCTAACTTTGACCTCAACTCTTGAGGTACATGTACATAGCATATACAACCAAAGATTCTAAGATGTGAAATGCAAGGTTTTCTTCCACTCCATGCTTCCTCAAGGGTTAGATGATGTATACCTGATGTAGGACATCTATTCATGATGTATGTGGCTGTATATGTAGCCTCTCCCCAATAACAATGCGGCATATTCATTTCATTGAGCATACACCTTGCTACCTCTGCTATGTGTCTGTTCTTTCTCTCTGCTACCCCATTTTGTTGAGGGGTATACCTTCATGTAAATTGTCTTTTGATGCCATTGACCTGCAAAAATTCAGAAAATTCATGGGAGAAGTACTCTCCCCCTCCATCGGATCTCAAAGTTTTGATAAACTTGCCAGATTCCTTCTCCACCTGTGCTTTGAATTTCTTGAAGTAGTGGAACACATCTGATTTGTTTCTAATGCAATACAACCACACTTTCCTTGAAAAGTCATCAATGAAGGTTACAAAATACCTATTTCCAGCAAGGGATGCTTCTCTTGTTGGACCCCAAACATCCGTGTGAATGAGGTCTAAAACATTTGCACTTACATAGGTACTCTTCTTGAAGGGCAGCTTTGATTGTTTTCCTTGTTGGCAAGCTACACAAATTTCATGCAACATTTTAGATGTAAAATTTGGTAGGCCTCTTACCAAGCTCCTCCTTTGCATGTCCTTGAGCTTTTGTAGGTTGATGTGACCTATTCGTTTATGCCATAGATCCAAATCTGCTATCCTCTTGTCTCCATATGTGACATACATTGAATGGTGTGGCTGATTTATGTCCATTGTGAACATTCTCCCTTGCTTTTTTTCTTTTGCTATGAGCTTGAAACCTGCCCTTGGATCCTCAACAAAACATCCTCTTTCATTGAACCTAACTTGATAGCCTTTTTCTACCATTTGGCCTACCGAAATCAAGTTTTTGGTAATAGTAGGGACATGTAATACCTCTGATAAGCACTTTGCTCTTTGATTTCCTTCCAAACTGATATCTCCCACATGTTGAATGATATGCTCTGAGTTATCACCTGTTTCCACATGCCCTTGATGCTTTGGGACCTGCAAATTACTAAAAAACTCCTTTCGACATGACATATGATTGCTACATCCACTGTCTACATACCATACATCTTCACTAGCTTGAGTTGTATCTTCACCATACCTCATGGCAAGTAAATAATCATTCCCTTGGCTGGATGATGTGTTTGCATAATTACCTTGCCCTCTATAAATGTTGTTGTTGTTGCTTTGATTCCCTTGTCTTTGAGCTCTATGATAGCATTCATTTGCAAAATGACCGGGCTTACCGCATACAAAGCATCCATTTGAAGTGGCTTGTCCTCTTCCACCAAATCTTGCACCTCTTCCTCTATTTGTGGCTCTTCCACCTCTTTGACCTGCATTTTCTTGTTGTCCTTGACCTCCTTGGTTGCTTTGATATCTTCCTCTTCCTCTTGAAGCACCTCGGTTGTGTCTTCCTCTTCCTCTACCTGCATACAACAATTTCCCTTGGCTATCCTTGGCGTTATGACCACCAAGGTTCATCTCCTCTGTCCCATGAGAGTGATTAGTTGATCAAAATCAAGAAGAGAGTCCCTTACATACACTAAAGTTGTGAAAGCCCTCCATTTTTCATCATCCCTAAGTCCATTTAGGGTATGGGCGACAAGATCATCATCATCTAGGGCACAACCGATTGACCCTAGTGCATCTGCAAGCTCTTTAACCTTTAATATGTAATCATTAGCACCTTGAGAGGGGCTTTTCCTAAGATTATTTAGCTCATTTTTTAGCTGAATTTTTTTAGCTTTTGTGGAGGTTGAATACAATCTCTCCAAGCACTCCCACACCTTCTTCGATGTATCCAAATCTTGAATATGCCCTACCATAGAGTTGCTAATATGCTGAGATAAAATGAAAATGACCCTTTTGTCCCTTTCATCCCACTCTCTTACTGCTCTTCTCTGATCATTGGTTGGATTTACCTCATCTATGTAGGGTTTTGGCTCTCCACCACTCACAAGTCCCCACAAACCTTTCCCCATAAAAAAATTGCTTATTCTAAATCGCCACGGTTGGTAGTTTCCTTTTTCGAGCTTCTCAATCTGAGCATTGAGATCAGCCATGGTGCCTCCTAACTCTTTTGAACCTCCCCCTTGATGCAATGAAGTTGAAAAAGATGGCTTTTACCTCAAAAAATAGAGCTACTCCTCTTGATGAAGCTTCGTCTTTGATTTGATGATGTATTTGCTTCCCCTTGTTGTTGACGTGCCCGTTCTTTGCTTTCTTCCTTCAAACTTTGATGAAGTCTTTACTTCACTTCAGTAGCTCTTTCTTCTCTCTTTGATACTCGACTTATAGCTCTGATACCACTGTTGGAGGATAAACACTCCTATGTGCACAACAAAAGCAAATGAACCCTCCTAGGATCCTGAAAATTTTCAGACATAGGTTCTGTATTTTCTGAGTTTCTCTGCGTATATGCAGAGAATGAAAATGAAATTTTGCAGGCATAAACTAGACTTTAAGAGCTTTCAAATGAGAGTAAAATCACTCCATTTGGATACTGGATGATGCCTCAACCAGCTGCAACAAAACAGATAACTTGATCTCTTCACAAAGTATGAGCTAATTGGACAGACACTATTCTGGACATTTCTCTGCACATGTGCAGGCACTGAACCTGAGACTTATACCAGACAAAGTAGAACTTATAAGCTTTCCAACAAGACAAAAATCATTGCAAATGGATTCCGGATGAAGGAGAAACAACAATTACAAGACCGGGGGGTCTGCCAAAAACATCTAGATAGATAGAGTGTGTAAAAGTGAAATTTCTGCAAAATATGCAGAGAACAGCTAGTAGGGGGTGTGCTTAAGCAAGGGGGCAGCTTGAGCACGTATTTCCACGACTCTAAGTCATAATACAACTCATTAGAGGTTTTAAAGACCTCATACTAACCTCTTTAACCAATCAAAAGCATATACATGTCAAAAGTGAGGTCCAATCACATCAAGAGGTGAGCTAAATCTTCTCTAATCAAATTCTTTCCATTATGGGCATGATTTGATGCCTCCAACTCGTGGAAATCAGCCTCCTTTGATTGTGGATGATGTGGAAGGTTCAATTTGGGGCATTTTCCCACACTCTTGAGCTTGAAAAACTTTCAACATAGGTGGAGAAGGAGAAACCACTATACTTGAAGAAGAAGTTCCATCTATGACAATAGACTGTGAAGTAGAAGAACCTCCAGATCTTTGATCTAGATCTGCCACTATGTCCCAAAGTTGTTTTACAACAAGAACATGCTTCATCATGTAAGACCACATTGGATAGTTGGCCCCATCAAACTTATTGTCAGCTTGAAGCATGCCAAACAAGTCATTGCTACCCACCATTTCACTAAAGAACAAGAATGTGACAAAATCTTTACTTCGATGAAAGATGAAATGAATGCTGAAATTTTAGCCCACAAACCGTCACTCTGCTGGCAATTAAGACTGTAGGAATGTCTTTGAAATGGGGGTAAAACCTCAGTGCAACTACTGGAAATGTTTCTTGGATGATGAAATTCATTGTTCTATGCTCCGAAGTCGATTTGCATTGTTTAAAGTGAACATGCACCGTGATGCGAAAAACCAAAACTTGAGAAGGAGCTAAACTTGATGTGATACCACTATTGGGTGTGTGTAGAAGTATGAGAGACACACGAGAAGCACACACAAGGAGCACATACATAGCAAGACACACGGAGAAGATGGATAGCTAGAATAGCTCTCTCTATTGACAATGAACTAAACTGAAGTAAGAGATGAATAATATCCCTAAGTACAAAGTACCACCACATATGAGTGAACCATGTATGTGGTAACATGGGGAAAAAAACCTCTAGCCAGCACTAGAGTAAAACGTGCCCATCTATAAGGAAAAGGCTCACATCAAAGCTACTCCAAGAATACATAAGTGTAACATCTGCAACAACCATTCCAGCCTCTTTTTTCTTTGCCTCTTTTGCAACCAGTTTTGGACAGTTCTTTATGACATGATTGTTTCCTTTATAGTACTTACAAAAGAATTTATGCTTTCTGATTTCTTCTCATATTTGTCTTCCTTCTTCGAACCTGCAGCATTTACAGATTTATGCTTACTAGTAGATGAGCTCCATTTACCTTTGCCCTTCTCACTAGCCAGGTGTAATATGATGTTTTTCAACACCCTGCACAATATTCGGCTGTCCTTTTGAGACCAATACATGACACATCATATAGGCCCACAATGGGTAATTCGTACCATCCAACTTATCCTCAATAACTAACATACAAAATACATCACCGCTTTCATCCATGGCCACTAACTAAAATACCCTGATACAGAAAATTGATTGTATCTCAAAAAGTTGAACATAACTACCCTATCGAGTTCTGCTAAGCCTATAGTAGACTTCGAGATGCTTATATTGGCAAATCGAAACATGTATATATCTTTGGCAAGAAAGACAAAATAGCATACATAAGCGCTACGATAGTGCATTTGAAGGCCAAAACGAGCTCAGATCGCAATTTCGACACCAGATAGCGAAGCTGTTTTGATCTCCTAATCACCTTTATTATGCTCACAAAATTTCATGTGATTGTGAGACTGTGGTCGGAGGGGTGAAGACGACACCCTAGATGAAGCGATGACAAACTCTGATACCAATTGTTGGAGTTAGATGTCTGCGAAAGCACAAGAGCAGCATAAGGAAGAAGAAGAAGCTTTGGAGCACAACAACACAATAGTGAATGTATTACCACTAGAATGTACAAAGATAAGTGATCCATTAGGGCAATAGACATATATACAAGCTGGGGGGAAAAAAACCTCCTAAATAAGGAAAAAGTGCCCCAGCGGTCCTAGTGTGTTCACACACATCACTACCTAAATATATCAACACCTTTGCCTCCGTTCTACTTCAGCAACTTTGTTTTTTAATGGAGGTTCAATCGAACCATACTCCCTCGAGCTTTAACTTTAGAATTAAAACTCTTCAAGTGAATGAACATGGTACCCATGGGAACCCCTGTATTCCATAAAGCAAGGGTTAGGTTCCCGAAGATGACACAAGAGATGACTAATTTCAACTGAATATAACATGGTTTATACTGACCTTAGACCTAGATTGTCTTGCACTAAATGAGAATTGAACCTTCGCCCACTTCCAAAGATAAAAAGCACATCCAATCATGCTAACGGTCCCTTGCCTCCCTTCTATTTGAGCGCAACTTTCAACGGTCTGAGCGGATACATAAATTGAACGATCCCATTCGAAATTCGAATGTGAAATATTGTCCTGTTTCATTATGCGCCACTGCGCCAGACCACTTCGAAAATTCCATGAAGACTTCTTGCTTGACTCGTTACGCGGGGAGTACACGGAATGAGTTCCTTCTACCGCAAGGCGTGCTGATCTTCCTCAGATATCACTTTCATTTTAGTAGCTTGACCACGATCCGAGGTTCTTTGCCTTCTTCTGGCCTGTGTACCTCTCCTTGTAGCGTCTGCATTTTCCAGTCAATCAGCTTCTTCATTATACTTCTTCATGATACTGCTTTCCTGTGTCGCCATAACCATTAGTAACTTCAGCGTTCTTGCCCGACAGCTCTGCAAACGCTTCACACTTGATTTTCGACTCCCTAATTTGATCTGTCCCCCCTTGATTTTCGACTCCGTAGTTTGATCTGCTCCGTAATTTTAAACTGTATCATCCCAGGTCATCTTCGGCTTTCATCGCGTAGCTTTGGGCGATAACTTGCAGAGCCGTAACGATCTTCATTCATCGAGGGATAAGTTATCTTTTCTGTAGACCATGTCTTTCTCATCAGTAGCAAAACCTGACGCGCCCCGCAGATATAATCCTCATGAAGAGACTCCCTTGGAAAAAGCCCTTCGCGCGCAGGTAGAGACTAAAGGTACATCGAGAACTCTCAACATCAGAAACTGTGATTCTCTGTCCTCGCTACAAACAGCAATGCTTCAGTGTAGTGCAAAAGCGTCGTCTCTTGAGAGTCCCCGAACAACAGCAATACGTAAGAGTCACAAGCAAGAACGCCATCGGAGAACCGTGGGAAAGAATTTCACGACCCTTTTCGTAACCCAGGATGACTTCAAACGGTCTGTCTTGGAACACACATCCATGGTGAACATCCGTACCTCCGATATCCCAGGGCAACCTCCAGCAACACCGGAGTCTGTAAACTTCCTCGTCTACAAACTTCCGATCCATCCGCAGGCCATACAGTACCAAAAGACTTCCAGAATGTCAATACAATGCCGCTATTAGATGATAGTTTCTACCGAGATCTCGAGAATTTCAGCAATGACATGTCTCGAGGACTGTGTGTTGAATATTATACAAATCGCTGAAACGTTGCAGATAGCCCCATTGCTAATTTGTGTAGATTGTACATTCCAGTCGGTCATGCCTCTCTTTTGTATACTTTGTATTCTAGCCTTGCTTATATTTCCTTGTTTCTTCCTTGACATTTCATTCATATTCAGTTGCAGATAGCAAGACAATCTGATATGGTTCAATTGTGAAAGGAAACCTGTAGCATTCATAGAACCACATCTATTGCGCAACCAGGAAAGCTGTAGATAGCACATCAACGCATAATGCGTTGATGTAAAGGACCGATGAATGCGCATATGATTTCCTATATCTGTCTGGAATAAGGAGTGATTAAATTTCAAAGTTCCAATCTATGATGAAAATCCATCGTTATCTGGCTCTGTAAAACTATAACTCTTCACACAGCGACATCAGAAGAATGATTGGTCATCTCCATTATGAATGCAATCCAAACATCTGAACCCTTAAATGTTGAAGATTGAATTATTTGTTTTGTTCCTAGACCTTGCTGCACATTGACTATCTACTTCCGTACTCTGATGTCGGTATGCGTGATTGATTGTCTATGTACGTTTATGTGAAAGTATTTATGTGAACGAATCTATATGAAAACAGGAGCAGGACATTACAAGCCTAGTGTTAGAATAAAAGGCAGCAAGGTAGTTTGTTACATCTAGTGGCCCTTTGAGCCATAGGCATATGAACATTGGACACTTCTTTGATATCAAATATCATTCATCTATCCTTTTGAGCTCTCTCAGCAGAAGAAAGGAGAGGTGAAGAGAGTGGGTCCTAAAATTAGATGTGTTTCTTTAGATCCAACACATCTACAGCTATTTGGCTCTTCACATGTGTCATTGACATTGACAAAACAAATATCTGATCTAAGGAGAACTTCTACCCATTTGATGGTGTCGCTATAGCACAATGGTGAGTACCAACATGAGGAGATACACCTCATAAATGTCAATCCATGGAGACATAAGAACTAGTATGATGACCATGAGCAAGTGAAGGCATAAGTGCATGAGCGAGAAGCACACTAGCATGCAAACACATACACACATGTGCACCGAAGGCAAGAACAAAGAGAGGAACAATGGAGTGATTTCAATTACAAAAGAACTTTATTACAAAAGCTTCAATCTCTACCAAGCCAACCTCAAAAATGAGCTCTCTAGTTCTTTTTATAGTTTTTCATCCAAACCTAGCATCCGCCCTAGTTAAAAATTAGTTTTCGGGACTTATTTCAGGATTCAAAGGAGTCTAAAAATTATGAAAATTGGTATGTAGATACTTATAATACTCCTCAACCTCGAGAACTCTTAGGCTTGAACAAAATGGAGTTGTAGAAATGTGAAATGATATTTACAATGGTTTTTAATTATCAAAATCATTGTTTTCATAAGGGGTTTCTTTTGAAAATTTGACATATACTTCTTGAAGCTCCCTACATGCTCCCTCTTCTTGTCTGTCCACTTCTTTGATGCATTCCCACATCTTGTGCTTGACCTTGAGTGCTAACACTCCCCCCCACTTCTCGAGTTTGTCATCCCTAACAGAGCCTTGTTGGAGTGGGTGTTCCATGTAGTGCTTTGAGAGATAGTTTTCGTCATGTATCAACAAATGTGGTTTGTCCTCCAAATGTAGCGAGCTGGGTTTTCCTCTTCTTCATTTTATCATTGCTAGCTTTTATAAGTTTTACTCCCTTTGTACATACCTCTTCCTAGGACTCCAACATAATGTTGTATTTCTGATCTTTCAAAAATTCCTAGTTGCTCAAAAGAGGTTGTCAATATCGATTTTGAGCAGTTGTGGGTTGTGAATTGCTTCATAGATATTCATATTGTAACCTTGTTGTCCTTTGGATCTTTCAAACATGGGTTTCATATTGATCATGCCAAGTACTCGCACTACAAGAAAAAGGGGGGCATAGCGACGCCCCCAAATTGGAAAAAAAACGGGAAGCGTCGCTTATGCGACGTGGTCGTCGCATAAGCGATGGTCAGAATTTTTAATTTTTTTTTCCCGACCCTCGTCGCATAAGCGATGCTAGCGTCGCTTATGTGACGTTAATTAAAGAGCGTCGCTAATTTCATCGCTGCCTAGCGACGGTGGGAGCGACGTTGGCAAACTGCAGAGCATCACATATGCGACGCTCTGGAATGTAAAAAAAAAAATTTGATTTCTCCCGGCACATTTGTGCCGGGACTTGGACGCGAGCAAGAAGAGACCGAGAGAGAGAGAGAGAGAGTGAGAGAGAGAGAGAGCACGCGAGAAAGAGAGAGGGCCGCACAAACTAACAACAAGCAAGTATGCGCACACACACACACTTACATACACATACATATGTACACACACACATATACACACATAGACACACACACACATACACATACACACACACATACACACATATACAGACACATATACACACATACACAAATAAGGTTGCATACACACATGCACACATAATGCATACACATGCACACACATATACACATACATATACACACACATACACACACACATACACACACACATACACACACACATACACACACACATACACACACACATACACACACACATACACACATACACACACATATATGCATACACACACACATAGAGAGAGACATGCACACACATACACATACATGCATACATAATGCATATGCATATGCATACATCCATACATACTTACATGCATACACACACATATGCATACATAATGCATATGCATATGCGTACATACATACATACTTACATGCATACACACACATATGCATGCATAATTCACATGCATACATACACATACATAATGCATATGCATACATACACATACATAATGCATATACACACATATGCATACATAATGCATACACATACATACACACATATGCATACATACACACATAGACACATACACACATAGACACATACACACACATAGACACATAACACATACACACACATAAACACATACACACTCATAGATACACACACATACACATAGACGCGCACACACATACACACACATATACGCACACATAGACACATACACATATAGACACATACACACATAATGATGCATTCACACACATACACATGCATACACACATAGACACACATATACACACACACATAGACACACATATACACACACATATACACATATACATACACACTCATAGACACACATAATGATGCATTCACACACATACACATGCATACACACATAGACACACATATACACTTACACATCCAAACATCCAAACATACACACTCATAGACACACATTCATACACACACACACATCCAAACACACACACATACACACAGACGCGCACACACATACACACATATACGCACACATATACACACACATACACACATAGACACATACACACATAATGATGCATTCACACACATACACATGCATACACACATAGACACACATATACACACACACATACACACATACACACACATATATGCATACACACACACATAGAGAGACATACACACAAATAGAGAGACATACACACACATACACATACATGCATACATATGCATACATAATGCATATGCACATACACACACATAGACACATACACACACATAAACACATACACACTCATAGACGCGTAGCGACACATACACATAGACACACACACATACACACACATATACACAAACACATACACACATAGACACATACACACATAGACACATACACACATAATGATGCATACACACACATACACATGCATACACATGCATATGCATACATACATGCATACACATACACACATAAACACATACACACACACATAGACACATACACACATACACACTCATAGATACACACACATACACATAGACACACACACATACACACACATAGACACACACACATGCACACATACACACATACACATGCATACACACACATACACATGCATACACACATACACACACATATATGCATACACACACACATAGAGAAACATACACACATAAACACATACATGCATACATATGCATACATAATGCATATGCATATGCATACAATGTACATACATACTTACATGCATACATAATGCACATGCATAGCTACATACACACACATAGACACATACACACATAGACACATACACACACACAAACACATACATACTCATAGATACACACACATACACATAGACACACACACATATACACACACACATATACACACACATACACACATAATGATGCATACACACACATACACATGCATACACACATACAGACACATGTACACACACATTCACACACATATATGCATACACACACATAGAGAGACATACACACACATACACATACATGCATACATATTGCATATGCATATGCATACATACATACTTACATGCATACATAATGCACATGCTTACATACACATACATAATGCATACGCACACATACACACATATGCATACATAATGCATATGCATATGCATACATAATGCATATGCATATGCATACATAATGCATATGCATATTCATACATACATACTTATATGCATACATAATGCACATGCTTACATACAGGTACATAATGCATACACACATAGACACATACACACATAATGATGCATACACACACATACATATGCATACACACACATATGCATACATACATGCATACACATACACACACATAGATACATACACATAAACACATACACACTCATAGACACACACACATACACATAGACACACACACATATACACACACACATACACACATAGACACATACACACGTAATGATGCATACACACATACACATGCATACATAGACACACATAATGATGCATACACACACATACATATGCATACACACGCATATGCATACATACATGCATACACATACACACATAGACACATACACACACATAGATACATACATACACATAAACACATACACACGCATAGACACACACACACACATACACACATAGACACATACACACATAATGATGCATACACACACATACATATGCATAGACACACATATGCATACATACATGCATACACATACACACACATAGATACATACACATAAACACATACACACTCATAGACACACACACATACACATAGACACACACACATATACACACACACATACACACATAGATACATACACATGTAATGATGCATACACACATACACATGCATACATAGACACACATAATGATGCATACACACACATACATATGCATACACACACATATGCATACATACATGCATACACATACACACATACACACACATAGATACATACATACACTTAAACACATACACACTCATAGACACACACACACACACATACACACATAGACACATACAGACATAATGATGCATACACACACATACATCGCATACACACACATATGCATACATACATGCATACACATCCACACACATAGATACATACACATAAACACATACACACTCATAGACACACACACATACACATAGACACACACACATATACACACACACATACACACATAGACACATACACACGTAATGATGCATACACACATACACATGCATACATAGACACACATAATGATGCATACACACACATACATATGCATACACACACATATGCATACATACATGCATACACATACACACATAGACACATACACACACATAGATACATACATACACATAAACACATACACACTCATAGACACACACACACACACACATAGACACATACACACATAATGATGCATACACACATACACATGCATACATAGACACACATAATGATGCATACACACATACATATGCATACACACACATATGCATACATACATGCATACACATACACGCACATATTCATACATACATGCATACACATACACACACATAGATACATACACATAAACACATACACACTCATAGACACACACACACACACATACACATAGAGACACACACTTATACACACACATACACACATAGACACATACACACGTAATGATGCATACACACATACACATGCATACATAGACACACATAATGATGCATACACACACATACATATGCATACACACACATATGCATACATACATGCATACACATACACACATAGACACATACACACATACACACACATAGATACATACATACATACACATAAACACATACACGCTCATAGACACACACACACACACATACACACATAGACACATACACACATAATGATGCATACACACATACACATGCATACATAGACACACATAATGATGCATACACACACATACATATGCATACACACACATATGCATACATACATGCATACACATACACACATAGACACATACATACACATAGATACATACATACACATAAACACATCAACACTCATAGACACACACACATACACATAGATACACACACACATATACACACACATACACACATAGACACATACACACATAATGATGCATACACACACATACACATGCATACACACACATATGCATACATACATGCATATGCATACACACATAGACACATACACACACATAGATACATACATACACATAAACACATACACACTCATAGACACACACACATACACATAGACACACACACACACACATATACACACACAAACACACATAGACACTTACACGCATAATGATGCATACACACACATACACATGCATACACACATACCAACACATATACACACACACATACACACATACAGACATATATGCATACATACACACATATATGCATACACACACATAGAGAGGCATACTCACACATACACATACATGCATATATATACATACATAATGCATATGCATATGCATACATACATACATACATACATGCATACACACACACATATACACATACATACACACACACATATACACACACATACACACATAGATACATATACACATAATGATGCATACACACACATACACATGCATACACACATACACACATATACACGCACATACATACACACACATGCATACATACACATACTTAATGCATACACGCTTACATATGTACACATATATATATTGATTTCTAACCATTTTGTTTTATATGTTAGGTATTATGGATCCCAGTAGAGAGAGAAAGGCGAAACTCCCAGCAAGATATACATTCATATCTTTAACTTGTCTTTTGCCTGGGATTAAAAGTGAAAGCATTAAATGTTCCTTTTTAATGCTAAGATATGGCGGAAGATTGTAGTTTATGACTACCACTGGCCATGTTGACCATTTACTGGATTTCATGGAGAATGGATTAACCCCATCTAATGCAACTCCTAACTTTAGATTCTATGGACTTTGTGCAAATTCAGGCCATGTAGAATCAATATGCTGAAAAGCAACACTATCATGAGGAATTCTGATTATTCCATCAGTACTTTTGTGATCATGTCCCCAAGTCAAAAGCTTTGATAATTCGGGGCTTTGAAACATATGTCTAATCCGTGGAGCCAATGGAAAATGTCTCAATACCTTTTTTGGGATGTTACCTTCTTCACCCTTATATCGAGGAGATTGACATTTGGGACATGTCAAAGAGTCTGCATATTCACCTCTATATAAAATACAATCGTTAGGACATGCATGTATACATTGATAATCTATACCAAGATTGTTGATTATCTTCTTCATTTCATCATGTGAGGTAGGAAGAATATTCTGACTTGGTAAAAACTTTTCAGATAATAACCTGTAAGTTTATCAAAAAAAGATATATTAAAAAAGGTAAATAAATAAATATACATATATACATGTAGATTTTTATTCTTACTTTAGATAAGGTAAGAACAAGAACTTGAATTGAATGGACACTTTTTGTCCGCGCATCTTTTAAAACTATTAATGCATCTTTCAAAATATTTACACAAAATTTGATTGTTTTGGATGGCAGGATACGATTGTTTGTTTTGGACACATGAAGTATGTACCTTCATTGAATGATTTGTCGATTCACACTTTCAAACTGAACATATGTGTGAATCGAAAAATCATTCATATCCTCCAAAACAAACAATCGTATCCTTCCATCCAAACAATCATATCCTGCCATCCAAACAATCGTATCCTGCCATCCAAACAATCCTATCCATTCAATTCAAGTTCTTCTTCTTATCTTATCTAAAGTAAGAATAAAAACCTGCATGTATATATATATATATATATATATATATATATATATATATATATATATATATATATATATATATATATATATATATATATATATATATATATATATATATATATATATATATATATATATAGAGAAAAATGAAAATTATACCTTAATAGTGTCGAAACAGATACATTACTCCATCCAAAATGATTTTGAAGGTTGAGAATAAGTAAGCTCGCACTTAGTCGTGTCAAACGACTTCCTTCATATACATGCTTTAGACATTCCTCTCGAAGATATTTCTCATTTTTAGAAATATCAATGCTCTCACTGTCATTTTGATACCAATTCTCAATAAAATCTGCCATGCCATCATCTTCATCATTGTCACACAAATCTTGTACTTTATCGTCTTTTGAATATAGATCTTTCAACTTTGCATATTGCACAGGATCATTAGGGGAAAAAATGAACCCTACATGGGCCTTTTAGATTAAGGAGTGATTAGTGATGGACCAATGAGAAGAGGGTGGTGGCCACAGTCTAGTCCCTCAATCACATAGACTAGGCCTAGGCTTCCCTTGTTTTTTAGTGGTCAAATCGTGTGTCTTACATAGAAAATGGCTGGAAGGGGGCGGGCAACAATCTATACCATTGATTCATCTTCGAATTGGATGGCGCCGATTGTCTTCCATTTGAATTTGGGCGCCTTTCGCTTTCAACCATTGGATCTTACCCATAATCCAAAGGCTCAGAGTGCTCCCCGAAAAGGTGAAAGCACGATTCAGTCTAGTCCATCGGATGGAGGCGCGATCCAACGGTGCATCTTCTTGCAGAGCTATGATCAGCCCCGTTTGCGCGCGTCCCTTGGATTTGGCATGCATCTGACGGTCCCGTTTTCTGCAGAGATCTATCACAGCACGATCTATGAATTTGGGTCCCAACACCCACGCCGACTGATCGGTGCCATCGCTCTAGAGGATCCAATGGCTAGTGATTGTCTTTCTTTTCCATTCAAAAAGGTACATGTATGAAATATTATTTTATTTAGCAATACCACTAGTGGTTTATTCTGTACCCTGAAACTACTACAAGATTAATTTTAATCCCTAAAAATTAGGGATCCTTACAAGGCCCATGCAGGGTTCATTTTTTCCCCTAATGTTAGTTTTGCGTAGCCTCCTCATGGAAGCTTCTGATAATCGTGGTCTTACTGGTAATTGTGAATGCTGTGGACGAATATCATCAACATCATACGTTGGAATCTACACATATAAATAAAACTCATTAGTATTCCATAAATGAATAAAAAGTAAACTTCAAATATAAAATTAAGTATATAACTTATTAAATATGGATAGAAAATTTTTATTCTCTCTAGCTAAAAGGTGCTCTTGGAGGTCTATGCCATCCATAATTCACTAATAGTTCATCACTAGCATGTAATGTAGTAATAGCATTGACAACTATGTATCTTGATACATCTCTACTCATGTATGGTGATTCATGACTATTTTCACGCTCCTCAAATGTGCAATTAGTCCTTGAACTATTATGTAACCTTCGACTACTATTTATTAAACCTGCTATATTTCCATGTGTGTAAGGTCTTCCATCAATATATAATCTTTCATTTTCTACATGTAAAATCCTTCCAGTAGTAAGGGATGCTACGTTCAAGCATATTCCATAAGTACTCATGCTTTGAACATAACGTGACAGTCGATGCCAATCTCCCCATCCATATATAGGACCACAAAATGACATAAGAGTGACTTCAGAGTTCGAGGGCACATACAAATCCTCTACAATAAAGAGACCACGACCAACATTAGTAATAGTGGATGGAGCAATCATATAGCGATTACCCCAAAAGTTGAAAACCTCTCCATCTAAAGGAAGTGGTCCTCTATTCCATCCTCCATATCTTCTTCTATCATATGTTTGTACTAAAGAACGATCACGAGCTGGCGATGGATAATCTCCAGCCGTTTCATTCTCTAAACCAAGAGGTAGAGGATTTCTAGAAACCTCTGCTTGTAATTGATGAACAACAAGTCCATGACGTGTACGAGGTATATTAACATTATGAGAAAAATTATCATCATCATCATCATCGAGCAAGTATTCCTGTATATCAACAATAATTTGATTCTATATATGGTTTTTAAATAAAATAATGACATTAATATATATAGAAAATACATACCCAAGCATTATCACGTTGACTAGGTGATGGTGCACGCTCAAAAGTACCATACTCTACCTCATGGTCAATACATTCCAATCGTGGTCTTCGATACGTGCCATAACAAGAGTTACACCAACATATAATATGCTCTTCATAGTAAAATTCATCATAATTCCTATCGGAGGACACATGTGAAGTCGTTGCATGGGTAGGAGGTGGTGGAGTACCCTCTGATTGATCAGAATCTGCACATAATAAGAAACATAAAAAAATATAAGTTATGTATCCATCAAATATATTTAAAATTAAATATTTCATATACTTACAGTATAAAGTCGTTGCACGAAGAGGAGACGGTGGTGGAGTTCCATCTGATTGATCAGAATCTACAAATAATGATATTTGATATTAATAATTTGATTATCTACATAAACAAAAAATTCACATATACATATTTACACATACACACATAATCACATATACACATTTACACATACACACATATTCACATATACACAACTACATATTATTGTGGGATAAATGCATGTATTTTGTATGAATGAGTGTATATGCATGCATGTGTGTGTACGTATATATGTGGATATGTATATGTATGTTTATGTTATATGTATGTATATGTGTATATGTATACATATATGCATGCATATATGTTTGCATGTATATGTGTATGTGGGTATGTGTATGTGTATGTGTATGTGTGTGTATATATGTGTATGTATTCTGACTTTTTTTTCTGTTTGAGATTAAATTAACAGGAGATATTGTATGGTCGAAAAAAATAAGAGGCGAGCTAGCATACCACCTGAGTCGTGGCAGTTTTTTTGTAGATAGCTACGTCTTTAGGAGTCATTTCCTCAGCAGAAGGTACACAAATTAATAGTTTATATTTAAAATTTTTATATATTTTAGTAATTTTTTACATTTAATTTATGTATTTTTTTTCTTGAATAAAGAGGCTGCTGCAAAGGAGAGAGTGGAGTCGGGCCACACATCGCACCTAGGCCAAATGGGCCATAATGGTTTTGTAGCTACGTTTGTAAGTATATGTGTTATTGTGAGTATATTTTTTATTTTAGTTAAAATGCAAGCAACTAATGTTTTTTATTTGTTTCATTGCAGCGGAAGGATTATGGCCGATATCCTATGAAACAGGAGATCGAGTATGCTACACATTTTGGATATCGGCGTTTGAGCGAGCATATGCAAGATCATCCTGATGCCTTTGTGAGTATTTTTAAAATTTATATATTTAGTTTGTTTTTATGAATGTTTTAATTATTTTATTTATTTATGTTTGTTATGTGTAATACAGGAGTATTATGGAGAGACAAATATGGATGAGGTGGAGAGACAGACACAGGAGGGATGATCTCGATCGTCACAGGGTGATCATGACGATGAGGATGAGGATGATTAGAATGATCATGATATTGCTGATGATGATGATGATCATGATGATGATCATGATGATGATGATTAGGATTTTAGTTGATTATGACATTGGATGATATGTATTTACATTGATATATATATATATATATATATATATATATATATATATTTTATTCCAGTTATGTTTTGAATTGTGTGTATGGTATTAAGTAATGAAGAGTTTTGTTCTATTGATTGTTATTATTGTTTATATTAGGCATGTGTTTTAATACTTTAATTATGTATGTGTGTGTATATGTATGTATGTGCATGTGCATGTGTATGTATATGTATGTATGTGCATGTGCATGTATAAGTGTATATGTGTGTATGAGTATGTGCATATGCATGTGTATGTACGTATGTGTATATGTATATGCATGTATATGTATAACTCTATGTGTATATGTGTGTATGTGCATGTATATGTGTATATGTAGGTATGTGCATGTGTGTGCATGTGTATATGTGTTTTAATACTTTAATTATATAATTCATTCATTTGTGTGTACCTAAGTGTATATGTATGTGTGTGTATATGTATGTATGTGCATGTGTATGTGTGTGTATATGTATGTATGTGCATGTGCATGTATAAGTGTATATGTATGTATCAATATGTGCATGTTCTTGTGTATGTGTGTGTATATTTATATGCATGTATATGTATAACTCTATGTGTATGTGTGTTTATGTGCATGTATATGTGTATATGTAGGTATATGCATGTGTGTGTGCATGTGTATATGTGTTTTAATACTTTAATTATATAATTCATTCATATATGTGTACCTAAGAGTATATGTATGTGTGTGTATATGTATGTATGTGTATATGTATGTATGTGCACATGTGCATGTATAAGTGTATATGTATGTATCAATATGTGCATGTTCTTGTGTATGTGTGTGTATATGTATATGCATGTATATGTATAGCTCTATGTGTATTTGTGTTTATGTGCATGTATATGTGTATATGTAGGTATATGCATGTGTGTGTGCATGTGTATATGTGTTTTAATACTTTAATTATATAATTCATTCATATGTGTGTACCTAAGAGTATATGTATGTGTGTGTATATGTATGTATGTGCATGTTCTTGTGTATGTGTGCGTATATGTATATGCATGTATATGTATGTGTGTGTACATGTATATGCATGTATATGTATATGTGTGTATATGTATATGTATATGTATATGTATATGTATATGTATATGTATATGTATATGTATATGTGTATATGTATATGCATGTGTATATGTATGAAACATGCATGTGTATGTGGATGTGCATATACATGTATTTGCATATATGTTAATGTGTGTATATATATATATATATATATATATATATATATACACAACAATGTATGCACGGACGTCTTTTTATGTGGTTGTAGGAATGTTTGTGCATATGCATGTGTATATGTGTGTATGTCTAAGTGTATGTGCACATGTATCTATGTGTATGTATGTGTGTGTATGTGCATGTGTATATATGTATATGTGTGAAAGTGCATCTTCATCATGTATAAGTGTATGAGTGCATATCAGTAAGTGTGAGTATGCTATGTAATGAAAATAACACAATTCAAATGATCTACAAAGAATAGAAATTGTACTTACAATTGTTAGCCATACTTTTTGCTTGGTTAGCTTCTTGAATAACCTGCAATAAAGAGAGAAAGAAAAGAGAGAGAGAGAGAGAGAGAGAGAGAGAGAGAGATCTAGAGAGAGAGATCTAGAGAGAGAGATCTAGAGAGAGAGAGAGATCTAGAGAGAGAGAGAGATCTAGAGAGAGAGAGAGAGAATTCAAAGAGAGAAAGATTGCGAACGTTGGAGAGCTCTTCGATCGGATGCGTGAAAATGCCGATCGCAGAGCCTCCAACGTTTTAATTTTTGTTCGTCAACAGATCGTCGTGTAAGCGATGCTATTCGTCATCGAATAGGGGAAAATTTTACCGTCGCTTATGCGATGGCAACTAACGTCGCCTACACGACGCAAGAAAGCGTCACTTATGCGATGGCAACTAATGTCGCCTACGCGATGCAAGAAAGCGTCGCTTATGCGACGCTTTTAAATTGCGTCGTTTTAGCGACGTTTTATGGGAACGTCGCAATCCCATCGCGTCACAAGTTGCAAATACCGTTGTTTTTTGCATCGTTTAATCGACGGTCGGTGTGCGACGCTAATTACGATGCAAGTTGCAATTTTATAGCGACGAAATTCTGTCGCCTTAACCGTCGCTATACGCATGTATTTCTTGTAGTGTCGTAACCTATAAAGATGATGGGTAAGTGCATTAGTGCATGGGTTTTGAAGAAAATATGTGCCTTGTGCATGGCCTTGTAATATGCTATGCATGCTTACTTGGGGAATGCATTATAAGAAGTATGATGCAAAAGATTGGGTCTTGAGCTAAGTGCTCAAGGGCATGTTGACAAAGAGGTTTCTTAATCTATCATTGTTATAGTGTTACCAAGGTAGGGGATTCTTACCATGGTGAAAGGTCGGTCAATATTCATCTCTTCATATTGTACTCTCATCACGGTGATCGACCATTTGCTTGTCTTTTGTAGTTGATGGATGTCCTTGTTGATGGTTCACTGATGAGATTCTTTGAGTGCATGGACCTCTCCCTTCTCTCTCTCTTTGCTTTTTGGAACAGTCTCATAAAACAAGAAGAAAGATGTTAGTATCAATAAAATAGTTTACATATGTCAAATGTGTCTCATGTGCCTGTGATTCTCAACTATGTCTATGCACGACCTTGTAATGTGGCCCTATATTAATGCATACTTTGGAAATGCATGATCTGAATGGTGCAAAATATGGGGTTCTACCAAGGGCGCATGGTATTTGCACGTCGAGGCTTCCAATGTTACTTGCAGACATTGATGCAATCTTTTTTGGAAGTATCCATTGGATCACAAAATGATGCAATCAATCAATGGTTGAATAACACCTTATCATTTCTCCTTATAGGGATCCATTCTAGAACAGTGTTCATCTGTGTACAGATAACTTTTGGCCTCTTCATCTCTAGATGGTTTCTTAAATTTTGTATCCCTTGTCATTGGCTCTTTGGTTTTGTGCGGGCTACTGGTGCTTTTGGATTCCAAACCCATACCCTTGATGATTGTCTTTTTACTATTTTCAAAGAAGTGAGTTGATCTTCTTTTGGTCTCTATACTTGGTTCTGACCCTTGCCTCTCCTTGGCTTCTTTGTTGAGGCTTTTTGCATGAGAGAGAATATAGGGTTTTGTGTATGTAAGAGTTCCTTGGGCACCCACATGTGTAGTCACCTTTGTTGAGCTATAGCTAATTCCTTAGGCACCCAAATTTATTGGATATCTTGTGGTTGAGCTTATCTTGGTTGCTTGCTTCTTCTTTTGGCATGGTTCGCTTGCGTGGATGGGAATTATTATGGCAAAGTTTGTGGTTATTGCCTTTCATCACCCATATTTGTTTAGTCTTGAAATTTGGTTCAATTGTTGTCCTTTTGCACAAGGAGCAAGGTTATGTAGTAGCTTTTGTCATTGAGATGGCCTCCTTCTTTCCATCTGGTTGTAGTTGTGCTCCTCTGCTCTATGAAATTAATTGCTCCAATTGTGATTTTGATACTTTTGGAAGAGAATGGGGTTCCATGACTTGCCCATCAATAGGCCAGAAATGGTGCACAATAGATTTTGTAGTGCTTGCAAAGTGTGGGCTGCTGGAATCAAAAGAGCCTCTACCTTCCAATTCTACTTTTAGGCTTTGCTTGTTAACCTAGACATGAAGCAATCGCTGCCACATGTTTAAGTCAATTGCATGATCATACAACCAACCTTGCCCTAATATCATATGTTTTGTGATGTCCTCATCATGGCAAACTAGCAACTTTACTGCCAAAGGGACATCTTTTAAGAGGATAGGAATGCCCACCTCATCAATACAAGGGGTTTCCACACCTCCTAAGCCCACTAAATAAGATTGTAATGGTTTAACTTCAATACCCAATCCTTTACAACATGACGTAATTGCACTAGTGGTAGCCCCAGAATCAATCAGAGCTTTGATCTTCCTATTTGTAGTGTTGTGCCCTAGCTCAACCTTGATGAATGGTCATCTATCTATGATGCTAGCTTTTTGGTGCACATTGCCATGTGATATCTTGGGGCATTAGGATTAACGTCTAGGCTTTGTCACCTTAACTTGTTTCACCTAATGCGCTCTCTAGCCTCTACATGTGCTTCTTCTCTAACCCTTAACTCGTCCTCTTTTCACTTCTTAGCAGTGTTGAGTCTCATTAGGATGTCCTCGATAAGAGGTTCTTGATATAGCTTGACTTGACATCCACTAATATAGCTTGGCAAGATGTCACCTTCTAGAGTGACCAATTGAACTACACTACTAGAGGATCCATACCTTCGTTTTTCTAGTTTATGGGCATGCTACTTTAGTGTATAAACCAACACTACATCTCCCTCTTTCAATCCATTATCCTTGATGATGCTTTAACTTTAAAATTTTAGCTATACAAGTGAGCAAACATAGTACCCATGGACCCCCCATCTCACAAAGCAGGGGTTAGACTTCCCAAAGACGACACAAGAAATCAAAAGTGCTAAGACAAAAAGTCCATCCAACCAAGCTAAGGGTCCCTTGCCTCTCTTTTACTTTTCTACTTCAGCAACATTCAAGGGTATGTGAGTGGATACATAATGCAAGATCCCATCTGATTCCCATTCGAGTGTGAAATATTGTCCTGTTTCATTATGCGCCACTGCGCCAAGACCTCTTCGAAAATTCCCTGAAGACTTCTTCCTTGACTCGTTACGCGGGGAGTACACGGAATGAGTTCCTTCTACCGCAAGCAGTGCTAATCTTCCACAGGTCTCACTTTCATTTTAGTCGCTTGACCACGACCCGAGCTTCTTTGCCTTCTTCTGCCTGTGTACCTCTCTTTGTAGCGTCTGCATTTTCCAGTCAATCAGCTTCTTCATGATAGTGCTTTCTTCATGATACTGCTTCCCTGTGTCTGCCATAACCTTTAGTAACCTCAGCGTTCTTGCCCGACAGCTCTTCGACTCCGTCGTTTGATCTTCTCCTCTTTGTCTCAGAAACTGCAACATCCCAGGTCATCTTCGGCCTTCATCGGGCAACTTTGGGCAATAATTTGCAGAGCCGTAACGATCTTCATTCATCGAGGGATAGGTTATCTTTTCTATAGACCATGTCTTTCTCATCAGTCGCAAATCCTGACGCGTCCCGCAGATATAATCCTCATGAAGAGACTCACTTGGAAAAAGCCCTTCGCGAGCAGGTAGAGACTAAACGTACATCGAGAACGCTCAACATCAGAAACTGTGATTCTCTGTCCGCGCTACAAATAGCAATGCTTCAGTGTAGTGCAAAAGCGTCGTCTCTTGAGAGTCCCCGAACAACAGCAATACGTAAGAATCACAAGCAAGAACGCCATCGGAGAACCGTGGGGAAGAATTTCACGACCCTTTTGGTAACCCAGGGTGACTCCATACGGTCTGTCTTGGAACACACATCCATGGTCAACATCCCTACCTCCGGTGCCCCAGGGCAACCTCCAGCTACACCGGAGTCTGTAAACCCACGCACCATTATTGGATTCGATGTTCCTCGTCTACAAACTTCCGATCCATCCGCAGGCCATACAGTACCAAAAGACTTCCAGAGTGTCAACAAAATGCGGCTATTAGATGATAGTTTCTACCGAGATCTCGAAAATTTCAGCCATGACATGTCTCGAGGACTGTTTGTAGAATATTACACAGATCGCTGAAACGTTGCAGTAGTAGCCCGATTGCTAATTTGTGCAGATTGTACATTCCAGTCGGCCATGCCTCGCTTTTGTAGACTTTGCGTTCTAGCCTTGCTTATATTTCCTTGTTTCTTCTTTGACGTTTCATTCATATTCAATTGCAGATAGCAAGACAATCTGATATGGTTCAATTGTGAAAGGAAACCTGTTGCATTCATAGAACCACATCTTTTGCGCAACCAGGAAAACTATAGATAGCACATCAACGCATAATGCATTGATGTAAAGGACCGATGATGTCGCACATTGATCCAAAGGGATCATGACGTTGGTCTATAGGGATTAATTCATGTGTGTGAGGGCCAAGGGTCAGCTAGCCAAGGTCCCAAACTCGCGGGATATCTTAAGGTATTCAATAGTAATGGAGATGAGTGTTGCATCATGGCCACGTGGAGGCATTAGACCATTTCATATCATTGCTTTTTTTAGAATACAAGAGGGTATATATGGATGGGAAGAGAGTCACACACACATCATTCAAGTCTTTGCTTACAAATGAACAATCGTAGTGCACATATGATTTCTTATATCTATCTAGAATAAGGAGTAATTAAGTTTCAAAGTTCCAGTCATGATGAAAATCCATCGTTATCTGGCTCTGTAAAACTATAACTCTTCACATAGTGACATCAGAAGAATGATTGACCATCCTATTGAAATCTTGCATTTTAATTAGCAAAATCTAAGTTTTGAAATGATCAAGCTAGAATTCTTTGTTTTTGTCTTAGAACTTGCCAGATATTGATTAATTACCTCTATATTTTGATCCACTGCCTCAACACTTTGGTGTAAACTCCAAGGCTTCATATAGTACTTTGGAGAGCCCATCTAAAATCTATATAACGAGGGTCTCTCCCCCCATTTGTACTTGATTAGAAGTTTGAGGAGCCTACTCCATGCTCTTGGCAAGTCCATTTTTAATCCATGTGAGTTTACCCATTTCTTGGTCTACTCACTTTGAGTCTCTTACACTCTTTTTTTTGTGAGTACATGCTTCTTTTCATTTTGCTTTCGCGCGTGTACTCTCTACATGGTATCAAAGTGCTAGGTGAAGGTCTTGGTGGTTGTTCTTTTGGGTGGTCTTTTGGAGGTGATGGAGGAGCTCTCGTTGGCATTCTTTTGGTGATGATTTTGTTTCATCATCTAGCTTTGGGTGCATTTTGAATGCTACTTTCCCTCCCACCCACCCCTTTTCTACCACTATTTCCCACCCTTGTACTTTGTGGTTTTAGAAGTGTTGTATGGTCTTCATATGTGCTTTGTTATGCATCTCGTAGCTATGCATTGTTTATAAACACTTGCAGAGAGGTTCTTAGAAATTTTCCCGTTTATTTGGTGATGTTTTAAGTTCAAGTGTTCCACCCTTATTTTGATGGAAATTTTGGAACAGACTTAGCACATGCATGAGCTCTGCCACCTCTATCTACGCGTCCATACCTGGCTGCTGTAAGAAAGAGCAACAGAATACAAGTGATATTTCTCTCTGTTGAAAGAGTTGTAACATAAATATCATAGTTAGCTTTGTGTAAATCAGAGCATCGACTTACTACATTCTATCTCTCCAGCTCAACGGGGAGCCCTCCAACCACCGCTAAAGGAATCAGAATTTTGTCAGCTATTTCTAAGGAGTGCGTGAGTGTATGTAGTATATAGAGGGAAAGACAGAAGAGAGATGCACAACGCGACAGACATCAGAGAGAAATTAGATTGTATGCATGTGTGTCATTCTACTATGCATTGCAACCTTCAATTGTTTAGGGAGTGCTACACATTTGGCAGCCATAGCGATCCTGTCTAAAATTCACTCCGAGCAGATCTCTATAGCAGCATCAACATGTATAGAATTGAGATTGTGTGTGTTTTCCGACCAAAGATCTAGAAGACGTTGACTAGATACAGATCGGGAGGTTAAAAAGAGAAGTCGCATTACCTTATTCTTTGCTCCCGTAGCAACCTCTGGTGTCTCATGAAGATAGAAAGAGAGAGCAGAGAAAGCGAGAGAACTATACGACATCAAGCTTAGTGTAGTAGGACGAAGCGGAGATTCTACTGTGAGCTGGAAGTCAACTTTATATATGTGCTCTTGCTTCATGCCTGTACTCCAATTGCCCTCTCATCGCATGTCCAGAAAGAGCGAAGTTCCATCTCCGTTTAGCACTCCCTCAACATTGGCAAGCACAACAAGCTACGATAAGGTCATCTACACAGTGGGCACAGCTCTCTCATTAGCAACAGAGAACAAAGAGAAACAGAACAACTTGATCTCAGAAAGCGAGAAAGAAAGAGAGAACAATTGTTACTCTCTACTGTTGGTATGTTGTATCCAGTGCAAGCGAGCAAGAGCTGTTATCCTTCGAAAAGTATCACTTCCATCTACATCGCGCCCCGTTCTCTCAGCGACAAAGAGAGAGTTCGACTCTGTAAACCATTTCAACATAGAGGCAACCTAAGGGCACAGTCTGTCTGTGTGTGTGTGTGTGAGAGAGAGAGAGAGAGAGAGAGAGAGAGAGAGAGAGAGAGAGAGACATCCAATGTATAGCTAATTCTGAAATATCTCTTCTGTGCTATTCGCTCGACCGAGGAAGTGAGGAACTTTCGGTGCACTTCAGAGGCCTCTGATTTTGGTGCACTTCACAGTGCTCTAGAACCGTCTATTTTTGGCGCTGTGAAGAGAGCTTCTAAGGTGCTGTGAGTCCTTGACTGAGCAGAACAGAAGGCGACATGCCATTCCGAAGCTTGTGGTATCAAAAATCTTAGAAGCCATCGGTGCTCATAGGACTCGTGGGAATTCGACATCATAGATGACGCGCACAAGCTCATACATTCAATCTACAAAGCATTAATGAAATAATCACTTAGGTCATAGGATAGCCACCAATAGTTCGTAACCTCTCCAACTTTGAAGTATTCTCGATTTCTCATTCAAAGTACCCTCCTCACTTAGCTAGGCTTAAATAACTTCTCTCTTTCGCATTGGTTTTGAGCCTGACATTATAGATCACTATAATATTTTTGCTTTTTGACACTCACAAAATTCCAAGTGGTTTGCTGAAAGATCCTTTAACTTTCATTATTCAATTTGGCACTTTTATTGCAATCCGTAAGGGTAATTTTTGTATTTTTCAAGGGTACTACAACTCTATTTTGGCACTCGATTTGACATCCCTCCAAGGTCTATGTTGCACTTTTACCTAGGGTCAAACTTTACAAATTGACATACTTTTAGCACTAAGGATTTACTTTTGTACTCTCCTTTAGTAAAAAGTTATTTTGTACATTCTCAAGGATTTCAACCTCCACTTTGGCACTTTGGTTGGCCTTCCTTTGTATTTCTCATAAGGGCTCACAACCCTTTGGCACTAAGTGTCCTTCTTTGTAACTCCTAAAGATAAGAACAAGGAGTATTGTGTGTGTGCCTTGGGATGCTACTCTAAGCCCCCAAGGGTGTCTTTCTCTGAACAACATGATAGTCTTAGCCCTCCTCTCACATCGACTCATCTCATTACAACATATCGAGGGTATACCGAGGCTACTACCGAGGAAAATGAACGGGCATGATTTCTTCGCGACGTCGGTGTTAGAGTCGGTATACGCGTTGGAAAGAAAGCATCGGTATGTGCGCCGGTATAGGCATCGGTATATACGCCGGTATTACCGATGCTTATACCGGCGCCCATACCGATGCCCATACTCAGTGTACCGATGCCTATACTGACATCCATACTGGAGCTACCGACGCGTATACCGACAACCGTATCTGCATAAATTCTTTTGGGCAGAGTGTGTTGTCTTTTGCTACAGCATGATGTTGTTTAGCAAAAGACAATACACTCTGCCCAACTGAGTACATGTGTTATGTACTCTAATGGCAACCAAAACATAAACTTATATGAGCAAAAATGAACAATGAATCATGTACAAAAAGTTGTATATTCCATAAATGAAAAATGTACAAAAGTGTGGCAAAGCACTTCTATATAGGAATCGAATACAAAATGTGACAAAGCACTTCCATATAGGAATCGAATACAAAATTATGGTACATCATTGCCACATAGGAGTGTAATACAAAATTGTGGCAATGTGACAAAACACTTCCATATAGGAATCGAATACAAAATTATGTTACATCATTACCATATGCGAGTGTAATACAAAATTGTGGCATTGATCAAAATATTTACACCTACAATCCTGCAACAAAACATATGTATAAAATAAGACCAATTAACATGAAATTTATAAACAACAACTAAAAACTCGAAACCAAGATATAACTTTACCTACTCAAGAATATTCTCCCATGAGGCAATTGCACCGCATCCCTCTAAGTCTAGTAACAGTGCAGTCATTCCATCTCGATATCCATATGATTCTTCAGTTCGTGTCAGAGGACGCCCCACTGCCAACTCCTATAATAAATATGCAAAATGTTAGATAAACATACATAATGTGCTTAACACAAACAACTTCAATAATTAACATGATACTTACAAATTGGTAGTGCATACTATCGTTTCTGCCTCTACCTAAATGCGACGTTCCAACCGTATCTAAGCGTGTGGCCGCCGCATCTCTCTGTTGATGATATCGATCAGGAGTATATTGCTGCTCATCCTGAATCGATTCCCATTCTTCGACATCTAGCCATACAGGCTTCGCTAAGCCTGCTCTAAAAGCATTGCGAGCTTCCGATCGTCGATGAGACATCACCTCGCGTGCCGTATGCTGAATCCATTCGGAACTCACAATAGGATTCCCAGGTGCTGGCCGGTGCTCTTCATATATGGATTGTGTGATATGATTTTTAGAGTCCCTTCGCTCCATTTTATTATTGGATGACCGAATTCGATGGAGCAAAGTTGTCGAATGCGCTGATGCATTGACTTTCCGAATGCATCCATAACTGGAGCTCCATTACAGATATGATATATCTTGGAGTCGTCATGATCATGCGCTCCCCAAGGTGTATGTGGAGATCCCATCTGTTGCAATGTGAAGATTTCATCTCATCCAATGTATATATATGCATGCTTGTATACATATGCATGCATGTATGTGTATGCATATGCATGCTTATATACATATGCATTCATGCTTGTATACATATGCATGCTTGTATTCATGCTTGTATACATATGCATTCATGCTTGTATACATATATATGCATGCATGTATGTATGCATATGCATGCTTGTATGCATATGCATTCATGTATGCATATGCATTCTTGTATGCATATGCATGCATGTATGCACATGCATGCATGTACGCATATGCATGCATGTACGCATATGCATGCATGTACGCATATGCATGCATGTACGCATATGCATTCATGTAGGCATATGCATGCATGTATGCATATGCATGCTTGTATGCATATGCATGCTTGTATGCATATGCATGCATGCTTGTATGCATATGCATGCATGCGTGTATGCATATGCATGCGTGTATGCATATGCATGTGTGTATGCATATGCATGCGTGTATGCATATGCATGCTTGTATGCATATGTATTCATGTATTCATATGCATGTATGTATGCATATGCATTCATGTATATGCATATGCATGTATGTATGCATATGCTTGTATGCATATGCTTGTATGCATATGCTTGTATGCATATGCATTCATGTATGCATGTATGTATGTATGCATGTATGTATGTATGCATATGCATGTATGTATTCATATGCATTCATGTATGCATATGCATGTATGTATGCATATGCATGTATGTATGCACATGCATGTGTGTATGCATATGCATGTATGTATGCATATGCATGTATGTACGCATATGCATGTATGTATGCATATGCATAATTATCGACGCTTATACCGACACATATACCGATGCATATACCGACGTAGTATTTCCGAGGCAAAGCGGCTTTCCCAAATTGTCCGAGGGTCATACCAACGCCGACACCTGACCGTCGGTATGCTGACCGTCGGTATTCCCTCGATATGTTGTAGTGTCTCTCTCACATTTTCAGTGTAGGGCTATTGTAAGAGCCCCTCTACAAAGTTTCCACTTCAATTTCGGTGCAAGTGTAGGGCTAATCTAAGCACCCCGCCCCTACCCCAAATCAAATTTTCATGCAAATTGTGACTTCAATTTTTCACAAGTATGGAGACTTCATTTTGGTAGCGAGCATGTCCACGATTTCAAGTGCCACATCCTCCATTCAATTATATTTACCCTCATTTATGCCCATATCCATGCCAAAAGATGAACAACTAAATGGCACAAATTACAACCTATGGAAGGATACAATTAGGGTCTATCTCTATACAAACCTGTTATAGGTGGTAGTCGAAGGCACAGAATGAGAACCTGATAAGGATAGTGATCCAAGAGCTTGGAATATATGGAACGTAAAAGATAAGAGAGTATTAGGACAACTTCTCCTCGCATGTGATGAATTGAAAAAAGGTCACAACACTGCATGTATGACTTCAAAGGAAGCTTGGGATATTTAGCAAACCTCTATGAGGATAAAACACCCTCTAAGATTTATACTCTAGAGGTGGAATTTCAAAATCTTGATATGTCCTCAAGACATCATCACAAAAGTGATCACCCTTTGAGGATTATTAACGCAAGTTAGCACTTTGTGGATAACAAGTTTCAAGTGAAGACATGGCTATAAGATTGCTTAACAAGCATCCTAGGTCCTATGAAACTTTCATGACTACTCTGCATAACAAAGGTCAAGCACTCAGTTGGAAAGAAGTTAGGAGACTCTTGCCTAGACAAAAGATCCAAGCTACCCAAGAAACATCCATGAAGCCTAAAGCCACCTTCCACAAGAATAAAAGACAAAAAAGCAATCAAGAATCGAAGGACAAAGGCAAGAATAAGTTGATTTGCAATCTTTGTGGCAAGCCTGACCACATCAAAAAATACGGCTTCAAGAAGAAGAATAAGAATAAGTTTAAGACTACTTCAAATACTAAACATCAGAGTTCTCATTGCAGAAGTGAAGATCTCTTTCTCACAACTGAACAGAAAGCTCTTCTAGTATGCACTCCAAGTAAAGAGTGGATTTTTGACGCTGGTGCTTCATCGCATACGTGCAATGAAAAAGATGATTTTCATGAGTTTGAAGAGCATAAAGGTCGTGTATCTTAGAGACAACAAGTGCATTGAAATCCAAGGAAGAGGAAAAGTTCAATTCACAAACTCTTAAGGTGAGACCAAGTCACTCAAATATGTTCTTAATTGACGAATCCTTTGTAAAAACCTTCTCTCAGTAAAGGCCATTACAAAGTGCAACATGATAGCGCAATTTGATCACAACAAGATTCAAGTCATCGATTGTGAGTCCAATGAATCGATAGCTCAAGGCTTTGAAGACAAAGGTCTCTACAAGCTTTTAGGTTTTATGGCCAAGCATTCAAGTCTTAGCTTATGGCATTGCAGATTTGGACATACCTCTTGCTTAAATAAGATCTCTTCCAATCATCTTCTCAAGGGTTTACCCAAGATCGCACAAGTGGAATTAAACTTCCAAGCAAACAGTTGTCCCCTTTACCTATAGAAACATCCATTTCTGCAAATAAACCCTTAGCATTAGTCCATGCCAATATTTGTGGACCTATGCATACACCTTCTCTAAGTGGGTCAATTTACTTCTTCTTGATTGTACATGACTTCACTAGATACACTTGGGTCTATTCGCTCAAGCATAAAGAGGATGCCCTTTCCAAGTTTAAGAAGTGGACACAAACAATTCAAGAAGACTTTTCAAGTTCTTTGAAGATCATCTGATTTGACGGAGACAATAGTTTTTTCAATCACAACTTCTCTAAGTACTTGAAGCAACATGGAATCAAGTATCAAGCATTGCAAGATAGTCAACAAGGTATTGCCTTATAGAATATTCCAAGTGTGATCTAGATGGCCAAAGTTATGCTAGTCAAAAGCAACTTCCACTAAAGTTTCGGGGCGAAGCAGTATAGATAGTAGTTCATATTTAGAATAGATGGTTCTTAGATGTCTTGAAGAACCGAACACCATTTAAGCCTTACTTTAAGAAGAAGCCAAGTGTGAGCTATTTTTGCATCTTTGGTAGTGATGCCTATATCCAAGGCCATGATGATGATCGGCCTAAGTCGTACATTCTCATCGGTTATAGTGACCGAAAAAAGGCATACAAACTCTATGATCCAAAGAGTTACTCAGTTACTGTAACGAAAGACTACACCTTTGAGAATACTTAAAAAAGTATTCATCCCTTTTGATTCCTCTCACTTCCACTTTAGAGAGGGATCATTCTAGTTTCAGACAGTAACACTATGTGGAGCATGCTCTCTTTGTACATGACTTTCTAGATCATGATATGGTTTTGGAGTAGGAGGAATTTGAGATACCATCTCAGCTTATACCTCAGATGGATACACCTCATATTGTACCATCCAAGCTTTATATTTCCCTTCAGCTTCAGTTGGGCATTAATCCAGGATCAATGACTCATCATGTTCCATTCCTATCTTGGAAAGTCCACTTACCTCGACTACAATAGCATTCTGAGCATGTGCTCTTCCATTCTTGGAGTCTAGCATCTTTTCATTTACCATAGGATACTCTTGCATCTACTTGGATTCATCACTCAGTTGGATCCTTTTTTAGGCGAGCTTCTCGATTTAGAGGGGGTTTCCATGGTCCTATCGACACACATCAGGATTTTGTTGGACTACAACATACAGATGTACTATTATGTGACTATGATTTTATGCTTGATGATTTATATCTCATGCTTGTAGGACCTACTTCTTGACGATACACATCTTGTGGTGGATATTGTTAAAGCTTTGGAGGTTTCCACATACCATATGGAGTCATCCTACCTATCTCGCATGGAATTGATCTCGTCCATTGAGACCTTGTTCCGTTCCTATGCCTCGTTGGTGGTGTACATATGGAGCATCCACTTGATCCATCTAGTGGACATCTTATGGAGTACCTGGTGATCCCACATGGTGGACACCACTTCGAGGCTATGGATTTCCAGATGGAGACTTCCTATTTGGTGCTCATGCTACTGCTACTACATTCTTGGTGAACCTTTCTCTCATATCCTAGCAACCTCCATACTGTACAAAATGGAGCTGCAGAGGGGGTGTTGAGAATATGAGAGTGCATCTCCCTTTTGTATCTCGGAGTCACTCTATTTCTATCCCATTTCCATTACATTTCCATTTTATATTATATCCTTTGTATTTGGGTACCTTAACATTTGCTTCTACGGTTGTATTCATTTTCCTTTGAGGGGAATTATCCCACATGAAATCTACTTTGTAAAGCCCCTCCCAAATCTATATAAGGAGGGCCTCTTCCACCATTTGTACTTGGTTAGAAGCTTGAGGAGCCTACTTCATGCTCTTGGCAAGCTCATTTCTACTCCATGTGATTTTACCCATTTCTTGGTCTACTCACTTTGAGTCTCTCACACTCTTTCTTTTGTGAGTACACTCTTCTTTTCATTTTGCTTCCGTGCATGTACTCTCTACACTTCTCATACAACATAGTGACGAGCACAAATTGTTCATTCCCAACCAATATTTAAGTCAAATTCTCACCAAGTCCAAGAAGACCTACAATACCACTGAGAGGAAAGCTTTGGCAATGGTATTTGTAGTACAAAAAATCCACCGTTACTTGTTAATGGTAAAATTTCTCATCATTAGGGATCACCATCCACTAAGGTATTTATTAAACAAGACACAAGCAGTAGGTAGGGTACAAAAGTGGTTTCTATTGTTCCAAGAATTTGATTTCATTATAGTTTCTAGACTAGGCAAGGAAAACATTATGGTTAATTATTTGTCTCTAGTTAACCTAAATAACTAGCTTATTGGATTAGAGGACAAATTTTTTGATGTTGAGCTATTCATGGTTAGATCTCAAAGGTGGTATGATGATTGCAAGGAGTTTCTAAAGATAGAGAAGTACCCAGATAAAGCCAATTCTATGCAGAGAAAGATGTTTTGCATAAAGAGCAAGCCTTATACATTTATCAAGGGCAAAATTTATAGATATGGTAGGGATAATTCAATTAGGAAGTGCTTAGAAGAAGATGATGCAAGGAACATTCTCTAGATTACACATGAAGGACCAAGTGGTGGGCACATCCCCCGCCATAGAGAATCCTAGATATTGGTTTATGGTGGACAATATTATTCAAAGATGCAAAAGAGAGGACCTAGTCATGTGATGCACGTCAGAGATGTGGTCCAAAACCCACAATGTAGAAACAACATGGATTGGTTATCTCCACTGCATGGCAACCATTTCAAAAGTGAGGGTTAATTTTAAAGGTCCTACCTATCATGCATCTTTTCCAAGGAAAGATAAGTATTTGTTAGTTGCCACTAACTATGCAACAAGTTGGGGCTAAAGCTATTACTTCTCTGGACTACACAACCCAAACAATTGTTGATTTTTTGTACAACAACATTTTCTGGAGGTATGGTTGTCCACTAGAAATTTGCATTGATCAAGGAGCATACAAAGAGAGTATTCTATTTTCCCTTATGTGTGTAGATGAAGGTCATCGAGGCAGAATTGTGACATGATACCACGAAGGAGGTGTTGTGGGTGGATAATAGATGTTACCAGGACTTCATCCTTAATGGAGGCTTGAGTGCAAGGGGTGCAAAAGAGTGAGTTGCTAGACAAGATGAAGAAATGGCACAAAGATTGACTGTACAAGTAATTGTGGTACTTTGTTGTACTTGTGTGTACTTCTTTCTCCTAAAATGGTTATGCATAGTGAGTATTTTGTGTCATTCTAGACATAAAAGCTATTGTAATCTTTTGTTTTAATCAAGGCACAAGAAATTTTAGTAGAACTTGTCTTTCTTCTTCTTCTTTGCTTTTCTCCTCCAAATAGTCAATCCTCTATCAAGTAAAGAATCCCCCAACAACAAAAATTGTGAGGCTTTGATTAAATTTCCTATAATTATTCTTGAGCTTTTGGAAGCTTAAGTTTAGCATTGTTCACACACACACACACACATGTACACACTCATCTTTAGAGCTTTGGTGATGAATGATAGATAGTCTACTCTCATGAATGCTATGGAATTTGTATTGTTGATTGAGGGTAGTAAAAGATTGAGAGCACCATAGAGTGGTAGGATCACCCTTGACCCATATGTATAAAGTTATGATGTTTTCCTCTTCTTTAAATCCCTAGAAAAAACAAGTGCACACTATTAAAATAATTCAGGAGCAAAGAGAAAAGTTTAGTGATGAATTACATTTTAGTTTATCACCTCATAACAACATTGAGCATTAAATGGATCTCATCCTAGGATTAAAGGATAAGCATGTAAGAGGAGGTTAAGTTCGAAATACTATGGATGAGTAGCGAAAAGGTTTTTATCATAACAAGTCACACACCTTGAATAGCACCAATATTACTGGTCAAAAAAATGATAATTCACTTTAGATTTGTGATTACTAGAAAGCCCTAAATAAACTTACATTGAAACATCACTACTTCATTTCTTTAATAGATGGACTCTTAGAAGGGTGTGCCATTTTGAATGTGTGTAGACTACAAGGTTCTATCAAGCAATGCATCTTCAATTGTTTGATTCTACAGTAAGGCATCTAGACTATCCAAAATGCCCTAAAGGTTAATAAAGGGTATGGGTTTTCCAAGAGGTGTCACCAATAAGAGGACTTACGTCATAGCTTCTTTGAATTCCCTCACTCACGAAAGTTGTTGGACATTCTTGACAAAGATTGCTACTTGGCCCAAGCTCAACCCATGAAATGGGTAGAAGTTCTCCTTAGATCAGATATTTCTTTTGTCAATAAGGCCTATTCAAGAAATTTGGGAATTATTCATGTCCCATTTATATTACTTACTATCTGACTTCTTAAGTTTGAGCCCAACCTGATACTCCATTTATAATATAATTATGTTGAATAGTAAAGTGTCATTTTATTAATACCCCTATCAAGAGAGAATAATATGTTTTAATGTGTGAATGACTCAAAAAGTAAAACATTGGGACACAAATAACTGTCTCAAAATCCTGTGTAATTCCCACTTTTCCTGAATAGGCCTTCAATGTCAATGACACATGTGAAGAGCCAAATACCTGTAGATGTGTTGGATCTAAAGAAACACATCTAATTTTAGGATCCACTCTCTTCATCTCTCCTTTCTTCTGTTGAGAGAGCTCAAAAGGATAGATGAATGATATTTGATATCAAAGAAGTGTCCAATGTTCATATGCCTATGGCTCAAAGGGCCACTAGATGTAACAATTGGAAGAGAACCTTGCTTCCTTTTATTCTAACACTAGGCTTGTAATGTCTTGCTCCTATTCTCGCTTCTGCTAGAAAGCCCCTTTGCCTCTTCAGAAACTTTATTCGAAATTATTTGAAGAACCCACCTCAAAGGAAAGCAATTACAAATCCCTATTGGAGTGTGCAATACTTACATATATCCAAAGAAGAATCATTGAGAACATAATAGAAAAGTTACAATGTCTGAGAGATCCGTCAAAAAATGAGGAATTTTATAACAAAATAAATGGCTTTTCAAATCATTCGCATGAGTAATTTAGACACCAATATTTACATATTCCCTTTTTTAAGGCTTCTGCTTTAATCAGTAATCCAGTCCACTTTAATTTATTCCTGCTAGGCTTATGATGCAAATGACATGTTATTGGATTCGTATGAGGGACAGTATTCTCAACCTTGTTAACAGACTTTTTATGTTTATCATATATCACAACGTGAATAAAGTTCATGACCAGTAAATCATAAATACTTCCACATAAATACGATTAACTTTCATATAGATTCTTTCACATAACTACTTTCACATAAGTTTGTGTGTGCTTGCTGGGGATGAGGGTTCAATCCCCACTATCAGCAAGACAGTGTGGACCTAAGGCCAATGTAAATCATGATATTCTCATTGAAAACAGTTTTCTATGTATCGCCTTCAGGCAGTCTAATCCTTGCTTTGTGGGATATGGAGGGTCCCATGGGTACTATGCTTGTTCAGTTGTACAGTTGCAATTTCAAAGTTAAAGTCCGAGAGAGTAGACTTTGGCTGAACCTCCATTAAAAGAAGAAAAATACTTTCATGTAAACGTACATAGGCAATCAATCACGCATACAGACATCAGAGTACAGAAGTAGATAGTCAATATACAGCAAGGGTTTACATATTGCTCATTCAAATTCAGATGTTTGGATTGCTTTCATAATGGAGATGACCAATCATTCTTTTGATCTCACTATGTGAAGCCCTGGAGCTTTACGCCAAAGTGCCGAGGTAATTGATCAAAATACAGAGGTAATTAATCAATATACGGCAAGGCCTAAGAACAAAAAAAAGAATTCTAGCTTGAGCATTTCAAAGCTTAGATATTGCTAATTAAAATACGAGATTTCAAGAGGATGGTCGATCATTCTTCTGATGTCACTGTGTGAACAGTTATAGTTTTACAGAGCCGGATAACCATGGATTTTCATATAGATTGGAACTTTGGAACTTAATTATTCCTTATTCCAGACAGATATAGGAAATCATACGCGCACTATGACTGTTCATCGATCATTTACATCAAGGCATTATGTGTTGATGTACTATCAACAGCTTTCCTGATTAACTACAACATATGAGGGGTATACTGAGGCTTCTACCGGCACAAATACATGAGCGCCATTTTCCCCCATGCTGGTGTAAGCTTGAACCATAGATGTGGTTAGACGTGGTTCTATGAATGATACAGGTTTCCTTTCACACTTCAACCATATCTGATTGTCTTGCTATCTGCAACTGAACATGAATGAAACGCCAAAGAAGAGACAAGGAAATATGAGCAAGGCTAGAATGCAAAGTATTCAAAAGAGAGGCATGGCCGACTGGAATGTACAATCTACACAAATCAGCGATCGGGCTATATGCAACGTTTCAGCGATCTGTATAATATTCAACACACAGTCCTCGAGACATGTCATTGCTGAAATCTTCGAGATCTCGGTAGAAACTATCATCTAATAGCGGCATTTTATTGACATCCTGGAAATCTTTTGGTACTGCGTGAGCTGCGGATGGATCGGAAGTTTGTAACCGAGGAACATCAAATCCAATAATGGTGCACGGGTTTACAGACTCCGGTGTAGCTGGAGGTTGCCCTGGGATAACGAAGGTAGGGATGTTGACCATGTATGTGTGTTCCAAGACAGACCGTGTAAAGTCATCCTGGCTTTTGAAAAGGGTCGTGAAATTCTTCCCCCCGGTTCTCTGATGGCGTTCTTACTTGTGATTATTACGTATTGCTGTTGTTCGGGGACTCTCAAGAGACGACGCTTTTGCGCTACACTGAAGCATTGCTGTTTGTAGCGAGGGCAGAGAATCACAGTTTCTGATGTTGAGCGTTTTCGATGTACATATAGTTTCTACCTGCTCGCGAAGGGTTTCTCCAAAGGGAGTCTCTTCATGAGGATTATATCTGCCGGACGCGTCAGGATTTGCAACTGATGAGAAAGACATGGTCTAGAGAAAAGGTAACCTATCCCTCGATGAATGAAGATCGTTACGGATCTGCAAGGCAAAAACGCTGAAGTTACTAATGCTTATGGCGACACAGGAAAGCAGTATCATGAAGAAAGCAGTATAATAAAGAAATTGATTGACTGGAAAGAAGAAGGCAAAGAAGCTCGGATCGTGCTCGAACGACTAAAATGAAAGTGAGATCTGTGAAAGATTAGCACGGCTTGCTGTAGAAGGAACTTATTCCGTGTACTCCCCGCGTAACGAATCAAGGAAGAAGTTTTCCGGGAATTTTCGAAGAGGTCTTGGCGAAGTGGCGCATAATGGAACAGGACAATATTTCACACTCGAATAGGATCATTGCATTATGTATCCACTCATATACCGTTGAAAGTTGCGTTCCGAAGTAGAACGCAGGCAAGGAACCATTAGCTTGATTGATGGGCTTTTTGCTTTTAGAGATGGGGAGAAGGCTCAATCCTCATTCACGGGAGGACACTCTCGGTCTAGGGTCAGTGTAAACTATGTTATATTCAGTTGCAATTATTCATCTCTTGTGTTATCTTTGGGCAATGTAACCCTTGCTTTGTGGGATATGAATGGTCCTATGGGTACTATGTTTGTTCACTTGTACAATTGCAATTTCAAAGTTAAAGCCTGAGAGAATAAGCTTCGGCTGAACCTCCATTAAAAAAAGGGATGTTGAAGTAAAAGGAAGGCAAGGGACCGTCTCAAAGCTTAGAGCACCCACTAGTGAGAGAGAACATTGTTACGCTAGATAGCTAAAATATATGGATTGTATTGTCAACTATAAAGCGAGTTGGAATCTGCATCAATGAAAGGGGATGGGGGATAGGTCATAAGAAGACGAAAAACGTATGTTGAAACTTGAAAGTAAGACGTTTTATGAGGTTCCTCTCATAGTTGTATATAATGCACAATCAAGTGGTGAATTTTCTAAGCACTTCAACCCTAGACATAATATAAGTGCATAAAACGATTCCAACGACGTAAAAGAGGAAAAAAAGAGAGCCTAAGCCCTAGGCATATGTTGAATTCTCAAAGATTCAAGTGGGAGAGTACCAATTCACGATCTAGAGTTAGCATGGAGTCTTCACGAACTTAGGGGCAGCACCATAGTGGCATCTCATGCCACTTGAAATAGAACTTTGAGTGTGGATTAGAAATATGCTCTAAGGGTGTCCATATGTGTGGTCTTTGAACAATAATTTTTTTGAAAGAGTCTTCAATCTTACACATTCCCATAGGGATCTCTTATTGTCCATATAGGTATTTACATGCTCTTTCTTGCATCAATTTCCATTATGTTCCCTATTGACCTTCTAGGCATATACATGTGTAGCTCTTACACCTTTCTATCTTTGGCCTTCCACAATTGAAGCAACATTTCTCTTGTGTCTGGTTCTTGATAGAGCTTGAATCTATATCCACTAATGTAATGAGGGATAATCTTGAGGCTTCCAAAGAAGCGAGTTTCACAACACTAGTGGGAACACTACAAGGAATACGGGCGTATAGCGACGGTTAAGGCGACAAAATTTTGTCGCTATAAAATTGCAACTTGCATCGTAATTAGCATCACGCGCCGACCTCGATTAAACGACGCATAAAACGACGGTATTTGTGACTTGTGACGCGACGAAATTGTGACATTCTCATACAACGTCGCTAAAATGATGCAATTTAAAAGCGTCGCATAAGCGACGCTTTCCTGCATCGCATAGGCGACGTTACAAGCCGTCACATAAGCGACATTAAAAAATGTCGCTTATACGACGACGAATAGCATCGCTTACACGATGAACTGTTGACGGACAAAAATTAAAACGTTGGAGGCTCTACGATCGGCATTTTCACGCATCCGATCGAAGAGCTCTCCAACATTCGCAATTGCACTGCATTTACGAGCTGAAGCAAGTATATGCAGAATTGTTGTTTTGCCTAAGCTCTCTGTTATTGTCTCCCTCTGTCTTTGTTTCTCTCTTTCTACATCTTTCTCTCTTTGAATTCTCTCTCTCTCTCTAGATCTCTCTCTCTCTCTCTTTGTCTCTCTGTCTCTTCTTTCTCTCTTTATTGCATGTTATTCAAGAAGCTAACCAAGCAAAAAGTATGGCTAACAATTGTAAGTACAATTTCTATTCTTTGTAGATCATTTGAATTGTGTTATTTTCATTACATAGCATACTCACACTTATTGATATGCACTCATACACTTATACATGATGAAGATGCACTTTCACACATATACATATATACACATGCACATACACACACATATATACACATAGATACATGTGCACATACACTTAGACATACACACATATACACATGCATATGCACAAACGTTCCTACAACCACATAAAAAGACGTCCATGCATGTATTATTATACATATACATATATATATATATATATATACATATACACACACATACACATATTAACATATATGCAAATACATGTATATGCACATCCACATACACATGCATGTTTCATACATATACACATGCATATATATACACATGCATATACATATACATTTACATATACACACATATACATATACATGCATATACATATACACACACATACATATACATGCATATACATATACACACACATACACAAGATCATGCACATACTCATACACACATATACAGTTATACATGCGCATGCACATACATACATATACACACACATACACATGCACATACATACATATACACACACATACATATACTCTTAGGTACACACATATGAATGAATTATATAATTAAAGTATTAAAACACATATACACATGCACACACACATGCATATACCTACATATACACATATACATGCACATACACACACATACACACACATACACACACATACACACACATACACATAGAGTTATACATATACATGCATATACATATACACACACATACACAAGAACATGCACATATTGATACATACATATACACTTATACATGCACATGCACATACATACATATACACACACATACACATGCACATCCATACATATACACACATACATATACACTTAGGTACACACATATGAATGAATTATATAATTAAAGTATTAAAACACATATACACATGCACACACACATGCACATACCTACATATACACATATACATGCACATACACACACATACACATAGAGTTATACATATACATGCATATACATATACACACACATACACATGCACATGCACATACTCATACACACATATACAATTATACATGCACATGCACATACATACATATACACACACATACACATGCACATACATACATATACACACACATACATAATTAAAGTATTAAAACACATGCCTAATATAAACAATAATAACAATCAATAGAACAAAAATCTTCATTACTTAATACCATACACACAATTCCAAACATAACTGAAATAAATAAATAAATGAATATATATATATATATATATATATATATATATATATATATATATATATATATATATATATATATATATATATATATATATATATATATATATATATATATATATATATATATATATCAATGTAAATACATATAATCCAATGTCATAATCAACTAAAATCCTAATCATCATCATCATGATGATCATCATCATCAGCAATATCATGATCATTCTGATCTTCCTCATCCTTATCATCATGATCACCCTGTGACAATCGAGATCATCCCTCCTGTGTCTGTCTCTCCACCTCATCCATATTTGTCTCTCCATAATACTCCTGTATTACATATAACAAACATAAATAAATAAAATTATTAAAACATTCATAAAAACAAAATAATTATATAAAATTTAAAAATACTCACAAAGGCATCAGGATGATCTTGCATATACTCGCCCAAACGCCGATATCCAAAATGTGTAGCATACCGATCTCCTCTTTTGTAGGATATCGGCCATAATCCTTCCGCTGCAATGAAACAAATAAAAAACATTAGTTGCTTGCATTTTAACTAAGATAAAAAATATACTCACAATAACACATATATTTACAAACGTAGCTACAAAACCATTATGGCCCATTTGGCCTAGGTGCGATGTGTGGCCTGACTCCACTCTCTTCTTTGCAGCAGCCTGTTTATTCAAGAAAAAAATACATAAATTAAATGTAAAAAATTACTAAAATATATAAAAATTATAAATATAAACTATTAATTTGTGTACCTTCTGTTGAGGAAATGACTCCTGAAGACGTAGCTGTCTACAAAAAAACTGCCACGACTCAGGTGGTATGTTAGCTCGCCTCTTATTTTTTTCAACCATACAATATCTCCTCTTAAATTAATCTCAAATAGAAAACGAAGTCAGAATACATACACATATATACACACACATACACATACACATACACATACCTACATACACATATACATGCAAACATATACGCATGCATATATGTATACATATACACATATACATACATATAACATAAACACACATATACATATCCACATATATACGTACACACACATGCATGCATATACACTCATTCATACAAAATACATGCATTTATCCCACAATAATATGTAGTTGTGTATATGTGAATATGTGTGTATGTGTAAATGTGTATATGTGAATATGTGTGTATGTGTAAATATGTATATGTAAATTTTTTGTTTATGTAGATAATCAAATTATTAATATCAAATACTATTATTTGTAAATTCTGATCAATCAGATGGAACTCCACCACCGTCTCCTCATCGTGCAACGACTTTATACTGTAAGTATATGAAATATTTAATTTTAAATATATTTGATGGATACATAACTTATATTTTTTTTTATGTTTCTTATTATGTGCAGATTCTGATGAATCAGAGGGTACTCCACCACCTCCTACCCATGCAGTGACTTCACATGTGTCCTCCGATAGAAATTATGATGAATTTTACTATGAAGAGCATATTATATGTTGGTGTAACTCTTGTTATGGCACGTATCGAAGACCACGATTGGAATGTATTGAACATGAGGCAGAGTATGGTACTTTTGAGCATGCACCATCACCTACTCAATGTGATAATTCTTGGGTATGTATTTTCTATATATATTAATGTCATTATTTCATTTAAAAACCATATATAAAATCAAATTATTGTTGATATACAAGAATACTTGCTCGATGATGATGATGATGATGATGATGATTTTTCTCATAATGTTAATATACCTTGTACACGTCATGGACTTGCTGTTCACCAATTACAAGCAGAGGTTTCTAGAAATCCTCTACCTCCTGGTTTAGAGAATGAAAGGGCTCGAGATTATCCATTGCCAGCTCGTGATCGTTCTTTAGTACAAACATATGATAGAAGAAGATATGGAGGATGAAATAGAGGACCATTTCCTTTAGATGGAGAGGTTTTCACCTTTTGGGGTAATCGCTATATGATTGCTCCATCCACTATTACTAATGTTGGTCGTGGTCTCTTTATTATAGAGGATTTGTATGTGCCTTCGAACTCTGAAGTCACTCTTATGTCATTTTGTGGTCCTATATATGGATGGGGAGATTGGCATCGACTTTCACATTATGTTCAAAGCATGAGTACTTATGGAATATGCTTGAATGCAGCATCCCTTACTAGTAGAAGGATTTTACATGCAGAAAATGAAAGATTATATATTGATGGAAGACCTTACACACATGGAAATATAGCAGGTTTAATAAATAGTAGTTGAGGGTTACATAATAGTTCAAGGACAAATTGCACATTTGAGGAGCGTGAAAATAGTCATGAATCACCATACATGAGTAGAGATGTATCAAGATACATAGTTGTCAATGCTATTACTACATTACATGCTGGTGATGAACTATTAGTGAATTATGGATGGCGTAGACCTCCAAGAGCACCTTTTAGCTATAGAGAATAAAACTTTTCTATCCATTTTTAATAAGTTATATGCTTAATTTTATATTTGAAGTTTACTTTTTATTCATTTATGGAATACTAATGAGTTTTATTTATATGTGTAGATTCCAACGTATGATGTTGATGATATTCGTCCACAGCATTCACAATTACCAGTAAGACCATGATTATCAGAAGCTTCCATGAGGAGGCTACGCAAAACTAATCATGTGCAATATGCAAAGTTGAAAGATCTATATTCAAAAGAGGATAAAGTACAAGATTTGTGTGACAATGATGAAGATGATGGCATGGCAAATTTTATTGAGGATTGATATCAAAATGACAGTGAGAGCATTGATATTTCTAAAAATGAGAAATATCTTCAAGAGGAATGTCTAAAGCATGTATATGAAGGAAGTCGTTTGACACGACTAAGTGCGAGCTTACTTATTCTCAACCTTCAAAATCGTTTTGGATGGAGTAATGTATCTGTTTCGACACTATTAAGGTATAATTTTCAATTTTCTATCTATTTATATATATGCATACATAATAAATAAATAAATAAATAAATATATATATATATATATATATATATATATATATATATATATATATATATATATATATATATATATATATATATATATATGCAGGTTTTTATTCTTACTTTAGATAAGGTAAGAAGAAGAACTTGAATTGAATGGATACGATTGTTTGGATGGCAGGATACGATTTTTTGGATGGCAAGATACGATTGTTTGGATGGGAGGGAATGATTGTTTGGATGGCAGGATATGATTGTTTGGATTTCAGGATACGATTGTTTGGATGGCAGGATACGATTGTTTGTTTTGGAGGATATGAATGATTTGTCGATTCACACATATGTTCAGTTTGAAAGTGTGAATCGACAAATCATTCAATGAAAGTACATACTTCATATCCTCCAAAACAAACAAACGTATCCTGCCATCCAAAACAATCAAATTTTGTGTAAATATTTTGAAAGATGCATTAATAGTTTTAGAAGATGTGCGGACAAAAAGTTTCCATTCAATTCAAGTTCTTATTCTTACCTTATCTAAAGTAAGAATAAAAGCCTACATGTATATATGTATATTTATTTATTTACCTTTTTTAATATATCTTTTTTTGATAAACTTACAGGTTATTATCTGAAAAGTTTTCACCAAGTCAGAATATTCTTCCTACCTCACATGATGAAATGAAGAAGATAATCAACAATCTTGGTATAGATTATCAATGTATACACGCATGTCCTAACGATTGTATTTTATATAGAGGTGAATATGCAAACTCTTTGACATGTCCCAAATGTCAATCTCCTCGATATAAGGGTGAAGAAGGTAAAAATTCCAAAAAAGGTATTGAGACATTTTTCCATTGGCTCCATGGATTAGACATCTGTTTCAAAGCCCCGAATTATCAAAGCTTTTGACTTGGGGACATGATCACAAAAGTACTGATGGAATAATCAGAATTCCTCATGATAGTGTTGCTTTTCAGCATATTGATTCTACATGGCCTGAATTTGCACAAAATCCACAGAATCTAAAGTTAGGAGTTGCATTAGATGGGGTTAATCCATTCTCCATGAAATCCAGTAAATGGTCAACATGGCCAGTGGTAGTCATAAACTACAATCTTCCGCCATATCTTAGCATTAAAAAGGAACATTTAATGCTTTCACTTTTAATCCCAGGCAAAAGACAAGTTAAAGATACGAATGTATATCTTGCTCCTCTCATTGACGATCTTCAAGAGTTATGGAGAGGTATTAATGTCATGATGTATCGAAAAGCATCAATGAAAGACATATTACAGTTCGCGGTATTGTGGCTTGGACTATTCACGATTTTCCTGGATATGGCATTTGTTCAGGTATTGATGTAATTTTTTTATTCAATATGCATGTAAATAAATATGATTTAATCTAATTATATTTTTATCATTTTCCATGATGCAAGAATATCTACTAAGGGTTATAAAGCTTGTCCATATTGTGGTGATTGGTTGAGATCAATCTATAGTAAGAATCTCAACAAAAATATTTATCTTCGACATCGATGATTCTTGGCTGATGATCATCCATTAAGATCTAAAAGAGAAGCAATACATTTTAATGGAAAGCTTGAAACGGGCCAGTATCAAAAACCTATGACGCCTATGGATCGTATAAAAGATGGACAGATGGACCTCTGATAGATCCAGAAGCAGAAATCTTCAGTGATGATTCAGATAATGAGTATGTGAACAGAGGTAAAGGAAAATTGGCACTCGTAGAGAACATATCAATATGGTATTCTGTGGAGTATTGGAAAGATTTTAAAGTATTTCATCTTCTTGATCCTATGCATATATTCAAAAATATTGTTATTCACTATGGCAGCATCTTCTTGGACTAAAAGATACCACAGCATCAAGGAATGATTTGAAAGATAAAAAATCCAAACCAAAGTTATGGCCAGTTTTTGATAGACATCGACAAGAAACGACTTATGCATCTGCTCCTTGGGTACTTACAACAAAAGAGATACAGACTATCAACAATAGAATTCAATTGATTAAGGCTCCTACAGGATATGGAGCATCGTTTCAAAACATGTTTACTATGGATGATAAGAGCTTATATGGGTTAAAGACCCATGACTGGCATAACTTTTTGAAACATATTTTACCTTTGGTTATCGATGGATGTACAACGAAAGGAGTACGAGATGTGATCTATCATCTTGGATCACTTATAAGGTAATTATGATACTTTTATATTTAATATGTATGAATATTGGATATCTTTTATTTTTTAATTAACTTCTTTATAATTGTTTTTATGATATATATAGGTGGATTACATCCAAAGAGATCGATAAAAATTTGATCCCACAAAAAAAACGTGAATGCAAAGAGCTACTATGTTTGATGGAAAAAGAACTTCCTACTTCATTTTTTGATATTCAGGTTCATTTATTAGTCCATCTTGTAGATGAGATAGAGATTGCAGGTGTTGTCAACACTCGATGGATGTTTTGGGTCGAGCGATTTATGGGAATACTAAAAGGTTATGTGCGACAAAGAGCAAAACCAGAAGGATCCATGGCCAAGGGTTGGATGCTTGAAGAGTGCATGTATTACGTTAGTGAGTACCTTGAAAGAGTTCATGAAGAAGCTCCACGTGCATGGACCAACGATTCTTCTTCAAAAATAACAGATGAGGTATTATCAGGTAAGGGGGTTCCATTCTTATTTACATTTCAAGAAAAAAATGATGTTTCTACTTTTGTAGCATATAATAGCGAATGCATGCAAGCATTCCTTAGCGAGTACGAGGAACTTCAAAGTCTCTGAAGTAAAAAGTGAAAAAATAAAAGATCTAGACGGAATCTCGATAATAATGAGATTACAGATATACCTTCTTTCACGGATTGGCTATATAGTCGTTTGCAACGCGCCAACGCAAATAATAAAGAAATCTCGGATGAGCAAAGAGAGTTAATGATAGGTTGTGAACTAATTGAATTTATTTTGCAGGCTCGAATGTTCACTAATATGTGAGCTTTTGGACAGCATATTAGAATCAAAGCCATTGATTCTTTACGTAAAACAAAGGATTCTAGTATTGTTGCTTCTTTCAAGCAAGTATCATGTGTTAGCTCAAAAGACACGAACCTTATAGATAGCGAACTTGGTTACATAGGAACTATTGTTGGTATCTACGAAATTTCATTTCGTACATTCAAACAGGTAGAAAAAAGTTTATATAATTTTTTTAGAGTTAGTTATTTTTTTAAGCACTTAATAATGGGTTTTTGTTGTTATATATTTTGATAGGTCATTTTGAAGGTTGACTGGTTTCGAGCGGAGTATAAAGGTAGTAATTCTACATTAAGAAAGGAATTATCTGGGTTTTGGGCAATTGATTCTTCCAAGGTAATGCGATCTACTAAAGAACCATATATTCTTCCTAGGCATATTGAACAAGCATTTTTTTATAAAAATCCAGATGCTCATCCTTGGTGGCAAGTCATTCATGTGCAACCTAGAGGTAGGTCATTGTTTGAACAGTTTATTGTTAGAGAGATCGAAGAAAGTCCTCTTGATGATTCAGCATCAGATACTGATACATCAACATCTGAAATAGAAATTAGAATCATTATACGTGATAATGATACTAATCTTTTTGATGAAGAGGATAATTCTCTACATGCTGATTCTACTGATGAGGAAGAGGAATTACCAGAAATAGATATTAATCCATCAATAGATGATGTGATTCATGAGAACATAGATTTAACAATAGAAGAAATAAATGAAATCAATAAGGATAATGAAGATGAGACTATATTGATGTCTTACCAAAATGATGGCAATAATGAAAACATATGAGCAGATTAGATAGTAAATTCTACTCTAGTTATCGATCAATAACTTGAAGCTTCTGAATGGATATCAGATAATAGGTTTTTTTATTAACTTGAATAACGATGAATCCTATTAGAGAGATGAAATCATGTTCTTTTAAGTTACAACATGAAGCTCGGGGGTATGCCTAATTATTTTATATATAGCTTTATCTTCGAGGAGCAAATTTTTATCATGTATGTATGCATATGTGTGTGTATTCATATGTATTATATGTATACATATGTTAGTATGCATATATATGTATTTCATGTATATGTATGTGTTTGCATGTGTGTGATATATGTATACATGTGTTAAATATGCATATGTGTATATATGCATATGCATTTATGTAAAATATTCATGTATTCATGTAATATATGCAAGTGTTTATAATTGTGTACATGTATATATGTATATGTGTCTATGTGTAAATATGTACATGTAAATATGTATGCATGTATATATATGTTTATGTGTGCATGTAGGCATGTATATGTGATGTGTACATGTATATATGTATATATGTCTATGTGTAAATGTGTACATGTAATTATGTTAGTATGTATATACATATTTATGTGTGCATTTAGGCATGTATGTGTGATGCATAATATATCTACTCCATTTTATATTTATGTATGCTATCTACATGATGTGCATATATCTTTACATATATTATGATCCTCGTTGATTCGAGTAGCTATATATAGAGGCATAAGGTTGGGAGGAGAGACATCTTTCTAGTAGGACGTTGGAGGTGTACATATACTTCAAACATATGGCTAAAAGGTTGAATTAGAGTTTTTAAATTAGGGATTTTGAAACCCTAATATCGAAATTAGTGTTTTAAATTTAGGATTTTTGAAATAGGATTTATTTACTTATTTATTTATTTATGCGTATGCATGTGTTGTGTATGTATGTGTATCTATATGTGCATATGCATGTGTTTTGTGTGTATATATGCATGTGTATATGTATATACGCATGTAAATGTGAATATATGAGTCTATGTGTGTGTACATATGGGTATGCATGTGTATGTGTATGTGATTATGTGTACGTGTATGTGAGTATGTGCATGTTTCTATGTGTATTCATTATATGTGTGTAACATTGCATGTGTATGTGTGTGTAAAAATGTGCATGTATGTGTGTATATGTATAAATGTGCATGTATAAATGTGCATGTATAAATGTGCATGTATAAATGTGCATGTATAAATGTGCATGTATATGTATATGTGTGTAAATGTGCATGTATGATGTATATGTGTGTGTATGCGTGTATTTATACCTCTAGTCTCTCTCTCTCTCATATACATACATACATGCATAAACACACATACTCATATCCACATATATATACATAAAAGCAATGCATACCATGCATTGTCGCAACGATGAGCCATAAGTGTCCGCATCTCTTTTAGACACCACTTAAGTGACCATCCTGTCCCAAACTCTGTCTCAAGTGAACTAAGTACGTATTTTTTATCCCTCTCATCATGCTCACTACAAAAATAAAAAACATAATGTAAATAAAACATAAGATATATATTTCAATTTATATGTAAAACTTTTACTTACTTCCACGGTAAGTGGATAAAGCGCAGGTAAGAGTCGCATAGTGCCTGTATTCTTCTCTTGAACTCCAATCCATTCCCTATGTACACAATGTTCCCCTCTGGCTCTATGTCGCACTCTAGTCCTAAGGTGCCTATGCATGTCCTCATAGGCAATTCTGCTCTGCTATCACGTGTTGGAGGTGATATAGGTGTCCTGAAAATAGATAGATAGAAATAAATAAAAATATGTGTTATAATATCATTAAAAAAGTTTATGAAAAAAAAACATACCTATGAGCAGATAGCTCTCTTCCTGCATGTGGAGCCACAGAAGAGCCCTCGCCTGATTGCTGAGTAAGCATCTGGATTGTATAATCCAGCTCCTCATCAGACATCTCTGAGTAATCATGCATTATGGCCCCTAGAGTATTAGACGGAACTCTTGCTCTCATAAGACTTTTTATCAGAGTGAGTTTCGCCTTTCTCTCTCTACTGGGATCCATAATACCTAACATATAAAACAAAATGGTTAGAAATCAATTCATATACGTGTACATATGTAAGTGTGTATGCATTAAGTATGTGTATGTATGCATGTGTGTGTGTATGTATGTGCGTGTATATGTGTGTATGCATGTGTATGTGTGTGTATGCATCATTATGTGTATATGTGTCCATGTGTGTATGTGTGTGTATATGTGTGTGTGTATGTATGTGTATATGTGTGTGTGTATGTATGCATGTATGTATGTATGTATGTATGTATGTGTGTATGTATGTATGTATGTATGCATATGCATATGCATTATGTATGTATATATATGCATGTATGTGTATGTGTGAGTATGTCTCTCTATGTGTGTGTATGCATATATGTGTGTATGTGTGTATGTGTGTGTGTATATGTGTTTGTATGTGTGTATGCATGTGTATGTGTGTGTATGCATCATTATGCATGTAAGTGTCTATGTGTGTTTGTGTGTGTGTATATGTGTGTGTGTGTCTATGTGTATGTGTGTGTGTCTATGAGTGTGTATGTGTTTATGTGTATGTATGTATCTATGTGTGTGTATGTGTCTATGTGTGTATGTGTATGCATGTATCTATGCATGTGTGTGTGTATGCATGTGTATGTGTGTGTATGCATCATTATGTGTGTATGTGTCTATGTGTGTATGTATATGTGTGTGTTGTCTATGTGTATGTGTGTGTGTCTATGAGTGTGTATGTGTTTATGTATATGTATGTATCTATGTGTGTGTATGTGTCTATGTGTGTATGTTTATGCATGTATGTATGCATATGTGTGTGTATGCATATGTATGTGTGTGTATGCATCATTATGTGTGTCTATGTATCCATGTGTATGTGTGTATGCATCATTATGTGTGTATGTGTGTATGTGTCTATGTGTGTCTATGTGTGTATATGTGTGTGTGTATCTATGTGTATGTGTGTGTGTGTCTATGAGTGTGTATGTGTTTATGTGTATGTATTTATCAATGTGTGTGTATGTGTCTATGTCACTACAACATATGAGGGGCTTACCGACGCTTCATATACCGACGGTCACAGTCGGCGTCGGTATAGGCCTCAGAAAATCTCACTAAGAGATACCGACAGTCAAGTGACCGTCGGTATGACCGTTTTAAACAGATCATCGGTGTGGCCCGCAGCCGTCGGTATGCATGTCAGTATATGCATCGGTATAGGCATCGGTATAAGCGTCGGTAATTTATTGGGAACTACCTGCGCATATACCGACGCCAATACCGGCGCCTATACCGGCGGCGAGTTTTAAACATACCACGAACCCGAGAGCAAAACTTCACATTTTTGCGCGTGTTTGAGTACTGCTGGTCTTCTGTCGAACTTGCGAGCGCGAACCGAATTGCGACCTGCATTGTTTTGTGCACACACACACACACGGACATCTCTCTCTACACACACACTCTCTCTCTCGGCTTAGATCTCACATCTTGGTAAGTGTTGCGCGTACTGTTAGCATTTGTGTTTCTCTATGCTTTAGGGTTTGTAATTTCTCTTTTCTTTGATTTTGCAGAAGTTCTTTGGCATCGATTGTTTGGAATTGGACGATAGACGACCTACATTACGCTTTGACGACAACGATTCAAAAGAGGTACATACTTGTAAGTGATTCTTTTATTCTCTATTGATAGAGAGAGAGAGAGAAAGAAAGAGAGAGAGAGAAGAAAGAGAGAGAGAGAGAGAGAGAGAGAGAAAGAAAGAGAGAGAGAAGAGAAAGGAAGATAGAGAGAAGAGAAAGGAAGATCGAGATAGGAAAATAGAGCGTACATACACACACACATACACACACATTTACACGTTTACACATGCATACATACACACATACATGTACACATATGCATACATACACACATACATGTACACACATGCATGCTTAAATACACACACCTATACACACATGCATGCTTACATACACACACACATATACACACATGCATGCATACACACACACACATAAATTTACACACATGCATACATACACACACATGCATACACACATACATACACACACATATATACACATATGCATACATACACATACACACACACATATACTCACATACATACAAACATGCATATATACACACATATACACACATGCATGCATACATACACACACATATACACACATGCATGCATACACACATATATACACACATGCATACATACAAACATATACACATGCATGTATACATACACACACATGTATACACATGCATACACATACACACACATACACATACATGCATGCATACATACACACACATTCACACACATGCACACACATGCATGCCTACATACACATACATACACATACATACACATACACACACATGTATACACATGCATACATACACACACATACATGTACACATGCATACATACACACACATATATACACACATGCATACATACACACATATAATCCTATTTTTATTTTGAAGTGTTTTTTTTACATCAAATATATAAAAATAGGATTAGGGTTTTTACGCTATTCACACATACATACACATACAGATAATATATATATATATATATATATATATATATATATATATATATATATATATATATATATATATATATATATATATATATATATATATATATATATATATATATATATATATATATATATATATATATATATATATATATATATATATATATATATATATATATATGTGTGTGTGTGTGTGTGTGTGTGTGTGTGTGTGTATACACATGTATACAGAAATATACATATTTTAGGTATAGATATTTAAGATTAGGCTTTTAGGGTTTAGTATTTCAGATTTAAGTCTAAGTCTTTCTGATTAGGGTTTTAGGGTTTTAATACGTAGATAACATATATACACAAACACACATATACATATAATACATACATACATGTAGATACACATACATACAAAAATATACATATTTTAGATTTAAATCTTTAAGATTAGGGTTTTAGGGTTTTAACACCTAGATAACATATATGCACACATACACATGCACATATAATACATATATACATGCATATACACATGTATACAGAGATATACGTATTTTAGGTCTAGATATTTAAGATTAGGGTTTTAGGGTTTAGTATTTCAGATTTAAGTCTAAATCTTTCTGATTAGGGTTTTTACATATACACACATGCATGTATCCATACACACACGTGTATACGCATGCATACACATACACACACATACACATACATGCATGCATACATACACACACGTACACACACATGCACACACATGCATGCCTACATACACACACATACACATACACACACTGTTGGAGATAGACGTCTGCGGAAGCACGCGAACAGCATAAGGAAGAAGAAGAAGCTTGGAGCACAAACACACAATACTGAATGTATTACTAGAGAATGTACAAAGATAAGTAGCCCATTAGGGCAATAGGCGTATATACAAGCCGGGGGAAAAAACCTCCTAAAGAGGGAAAAAAGTGCCCCGGCAGTCCTAGAGTGTTCACACACATCACTACCTAAGTATATCAACAAATCCCCCCGGGGAGTGATGCGGTGAACAAGGAGCTGGCACTCATGTATAAGGAAGTGCCAAGCTATGTGGAAATCACTCCACAAAAGGAAGTAAGCCCAAAGCTTTGCGGAAAGCTTCAAACTTCTCCCTAGGCAGAGCCTTCGTGAAAAGGTCTGCAATGTTCTCCTGCGTGGGCACATATGCCAAGCTGATCTCCCCAGCAGAGAACCTCTCCCTGACATAGTGATAATGCACCTCAATGTGCTTAGTGCGAGCATGGAACACAGGGTTCCTCGCAAGTGCCAATGCGCTCTGACTGCCAGTGAAGATGGTGGTGGCAGAAGACTGGCCAACACCCAAATCAGCCATAACGCGTCTGAGCCACACACACTCAACAGTCGCTGTGAAAGCTGCCCTATACTCAGCCTCACAACTGGAAGTGGCCACAGTAGGCTGCTTCTTGCTCAACCAAGATATACATGAGCTACCAAGCATGAAGCAAAAACCACTGGTGGACACACGAGTGTCATAGCAACCAGCCCAATCTGAGTCAGAAAAAGCATGCAAATTTGGCGGTAGTGATCCCCCCTTGGGATAAAACAACCCAAGTAGCCGAGTACCACTCAAGTAGCAAAAGATGCGCTTAACCGCTTTCCAATGCGTGACTCCTAGGCAATGCATAAACCTGCTCATCTGTGAGACAGCAAACTGAATATCTGGCCGAGTAATGCATAAGTAAATCAAGCATCCAACAGCCTGCTGATAGAGAACAACATCAAATGCATCTCCAGCATCATGAAGACTCAATCATAAACCTGTCTCCATAGGAGTGGCAATAGGCTTACAGTCTTCAAGGCCAAAACGCTGCAATAATGTGTCAATATATTTCGTTTGACTCAAAGCCATTCCACCATCAACGTGCATAAACTGAATGCCCAAATAGTGATGCAAATGCCCCAAATCAGACATCTCAAATGAGGCATGCAAATCAGCCTTAAAATCAGCAATATGTGTCTCAATAGGACCAGTGAGCAGCATGTCATCAACATAGACAACAATGATCAGAAGCACATCATTAGCACGTTTAACATATAAGGTGCTTTCAGTTGGACTGTTCTCAAAACCATGTGCAATCAGATAGGCATGTATCTTCTCATACCAAGCACGTGGTGCTTGCTTTAAACTATATAATGCCTTCTTTAACCTGCAAACCTGGTTTTCATGCCCTTTCTGCACAAAGCCACGGGGCTGAAAAACATACACTTCTTCATGCAAGTCACCATTCAGAAATGTTGTTTTAATGTCCAACTGATGTACATTCCAACCATGATGGGCTGCAAGTGCACAAATGCTCTGAATAGTAGTCATACGACATGTAGGTGCAAAGGTCTCATCAAAATCAATGCCTTTTTCCTGTGCATAACCCTTTGCAACAAGCCTAGCCTTATACCTGTCAACTGTACCATCAGGTTTATGCTTCAGCTTGTATACCCACTTAGTGCCAATGGCCTTCTTGCCAGGAGGCAAGTCACATAAAGACCATGTACCATTCTTCATTATAGCATCAGATTCAGATTGCATAGCAGCCATCCAATTTTCTGAATTTTGTGCTTCATCAAAAGAAATAGGCTCATTCTCATCACAGAGACTAGATGCAGCCATAGCATAGCAATCTGATGCAAAGGAGGCACTATGAGAGCCTGAACCAGTACGATATGACAAAGATGCATCTATTTTGCTGTCACGCAAAGTCTGCACCAGCCATTTTGGCATAGTTTTTGCCTGCTCAATATCAGCTCTCTCATCAACAAGTGCATCATGTAAATCTGCATCAGAAATGGAATGATCTGCATCATCATATGAAACCTGCAAAGGCTGAGAAGTTACCTCGTTAGGACCAGCACTAGCCTGTCCACCTGTAAAAAGAGGCATCAAAGTATCATACATGTCTTTGGAGCTAACAGATGTCTCCTTAGTACATGAAAGCAATGGCTGAATAGCATCTTCCACAAAGACAACTGAAGAGAGATGGTGGATGCAATCCAAAGATGAGTAGGTGCTGCTACAACCAGCTTCACACCAGCCAACTGAGACTTCAGAGTTGATTAGTAGACCCTTTGAGCTTCCTAAATCCACCAAAATATCAGCCAAGTACTTTGGAACATGTATCCCAAAAGTTTAAGTCAAGACAGACTAGTTGCGAAATGACTAGCTCCCAAAAACTGCTATTTTTGGACATACACCTGCTGGAAAAAATGAACAGTGCTCTCAACCTGGAACGAATTAGAAAAATTTCTTTTGGGCATAGCAAATAGACTTAGCAAGCTTCCCAATCCAAGTTAAAACACTTCAAATGATGGACTGAGCACTGAGAACAAGTTTCATCAATTTCTGGAACATTCCCACAATTCTCGGGGCACTGCAGAGATAGACCAGTAAGCAGTAAAATGCAGATATCTCCAAGGGTATTCATCCAATGACCTTGAAAATGTATATGCACAAAGTAAACAGTACAAGCTATCCAACGCAAGTTAGATCACTGAAAAAGGTTCAATAAAACTCGAGATATGACCTTCTGAAGTTACTGCTCTGAGTGAGTATAGCAGAGAACAAAACAGAGAAGTAGATGATGATAAATGTATAGATTCACATATGATTACAACCACATTGGCAATGAATCTTTGCACAATGGGAGTAGAATGATAGAGCTATGGAGTAAGCTCTTCTCTACAAAATGACATGAAGTGGTCACGTACAAGGCTTGCTAATCACCTCTTCCTTCTTGCTCTTTTTATAGCTATTCTTGGAGGGAGTTTTGAATTCGAATTCGAATGGCTCCACCTAAAAGTGATCCCCAAAATTAGGAGAGATTCCCTCAGCTCAAAAATTCGTGATTTTGGTAGTTGGAGCCACGAATTTGCTTTTACATCAAGGATGAGGTAAGCCATCCTTTTCCTTTTTTCTTTTTCCATTTACAAGACATAAAATGTACTCTTTTACAAGAGGTGTTCACATGACTACTCATGTGACTTACAAATGAGGATAATATCAAGCATATCAAGCATGTAGGCTTGGGTAAAATGCACCAACAGCTCCCCCTCAAGCCTAACATGCTTGGCCTTCAAATAAGTCTTCAATTGTCCTTGATTTCCTGCAAGCCAATCATCAACTTGAATCTACTTAATTTTGTACCATCAAGAGCTTTAGTCAACATGTCGGCACATTGCATATCTGTAGAGACATAGGATAGTTGAATATCCTTGCTCATTAGCTTCTCCCTTACGTAATGGTAGTGGACTTCAATATGCTTGGTTCTAGCATGGTATACCGGATTAGCTGCTAGATGTAGTGAGCTTGTGTTGTCACCAAAAATGTGAGGTGTTGAAGAATGAAGTCCAAGATCTGCGTACAAAGACTTTAACCACATGATTTCTTGAGTTGCATTAGCCAAACCTCTATATTCAGCTTCGGTAGACGATAATGCCACGGTTGGTTGCTTCTTCGATGACCAACAAATGATTTTTGAACCTGCAAATGATATATACCCTGATGTGCTTCTTCTATCATCTTTAGATCCGGCCCAATCTGCATCTGAGTAGACCTTTAGCTCAATATCTGAAGTAAATGAATAAAACAAATCTTCATTCATGGTCCCCTTTAGGTACTTGAGGACTCTCTTGGCCGCTTCCATATGTGGTCTTCTCGGCTTATGCATAAACTGACTCAATATGCTAACACTATAGCATATATCCACCCTTGTGAGTGTTGCATAGTTCAAACTTCCAACCAAGCTTTGATAGCTTGTGATGTCTTCAATTGGCTCTCCTTCATAAGCACTAAGCTTATGATTTTGCTCCATAGGTGTACCTGCACACTTTGTATTTTCCATCTTGAACTTGACGAGCATGTCATGGACATACTTCCTTTGTGTGATGTATATACCTGAATCTGTGTAGATCAACTCCAATCCAAGAAAATAAGTGAGTGGTCCGAGGTCACTTATTTTGAACTCCTCCTTCATTTGACTCTTTACCTGTTTGATTCCTTCAAGATCATTGCCTGTGATAATAATATCATCAACATACACACATAAATAGATCACTTCAGATCCATTCCTGTTTATGAACAAAGAGGTATCCGCCTTGCTAGCTTTGAATCCTTGGTCCTGCAAATAAGTCACCAATCTGAAATTCCAAGCTCTTGGAGCTTGCTTCAATCCATACAAAGCTTTCTTTAGTTTGCATACATAGTTAGGATAATGTGCATCCTCATATCAAGGAGGTTGTGCCATATACACTTCCTCAGAAATCCATCCATTCAAGAAAGCATTCTTTACATCAAGTTGATAAAGATTCCAATTTCTAGATGCAGCAAGACTAATGAGAACCCTAATTGTAGGCATTTTTGCAACAGGAGAGAAAGTCTCCTCATAATCAATACCATGGGTTTGAGCAAACCCTTTAGCAACTAACCTTGCTTTGTGTCTATTTATACTTCCATCTGGATTCCTCTTGATTTTGTATATCCATCGAGATCCGATTATCTTCATAGATGGCTTGTTAGGTACAAGCTCCCAAGTGTCATTCTCCTTCAAGGCTTCCATTTCTTCATCCATTGCATCTCTCCAAGCTTTCTTGCTTTGTGCTTCTTCGAATGTGGTAGGTTCTTCATTGGTTGAATCCTTTGCAATGTAGATTGAGTGCTTGGTGACCAAAGAAGTATCATAACCAAACCTCTCTGGTTTCTTCTTCTCCCTCGAAGACCTTCTAAGTGGTTGATGTGAGCTCTCGGGTCCATATGTAGCATCCTGAATCTTTGCTTTACCTTTGTTCTTCCATAGCTTTAGTCTTTCCAAGTCTTCTAGGTCAATCTCTGAATCACTTTCTTCAATCTGCTTTGGCTCCTTTGGTTGAAGTGATGGAAAATCTTCATCCAAGTCATATGGCAGCTTCACTTTCCTGTCATCATCAAACCATGATTTGTTTTCATCAAAAATTACATCTCTACTCACAGAAAATCCTTTATTGGTTGGATTGTACAATCTATATCCTTTTTGGTTTTGATCATAACCAATGAATACACACTTCTCTGCCTTGGGATCCAATTTCCCTCTTACTTGAGAAGGAATGTGAGCATAGGCTAAGCATCCAAAGATTTTGCAATTCTCTAGACTAGGTCTTCTTCCATTCCACACTTCATATGGAGTGGTTCCATCTAGTGACTTAGATGGAAGTCTATTTATGAGATATGTGGCTGTCGACACAGCCTCTGCCCATAGTAGTTTGGCAATCCCTTTTCGTTGAGTATGGACCTTGCAGCTTCGACAATAGCTCTGTTCCTCCTCTTTGCTACACCATTGAGTTCGGGTGTATACCTTGTAGTGACTTCCCTTTTAATGCCTCTTTCATGCAAGAAGGCATCAAATTTAGAAGAGAAGTATTCTCCTCCACCATCTGATCTGAGTCGTTTCAAAGTCCTACCTGTTTGGTTTTCAACAAGAGCAATATACTTCTTAAAGCAATTAAACACTTCATCCTTGTGCTTCATGAAAAACAGAATGGTCCACCTGCTACAATCATCTATGAAAGACACATAATATCTTGAGCCTGATATAGATGGCTCCTTACTTGGACCCCACACATCCGTGTGCACTAGATCCAAAGGATTTTGATACATATATCCTTTCTTATTGAAAGGTTGTCTATGAGCTTTGCCAAGTTGACAAGCTTCACACTTATAAATCATGTGTTGCCTTGTGATATTAGGCAAACCAAGTACACTTTGGTCTCTGCAAATTTGTTTGAGTGTCCTCTCACCATTGTGAGCAAGCCTTTTGTGCCATATCTCCAACTCTGTAAGAGTTTGAGATCCATAGCTAAACAAAGCTATGTTCTTTGTATCTTCCACTTCAAAAGTGAAAAGCCTTCCTGTCTTTTCTCCTTTGGCAATCCTTCGAAAGCCTTGCCTTGGGTCTTCAACATATGCTCCAAATCGATTGAATCTAACGTGCAATCCTTTTTCAACAATCTGTCCAACACTTATTAAATTTTTGGTAATTGTAGGGACATACAATACTTTGCTTAAGAGGTTCATATTCCCATCTGATGTCTTCACATTACCTATCTTCTCCACTGAGTGCTTTGTGTCATCTCCTGTCTGCACTTCATGCTTGTCATGAGGATCTTCCAAATCAGAAAGTAAAGCCACATTTCCTGCTACATGGTTCGAGCATCCCGAATCAATGTAAAATATGTGATCATCATCCTTACCCTTCTTTGCTGATAGATTCATAATCAATAATGAATCTTCTTGACTTTGGTCCTCTGCATAGTTGTTGTAATCTCTTCTTCCTCTATGGCCACTTTGATAGTTTTTGTTGTTGTTGTAATTGTTGTTGTAGTAGTTGTTGTTGTAGCCTCCATTATATCTACCTCTGTTTGATCCATAGCCACCTCTATTGAATCCTCTTCCTCTTGAGTTCCTCGGGTTCCTGAAACATTCTTCAGTAGTATGGTTAGATAAGCCACATATGTTGCAAGGTTGAGATGATTGGAATCTCCCCCTGCCTTGCTTTCCACCTCTGCCTCTTCCTCTAGCTCTTCCTCTACCTGCAAAGTTTGCTTGGAAAGAGCTTCCTTCATCTTCATTCTTCCTATTCTTTGACTTGTCCTTGACCTTAGCTTTATCAGAATATAAGGCAGAAGTTTGATTACCTCTTGAGGACTCACCACCTTTGCTAATCTTTGCTTCATGAGTGAAGAGTTGGCCCATGAGTGTGTTGAGGTCGGGTACATGCATATCCATGTATAAATCCATGGCTGTTGTGAATGACTCCCACTTGTCGTCTGCTTTGATTCCATTCATGATTTGTCTTATGATTTGCTCCTCTTCAATTACCTCTCCAATGCTTCCAAGTTGGTCGGAAATCTCCTTCATCTTTGTGACATAATCAGTCACATTTTGCTTCGGGCTTTTCTTCATTGTTGTGAACTCCATCCACAATTGGTTCTTCCTTGCTCGAGTGTTGGAAGAGAAGAAAGAAGCAAGTGCATTCCAGGTCTCTCTTGATGTCTTGCATCCCTTGACATGAGGTAAAAGAAAATCAGAGATTGAGTTTAGAATATAGGACCTTGCAAGTGCATCCTTCGAACACCAATTCGAAAGTCCTTCCACTTCTTCATGTGATGGTTGCCCTTTGTTCCTCATGGTTGGCATTGCTTCATCTCCGGATATGAATCCATATAGATTCCTCCCTTGAAGGTAAGCCTCCATCCTTAGAGACCATGCCGGGTAGTTGTTTCGATCCAATTTGTCAATTGTTGTTGGAAATCCATCTCCCATGTTGCTTGACTATGCTCTGATACCACTATGAAGAGAGATGGTGGATGCAATCCAAAGATGAGTAGGTGCTGCTACAACCAGCTTCACACCAGCCAACTGAGACTTCAGAGTTGATTAGTAGACCCTTTGAGCTTCCTAAATCCACCAAAATATCAGCCAAGTACTTTGGAACATGTATCCAAAAAGTTTAAGTCAAGACAGACTAGTTGCGAAATGACTAGCTCCCAAAAACTGCTATTTTTGGACATACACCTGCTGGAAAAAATGAACAGTGCTCTCAACCTGGAACGAATGAGAAAAATTCCTTTTGGGCAACAAATAGACTTAGAAAGCTTCCCAATACAAGTTAAAACATTTCAAATGATGGACTGAGCACTGAGAACAAGTTTCATCAATTTCTGGAACATTCCCACAATTCTCGGGGCTCTGCAGAGATAGACCAGTAAGGAGTAAAATGCAGATATCTCCAAGAGTATTAATCCAATGACCTTGAAAATTTCTATTCACAAAGTAGACAGTACAAGCTATCCAACGCAAGTTAAATCACTGAAAAAGGTTCAGTAAAACTCGAGATATGACCTTCTGAAGTTACTGCTCTGAGTGAGTATAGCAGAGAACAAAACAGAGAAGTAGATGATGATAAATGTATAGATTCACATATGATTACAACCACATTGGCAATGAATCTTTGCACAATGGTAGTAGAATGATAGAGCTATGGAGTAAGCTCTTCAATCTCTACAAAATGACATGAAGTGGTCACGTACAAGGCTTGCTAATCACCTCTTCCTTCTTGCTCTTTTTATAGCTATTCTTGGAGGGAGTTTTGAATTCGAATTCGAATGGCTCCACCTAAAAGTGATCCCCAAAGTTAGGAGAGATTCCCTCAGCTAAAAAATTCGTGATTTTGGTAGTTGGAGCCACGAATTTGCTTTTACATCAAGGATGAGGTAAGCCATCCTTTTCCTTTTTTCTTTTTCCATTTACAAGACATAAAATGTACTCTTTTACAAGAGGTGTTCACATGACTACTCATGTGACTTACAAATGAGGATAATATCAAGCATATCAAGCATGTAGGCTTGGGCAAAATGCACCAACAACAACATCACGGCTAACCAGAATGTGTTTAGTCTGTGGATGATACAGACGATAGCCTTTACTTTCAGAACTGTATCCAACAAAAATACATTTTGCTGCCTTATCATCCAATTTTCTGCGATGTTGTTCAGGCACTAATGCATATGCCAAACAACCAAAAACACGCAGATGAGCAACAGATGGCTTGCGGTCATGCCAAGCCTCATATCGAGTGATAGACTGCAACGCTTTAGTGGGACACCTGTTCAGTACATATGCTGCACACATGACAGCCTCAAGCCAGAAACTATGTGGTAAAGCCTGACTTTTGACCATGCACCTCGCCATCTCCATGAGTGACCTGTTCTTTCATTCAACAACTCCATTCTGTTTTATCCCACGTTCAGCCAGAAATGCATTAAAATCTGAAGACATATATTCCCCCCCTCGATCAGAACGGAGGGTGCCCATTTTACATGCTGACAGATTTTCAGCCAAAACCAAAAACTGTTTGAAGCACATGAACACTTCGGACTTTGCTTTGAGTGGATATACCCATGCATGCCTGGAAAAATCATCAATGAAAGTCACGAAGTAAAGGTAATTTCCAAAAGAGGGTGTCTGCATAGGACCACAGACATTAGTATGTACAAGCTACAATTTCTGCGTAGCCCGAACTGAACCATCTTTTGGAAAGGAAGAATGCTGCATTTTGCCCAAAATACAGCCTTCACAAACATGTTTTCTAGGAGCCTCAAGTTTGGGCAAAGAGGACACCATTTCATATTTCTGCAGGCGTAGCAAACTAGCAAAATTCAGATGACGAAAGCGTGCATGCCAAAGCTTTGCATCTGACATAGCCTGAGAATCATGAACTGCACATGTCGAATCATTCACAGATCTTTCATAGTCTATGAGCTTATACAGCCCACGACATAAGATGCTAGAAGCAATAATCACATCACCATTTGAGAGATCATGGACTGTACACCTGTCATCAACGAATTTCACAACCAAGCCAATCTTGGCTAATGCAGAAACTGATAACAAGTTCTTTTTGATCCCTGGCACAAATAAAGCATCTGACAAAGTGAAAGAACTACCATCAGCAGTAGTCAGAATGATCTTACCAACTCCCATAACAGGATAAGAGGAGTTATTGGCGCATGTGACAGTATTCCTTGTAGGGGCAGGCTCGAGTTAAGAGAAGAAACTGCGCTGCGAGGTAATATGTTTGGTCGCCCCACTGTCAAAGTACCAAACATCTGAGTCTACTGCAGACATGCACTGATCATGAGAAGATGGGTCAAAACTGCAGAGAGTAGTAAACGCCCATTCTTCTTCCTACACAAGATTTGCAGACTTTGTTTTTGGTGTAGAGGCCTCTGCAACAACCATTCCAGCCTCTTTCTTCTTTGCCTCTTTAGCAGCCAGTTTTGGAAAGCTCTTTATAATATGATCATTTCCTTTACAGTACTTGCAGAACAATTTGTGCTTTTCTGATTTCTTCTCATCTTTATCCTGGTTCTTCGATTGTGCAGCATTTGCAGATTTCTGCTTACTAGTAGAAGAGCTCCATTTTCCTTTGCCCTTCTGACTAGCCAGGAAAGCTTGATCTGCAACACACATAATGGACCTGTTCTACCTGGACTGATCTTCCTGCAACAGAACAGAGACTAATTCCTCAAATGACAAGGCATTCGGATTGCCTTTCATCATCAACCAAAGAGTAGAGGCAATACTCTGATATGAATCAGGAAGATCATTCAGAACGGTCTGCACAAGTGAGCTATCTGGTATAACCTCATCAGCAGAAATCAATTGTTCCTTCAGGTCTTTGATCTTTGTAAGAAAACTGTCCATAGAATCACCTTCATTCATGTGCTCACTCTCCAACTGTTTTCGGAGGTAAGCAACACGAGCCTCATTCCTAGCCTGGTACAAAGTGGTAACTGTATCCCAAGCATCCTTTGCTATTCTACAAGAGCGAATGTGAGGAATAATGGCACGTTTAACAGACAAAGCTATCAATGCATGTGCCTGGGCATCTCTGCCATCCCAACAAATCTGCTCTGCAGTAGGTGCAACAGAAACAGCAGCACGAACAGGAATCTGCGGAATATCATCTTCGACACCATCTTCATCAGCTCCAACACCTGTATTTGCAGTACTTGTCGTTACATGTGTAACAGGACGTCTTTCAACACCCTGCACAATGTTCCACAATCCTTTTGCAACCAATACATGTCGCATCATATAAGCCCATAATGGGTAGTTGGTACCATCCAAATTATCCTCAACAGCCAACATACGGAATACATCACTGCCTTCAGCCATGGTCGGTGACTAAAATACCTTGATGTAGAAAATTGACTGTATCTCAAAAAGTTGAACGGAACTGCCGAGACGAGTTTTGCTAGACCTGTAGCAGACTTCGAGACGCTTAAACTGGCGAATAGAAACTGGTATATACCTTTGGCACAAAAGGACGAAATAGCCTGCACAAGCGCTGTGATAGTGCGTTCGAAGGCCGAAACGAGCTCAGATAGCGATTTCGGCACCACAAAGCGAAGCGGTTTTGACCTCGGAAACACCCTGAGTATGCTCACCAAATTTCATGTGAATTTGAGACTGCAAACGGAGGAGTGTCGACGGCGCCCTAGAAGAAGCGACGACCTGCTCTGATACCAATTGTTGGAGATAGACGTCTGCGGAAGCACGCGAACAGCACAAGGAAGAAGAAGAAGCTTGGAGCACAAACACACAATACTGAATGTATTACTAGAGAATGTACAAAGATAAGTAGCCCATTAGGGCAATAGGCGTATATACAAGCCGGGGGAAAAAAACCTCCTAAAGAGGGAAAAAAGTGCCCCAGCAGTCCTAGAGTGTTCACACACATCACTACCTAAATATATCAACACACACATGTATACACATGTATACATACACACACACATGTACACATGCATACATACACACATGCATACATACACACATATAATCCTATTTTTATTTTGAAGTTTTTGTTTTACATATATAAAAAAAGGATTAGGGTTTTAGGGTTAAATATTTAAGATTAGAGTTTTAGGGTTTTAAATAGGATTAGGGTTTTAGGGTTAAATATTTAAGATTAGGATTTTAGGGTTTTAGGTCTAGATATTTAAGATTAAAGTTTTAGGGTTTAGTATTTCAGATTTAAGTCTAAGTCTTTTTTATTAGGGTTTTAGGATTTTAATATGTAGATAACATATATACACAAGCACACATATACATATAATACATACATACATGTAGATACACATGCATACAAAAATATACATATTTTAGATTTAAATCTTTAAGATTAGGGTTTTAGGGTTATAACACCTACATAAGATATATGCACACATACACATGCACATGTAATACATATATACATGTATATACACATGTATACAGAAATATACATATTTTAGGTCTACATATTTAAGATAAGGGTTTTAGGGTTTAGTATTTCAGATTTAAGTCTAAGTCTTTCTGATTAGGGTTTTAGGATTTTAATATGTAGATTACATATATACACAAACACACAAATACATATAATACATACATACATGTAGATACATATGCATACAAAAATATACATATTTTAGATTGAAATCTTTAAGATTAGGGTTATAGGTTTATAACACCTACATAAGATATATGCACACATACACATGCACATGTAATACATATATACATGTATATACACATGTATATAGAAATATACATATTTCAGGTCTACATATTTAAGATTAGGGTTTTAGGGTTTAGTATTTCAGATTTAGAATTTTAAGATTAGGGTTTTAATTAAATATATATAATTAAATATATAAATTAAATATATAAAAATAGGATTATGTAAGGAAAAAAAATCTGAATATATAAATAAATATATATATAAAATAAGATAATTATATACATAAATAAGCATAAAAAGAACTAGTGTTTTAAATAATTTAATTAAATATATATAATTAAATATATAAAATTGAATATATAAAAATAGGATTACGTAAGGAAAAAAAAATCTGAATATATAAATAAATACGTAGATAACATATATACACAAGCACACATATAATTATATACATAAATAAATATAAAAAGAACTAGTGTTTTAAATAATTTAATTAAATCTATATAATTAAATATATAAAAATAGGATTACGTAAGGAAAAAAAATTTGAATATATGTATGTGTGTGTGTATGTGTGTGTGTATGTGTATGTGTATGTGTGTATGTATGTGTATATGTATGTGTATATGTGTGTGCATGTGTATGCATTATGTGTGCATGTGTGTATGCAACCTTATTTGTGCATGTGTGTATATGTGTGTGTATTTGTGTGTATGTGTGTGTGTGTCTATGTGTATGTGTGTGTGTGTCTATGTGTGTATATGTGTGTATGTACATATGTATGTGTGTGTGCGCATACCTGCTTGTTGTTAGTTTGTGCGGCCCTCTCTCTCTTGCGCTCTCTCTCTATCTCTCTCTCTCTCTATCTCTATCTCTCTCTCTCTCTCGGTCTCTTCTTGCTCGCGTCCAAGTCTCGACACAAATGTGCTGGGAGAAATCAATTTTTTTTTTTGTTACATTCCAGAGCGTCGCATATGCAACACTCTGCAGTTTGCCAACGTCGCTCACACCGTCGCTAGACAGCGATGAAATTAGCGACGCTCTTTAATTAGCGTCGCATAAGCGACACTAGCATCGCTTATGCGACGAAGGTGGAAAAAAGAAATCCAAATTCCTATCGTCGCTTATGCGACGACTTCGTCGCATAAGCGAGGGTTCCCATTTTTTTTCCAATTCGGGGGTGTCGCTACGCCCCCCTTTTTCTTGTAGTGGAAAGATTCTATGGATTACCAATGGTCCATAAACCCTCTTTTGCAATTTCTTTGCATGCTGCTTGAACATGTATACTAGGAACAAGTATCCTTCTTGTAGTTTCTTATCTTTAATATGAGCATCAAAGTATGCCATGTACATCCTTCTTGTTTGCCTAGATATGTGCTTTGGCTCTCAGGCATGTCTCAGTTCATGACCTTTATCTGCAACTGAATATGAATGAAACGTCAAAGAAGAAACAAGGAAATAGCAAGGCTAGAATACAAAGTATACAAAAGAGAGGCATGACCGACTGGAATGTACAATCTACACAAATTAGCAATCGGGCTATCTGCAACGTTTCAGCGATCTGTGTAATATTCAACACACAGTCCTCGAGACATGTCATTGCTGAAATTCTCGAGATCTCGGTAGAAACTATCATCTAATAGCGGCAGTGTATTGACATACTGGAAGTTTGTAGACGAGGAACATCAAATTCAATAATGGTGCGCGGGTTTACAGACTCCGGTGTAGCTGGAGGTTGCCCTGGGACACGGGAGGTAGGGATGTTGACCATGGATGTGCGTTCCAAAACAGACCGTATGAAGTCATCCCGGGTTCTCCAATGGCATTCTTGCTTGTGATTCTTACGTATTGCTGTTGTTCGGGGACTCTCAAGAGACGACGCTTTCGCACTACACTGAAGCATTGCTGTTTGTAGCGCGGGCAGAGAATCACAGTTTCTGATGTTGAGCGTTCTCGATGTACGTTTAGTCTCTACCTGCTCGCGAAGGGCTTTTTCCAAGGGAGTCTCTTCATGAGGATTATATCTACGGGACGCGTCAGGATTTGCGACTGATGAGAAAGACATGGTCTACAGAAAAGATAACCTATCCCTCGATGAATGAAGATCGTTACGGCTCTGCAAAATATTGCCCAAAGTTACCCGATGAAGGCCGAAGATGACCTGGGATGTCGCAATTTCTGAGACAAGGAGGAGAAGATCAAATTACGGAGTCGAAGAGCTGTCCGGCAAGAACGCTGAAGTTAATAATGGTTATGGCGACACAGGAAAGCAGTATCATGAAGAAGCTGATTGACTGGAAAATGCAGACGCTACAAAGAGAGGTACACAGGCAGAAGAAGGCAACGAAGTTCGGGTCATGGTCAAGCGACTAAAATGAAAGTGAGACCTGTGGAAGATTGGCACTGCTTGCGGTAGAAGGAACTCATTCCGTGTACTCCACGCGTAACGAGTCAAGGAAGAAGTCTTTAGGGAATTTTCGAAGAGGTCTTGGCGCAGTGGCGCATAATGAAACAGGACAATATTTCACACTCGAATGGGAATCAGATGGGATCTTGCATTACGTATCCACTCACATACCCTTGAAAGTTGCTGAAGTAGAAAAGTAAAAGAGAGGCAAGGGACCCTTAGCTTGGTTGGATGGACCTTTTGTCTTTTGAAGTGGGAGCGAAGGTGCAATCCTCACTTATGAGATATGACATGATATTGTGGACCTACGCCCAGTGTAAATCATGTTATATTCAATTAAAATTAGTCATTTCTTGTGTCGTCTTTGGGCAGTCTAACCCATGCTTTGTGAGATGGGGGGTCCATGGGTACTATGTTTGCTCACTTGTATAGCTAAAATTTCAAAGTTAAAGCATCATCAAGGATAATGGATTGAAAGAGGGAGATGTAGTGTTGGTTTATACACTAAAGTAGCATGCCCGTAAACTGGAAAAACGAAGGTATGGACCCATGGTCATTAATAGAATTTCCACTAGTGGTGTAGTTCAATTGGTCACTCTAGAAGGTGACATCTTGCCAAGCTATATTAGTGGATGTCAAGTCGAGCTATATCAAGAACCTCTTATCGAGGACATCCTAATGAGACTCAACACTGCTAAGAAGTGAAAAGAGGACGAGTTAAGGGTTAGAGAAGAAGCACATGTAGAGGCTAGAGAGCGCATTAGGTGAAACAAGTTAAGGTGACAAAGCCTAGATGTTAATCCTAATGCCCCAAGATATCACATGGCAATGTGCACCAAAAAGCTAGCATCATAGATAGATGACCATTCATCAAGGTTGAGCTAGGGCACAACACTACAAATAGGAAGATAAAAGCTCTGATTGATTCTGGAGCTACCACTAGTGCAATTACATCATGGTGTAAAGGATTGGGTATCGAAGTTAAACCATTACAATCTTATTTAGTGGGCTTAGGAGGTGTGGAAACCCCTTGTATTGATGAGGTGGACATTCCTATCCTCTTAAAAGATGTCCCTTTGGTAGTAAAGTTGCTAGTTTGCCATGATGAGGACATCACAAAACATATGATATTAGGGCAGGGTTGGTTGTACGATCATGCAATTGACTTAAACATGTGGTAGTGATTGCTTAATGTTTAGGTTAACAAGCAAAGCCTAAAAGTAGAATTGGAAGGCAGAGGGACCGTTAGCTTGGTTGGATGGATCTTAATTTGTCTTTTGAGGTGGGAGCCAAGGTTCAATCCTCACTTATGACATGATATTGTAGACCTACGATGAGTGTAAACCATGTTATATTCAATTGAAATTAATCATTTCTTGTGTCGTCTTCGGGAAGTCTAACCTCCACTTTGTGAGATGGAGGGTCCCATGGGTACTATGTTTGTTCACTTATAGAGCTAAAATTTCAAAGTTGAAGCATCATCAAGAATAAAGGATTGAAAGCGGGAGATGAAGTGTTGGTTTATACACTAAAGTAGCATGCCCGTAAACTGGGAAAATGAAGGTATGGACCCATGGCCATTAATAGAATTTCCACTAGTGGTGTAGTTCAATTCGCCACTCTAGAAGGTGACATCTTGCCAAGCTATATTAGTGGATGTCGAGTCAAGCTATATCAAGAACCTCTTATCGAGGACATGCTAATGAGACTCAACACTGCTAAGAAGCGGAAAGAGGAAGAGTTAAGGGTTAGAGAAGAAGCACATGTAGAGGCTAGAGATCACATTAGGCGAAACAAGTTAAGGTGACAAAGCCTAGATGTCAATCCCAATGCCCCAAGATATCACATGGCAATGTGCACCAAAAAGCGTACACATCCTAGAAATATAGGGCCACATTACAAGGTCGTGCATAGACATAGTTGAGAATCCGAGGCACATGAGACACATGTGACATATGCAAACTATTCTATTGATACTAACCTCTTTCTTCTTGTTTTATGACAGTGTTCCAAGAAACATAGAGAGAGAGAGAGAAGGGACAGGACCATGCGCTCAAAGAATCTCATCAGTGAACCATCAACAAGGACATCCATCAACTACAAAAGACAAGCAAATGGTCGATCACCGTGATGGGAGTACAATACGAAGAGATGAATATAGACCAACCTTTCACCATGGTAAGAATCCCCTACTTTGGCAACACTATAAGAATGATAGATTAAGAAACCTCTTTGTCAACATACCCTTGAGCACTTAGCTCAAGACCTAATTTTTTGCACCATATGTCTTATAATGCATTCCCTAAGTAAGCATGCATAGGGTCACATTACAAGGCCATGCAAAAGCCACATATTTTCTTTAAAACCCATGCACTAAACCCATGCACTAATGCACTTACCCATCATTCTTTATGGTTACGAGTACTTGGCATGATAAATATGAAACCCATGTTTGAAAGATCCAAAGGACAACAAGGTTACAACATTAATAGCTATGAAGCAATTCACAACTCACAACTGCCCAAAATCAACATTGACAACCTCTTTTTAGCAACTAGAAATTTTTGAAAGCTCACAAATACACCATCATGTTGGAATCCAAGGAAGAGGTACATACAAAGGGACTAAAGCTTACAAAAGTTAGAAGTGATAAAATGAAGAATAGAAAACCCACCTCACTACATTTGGAGGACAAACCACTCTTGTTGATACACGATGGAAACTATCTATGAAAGCATTGCATGGAACATGCACTCCAACAAGGGTTTGTCAAGGACGACAGACTCGAGAGAGGGGGGGAGTGTTGGCATTCAAGGTCAAGCACAAGGTGTGGGAATGCATCAAAGTGGACACACAAGAAGAGGAAGCATGTAGGGAGCTTAAAGAAGTATATATCAATTTTTCAGAAGAAAACTCCCATAAAAATAGTGATTTTTATAACTAAGAACCATTGTAAATATCATTTCACATTTCTACAACTCCATTTTCTTCAAGCCGAAGAGTTCTCAAGCTTGAAGAGTATTAGAAGTATCTACATACCAATTTTCATAACTTTTAGACTCCCTTTGAGCCCTGAAATAAGTACTCGAACCTAATTTTTAACTAGGCCACACACTAGGTCTGGATAGAGGCCAAAGCTAGTGAAAAACCATAAAAAGAGCTAGAGAGCTCATTTTTGAGGTTGGCTTGGTACAGATTGAAGCTTTTGTAATAAGGTTCTTTTGTAATTGAAAGCACTCCATTGTTCCTCTCTTTCTTCTTGCCTTCTATGTGCATGTGTGTGTATGTGTTTGCATGCTAGTGTGCTTCTCGCTCATGCACTTGTGCCTTCACTTGCTCATGGTCATCATACCATTTCTTATGTTTTCACGGATTGACACTTATGAGGTGTATCTCTTCACGTTGGTACTCACGATTGTGCTATAGGGACACCATCAAATGGGTAGAAGTTCTCCTTAGATCAGATATTTGTTTTGTCAATGTCAATGACACATGTGAAGAGCCAAATAGTTGTAGATGTATTGGATCTAAAGAAACACATCTAATTTTAGGACCCACTCTCTTCACCTCTCGTTTCTTGTGTTGAAAGAGCTCAAAAGGATAGATGAATGATATTTGATATCAAAGAGGTGTCCAATGTTCATATGCCTATGGCTCAAAGGCCCACTAGATGTAACAAATTGAAGAGAACCTTGCTGCCTTTTATTCTAACACTAGGCTTGTAATGTCCTGCTCCTGTTTTCATATAGATTCGTTCACATAAATACTGTCACAAAAACGTACATAGACAATCAATCACGCATACAGACATCAGAGTACGGAAGTAGATAGTCAATGTACAGCAAGGTCTAGGAACAAAACAAAGAATTCAATCTTCAACATTTAAGGGTTTAGATGTTTGGATTGCATTCATAATGGAGATGACCAATCATTCTTGTGATGTCGCTGTGTGAAGAGTTATAGTTTTACAGAGCCAGATAACGATTGATTTTCATCATAGATTGGAGCTTTGAAATTTAATCACTCCTTATTCCAGACAGATATAGGAAATCATATGCGCATTCATCGGTCCTTTACATCAACGCATTATGCGTTGATGTGCTATCTACAGCTTTCCTGGTTGCGCAATAGATGTGGTTCTATGAATGCTACAGGTTTCTTTTCATAATTGAACCATATCAGATTGTCTTGCTATCTGCAACTGAATATGAATGAAACGTCAAAGAAGAAACAAGAAAATATAAGCAAGGCTAGAATATAAAGTATACATAAGAGACGCATGACCGACTGGAATGTACAATCTACACAAATCAGCAATCGGGCTATCTGCAACGTTTCAGCGATCTGTGTAATATTCAACACACAGTCCTCGAGACATGTCATTGCTGAAATTCTCGAGATCTCGGTAGAAACTATCATCTAATAGCGGCATTGTATTGACATTCTGGAAGTCTTTTGGTACTGTATGGCCTGCGGATGGATCGGAAGTTTGTAGACGAGGAACATCAAATTCAATAATGGTGCGCGGGTTTACAGACTCCGGTGTAGCTGGAGGTCGCCCTGGGATATCGGAGGTACGGATGTTCACCATGGATGTGTGTTCCAAGACAGACCGTATGAAGTCATCCTGGGTTACGAAAAGGGTCGTGAAATTCTTCCCCACAGATCTCCGATGGCGTTCTTGCTTGTGATTCTTACGTATTGCTGTTGTTCGGGGACTCTCAAGAGACGACGCCTTTGCACTACACTGAAGCATTGCTGTATGTAGCGCGGGCAGAGAATCACAGTTTCTGATGTTGAGCGTTCTCGATGTGCATTTAGTATCTACCTGCTCGCGAAGGGCTTTTTCCAAGGGAGTCTCTTCATGAGGATTATATCTGCGGGGCGCGTCAGGATTTGCAACTGATGAGAAAGACATGGTCTACAGAAAAAGTAACCTATCCCTCGATGAATGAAGATCTTACGGCTCTGCAAGTTATTGCCCAAAGCTACGCGATGAAGGCCGAAGATGACCTGGGATGTTGCAGTTTCAAATTACGGAGCAGATCAAACTACGGAGTCGAAAATCAAGGAGGAGCAGATGAAACTACGGAGTCGAAAATCAAGTGTGAAGCGTTTGCACAGCCGTCGGGCAAAAACGCTGAAGTTGCTATTGGTTATGGCGACACAGGAAAGCAGTATCATGAAGAAAGCAGTATAATGAAGAAGCTGATTGACTGGAAAATGCAGACGCTACAAAGAGAGGTACACAGGCCAGGCCAGAAGAAGGCAAAGAAGCTCGGATCGTGGTCAAGCGACTAAAATGAAAGTGATATGTGAGGAAGATCAGCGCGCCTTGCGGTAGAAGGAACTCACTCCGTGTACTCCCCGCGTAACGAGTCAAGGAAGAAGTCTTCATGGAATTCTCGAAGTGGTCTGGCGCGGTGGCGCATAATGAAGCAGCACAATATTTTTTTTTCTTTTTTTTTTTTTAAATGGAGGTTCAGCCGAAGCCTACTCTCTCGGACTTTAACCTTGAAATTGCAACTCTACAAGTGAATGGGCAGTTGGTTGAGCTTTGGCCTCTTGAGGCGGAGGTCTAGGGTTCAAATCCTAAGCTGGAGATGTTATGGCTTATGCCAGTTAAACCCAATTGTAACCATGTCTCCTTCAGTTGTAACCTTGTCTAACCCCTGCTTTGTGGGATACGGGGGGTCCCGAGGGTACTAAGCAGGACAATATTTCACATTCGAATGGGATCATTGCATTATGTATCCACTCAGACCGTTGAAAGTTGCGCTGAAGTAGAAGGGAGGAAAGGGACCATTAGCTTGATTGGATGGGCTTTTTATTTTTTGAAGGAGGGGTGAAGGTTCAATCGTTCTTTATGGTTAGACAGTGTGGGCTTAAGGTCAGTGTAAATCATGTTATATTAAGTTGAAATTAGTCATCTCTTGTGTTGTCTTCGGGCACCCTAATAGGGGGTCTCATGGGTACTATGTTCGTTCACTTGTACAGTTGTAATTTTAAAATTAAAGCTCGAGGGAGTAGGGTTCAATTGAACTTCCATTTAAAAAAAAGTTGTTGAAGTAGAACACATGCAAGGGTGTTGATTTCTACTGATGAAGTTATACCGGATAGCTCACTTGTGCAAACCGTCGTGAATGGTCTTCCTGATTCATATTAGAGTTTTGCTTCTACTCTTAGTTTGATGATGAAAGGAAATCTGAAAGCCTTTTCATTTCAGCTTTCGCCAAAGTAAATATTTTGTCACATTCTTATTCTTTAGTGAAATGGTAGGCAACAATGACTTGTTTGGCATGCTTAAAGCTGAAGATAAGCTTGTTTGGACCAACTATCCAATGTGGTCTTACATGATGAAGCATGTTCTTGTTACAAAAAAACTTTGGAACATAATGGCAGATGTAGATCGATGACCCGCAGGTTCTTCTACTTCCTAGTCTACTGTCATAGATGGAGCTTCTTCTTCAAGTATAGTGGTTTCTCCTGCTCCACCTACACAGGAGTATCTTAGATGGGATGGAAAAGATACTCAAGCTCATGCATTGATTGTGCTTTTTGTGAAGCGTCATATAGTTCCACACATTCAATCATGTTCTACATCAAGATAGGCATGGGAAACTCTTGCTTCTTTGTGTGTTGTGTGTAATGAAGCATGTGCTGCATACTTGAGGGAGCAACTTGAGGATGTACATATAGTAGAATATGAGTCGGTGGATGTGTATGTGACAGACATCAAGGACTTGAAAGAGCAATTGGCAAATATAGATGAGATTATTCTGGATGAATCACTCATCTCTACATTGTTGAAAGGATTGCTAGAATCTTTTCAAAGATCTGCTACTACACTCCTTTTAGTTGCAAAAGGGAATCCTAATATGTATGCATTTGATGAGGTTGTGTCTCTTCTTTTGCAAGAAGACCAATCTAGAGTGAATAAGAGTGGTTTGATTGAGGAACACAAACACTTGCTATCTCACAAAAGGGGAAAAGTAAGTATGGTTCAACTTTGGGTTCATCAGAACCAAAGCCTTAACCTTCCTCTTCCACTCATTCCTCTAATGATGCTGATTTGCAAAAGAAGAAGAGATGCAAATATTTCGGAAAGGCTGGTCATACTATTGATGAGTGTAGAAATCTTGCTAAGCGCAATGAAAAGAAAAGGAATCCGGCATGTCTATTGCTGAAAATTCAGCAAATGCAAAGAATTGTGAAGCTAACATTGCTCAAGATCTTTGGGCATGTGTTGTTACATGTCATTATGATGCATATTTGCATTCTAAATGCATGGTTGTGAGTGAGGTTGATTCGGATTGGTTCTTTCATACTGGTGCTTTAAACCACATAACATCATGCAAAAGATTGTTTGCATCTTTGAAAGATGCACCAAAAGGGGGACATGTGGTGTGTGCAAAAAATGCCTCTTATCCTATCATTGGGGTACGAGAAATTGAGCTTGCAACTGCAAATGGAGGTGTGATTCTCTTGAAAAATGCATTGTATGTACCCGGTATCAAGGAGAACTTAATTTCAGTTTCGTTGATTACCAAAGCTGAACTTCATGTACACTTTGTTGATGATAAGTGTATGATTCATGATTTCAGCAATGATGATATTATCGTGATGTCAAGTACATCATGTAATGGTTTGTATCGCATGGATACATACAAGAGGGATGCTCATAGTTCTTTCATGGCTGAAATGGAGCTTTCGCATGCTCGTTTTGGTCACTTGAACTTCAATAGTTTGCTTTATTTGCAAAGTAAGGACATGGTCATTGGTTCGTCAACACTTGATTCCATGGAAAAGCATGCATGTGAAGGTTGCATTCTTGGAAAAATGCATCGTCCTTCTTTTCCAAAAGATAGTCATACACACACTACAAGGAAATTACAGCTTGTTCATAGCGATGTATGTGGTCCCATCAAGACTCCATCTTTTAAGAAGCATGTATATTTTGTTACCTTCATTGATGATGCTACTCGCCATACATGGGTTGAGGTATTTTTCTTCACAAAAGCTTTTGACTCTATGGACAGATCGTGGTGGTGAATACATGTCACATGAGTTTCATGATTTTCTTTGTGAAAACGGGATTTCACACCAATGTATGGTGCCTCAAAAAAATGATGTTGCTGAGCGTAAAAATAGAACTCTACTTGAAATGGCACGATGTATGGTTAAAGGAAAGCACCTTCTTGATAAGTTTTGGATGGAAGTAGTCATGTGTGCAGACTCTGTTTAATTGCTACCCTACAAAAGCATTGAGAGTCATCACTCCCTATGAGGGTTGGAATGGACATAAGCCCATTGTTAGTCATATGTGCGTGTTTGGTTGTTTGGAATATGCTCTTGTGCCATCACAAAAACATCACAAACTTGATGACAAATAAAAGAAATGTATATTTGTTGGTTATAGTGTTGAAAGTAAGGGATATCATTTGTACCATCCATTGACGAACACAATTATTATGAGTCGAGATGTGCTATTGGTTGAAAATTCAGTTTTCCCTCTACTTGAATGCAAAAAACAGCCAAGTCTTAGCTCACAAGATGTGTTCGATACTGTTGGTGCATTTTGCCCAAGCCTACATGCTTGATATATTTGATATCATCCTCATTTGTAAGTCACATGAGTAGTCATGTGAACACCTCTTGTAAAAGAGTTCATTTTATCTCTTGTAAATGGAAAAAGAAAAAAGGAAAAGAATGGCTTACCTCATCCATGATGTAAAAGCAAATTCGTGGCTCTAACTACCTAAAACCACGAAATTTAGAGCTGAGGGAATCTCTCCTAACTTTGGGGATCACTTTTAGGTGGAGCCATTTGAATTCGAATTCAAAACTCCCTCCAAGAATAGCTATAAAAGGAGCAAGAAGGAAGAGGCGATGAGCAAGCCTTGTACGTGACCACTTGATGTCATTTTGTAGAGATTGAAGAGCTTACTCCATAGCTCTATCATTCTACTCCCATTGTGCAAAGATTCATTGCCAATGTGGTTGTAATCATATGTGAATCTATACATTTATTATCATCTACTTCTCTGTTTTGTTCTCTGCTATACTCACTCAGAGCAGTAACTTCAGAAGGTCATATCTCGAGTTCTACTGAACCTTTCTTCAGTGATTTAACTTGCATTGGATAGCTTGTACTGTCTACTTTGCGCATATAAATTTTAAAGGTCATTGGATTAATACTTTTGGAGATATCTGCATTTTATTGCTTACTGGTCTATCTTTGTAGTGCCCCGAGAATTGTGGGGAGGTTCCAGAAATTGTTGAAACTTGTTCTCAGTGCTCAGTCCATCATTTGAAGTGTTTTAACTTGGATTGGGAAGCTTGCTAAGTCTATTTGCTATGCCCAAAAGGAATTTTTCTAATTCCTTCCAGGTTGAGAGCACTGTTCATTTTTTCTAGCAGGTGTATGTCCAAAAATAGCAAGTTTTGGGAGCTAGTCATTTCGCAACTAGTCTGTCTTGACTTAAACTTTTGGGATACATGTTCCAAAGTACTTGGCTGATATTTTGGTGGATTTAGGAAGCTCAAAGGGTCTACGAATCAACTATGAAGTCTCAGTTGGCTGGTGTGAAGCTGGTTGTAGCAGCACCTACTCATCTTTGGATTGCATTCACCATCTCTCTTCACAGTGGTATCAGAGCATAGTCAAGCAACATGGGAGATGGATTTCCATCAACAATTGACAAATTGGATCGAAACAACTACCCGGCATGGTCTCTAAGGATGGAGGCTTACCTTCAAGGGAGGAATCTATATGGATTCATATCCGGAGATGAAGCAATGCCAACCATGAGGAACAAAGGGCAACCATCACATGAAGAAGTGGAAGGACTTTCGAATTGGTGTTCGAAGGATGCACTTGCAAGGTCCTATATTCTAAACTCAATCTCTGATTTTCTTTTACCTCATGTCAAGGGATGCAAGACATCAAGAGAAACCTGGAATGCACTTGCTTCTTTCTTCTCTTCCAACACTCGAGCAAGGAAGAACCAATTGTGGATGGAGTTCACAACAATGAAGAAAAGCCCGAAGCAAAATGTGACTGATTATGTCACAAAGATGAAGGAGATTTCCAACCAACTTGGAAGCATTGGAGAGGTAATTGAAGAGGAGCAAATCATAAGACAAATCATGAATGGAATCAAAGCAGACGACAAGTGGGAGTCATTCACAACAGCCATGGATTTATACATGAATATGCATGTACCCGACCTCAACACACTCATGGGCTACCTCTTCACTCATGAAGCAAAGATTAGCAAAGGTGGTGAGTCCTCAAGAGGTAATCAAACTTCTGCCTTATATTCTGATAAAGCTAAGGTCAAGGACAAGTCAAAGAATAGGAAGAATGAAGATGAAGGAAGCTCTTTCCAAGCAAACTTTGCAGGTAGAGGAAGAGCTAGAGGAAGAGGCAGAGGTGGAAAGCAAGGCAGGGGGAGACTCCAATCATCTCAACCTTGCAACATATGTGGCTTATCTAACCATACTACTGAAGAATGTTTCAGGAACCCGAGGAACTCAAGAGGAAGAGGATTCAATAGAGGTGGCTATGGATCAAATAGAGGTAGATACAATGGAGGCTACAACAACAACAACTACTACAACAACAATTACAACAACAACAACAACTATCAAAGTGGCCATAGAGGAAGAAGAGATTACAATAACTATGCAGAGGACCAAAGTCAAGAAGATTCATTATTGATTATGAATCTATCAGCGAAGAAGGGTAAGGATGATGATCACATATTTTACATTGATTCGGGATGCTCGAACCATGTAGCAGGAAATGTGGCTTTACTTTCTGATTTGGAAGATCCTCATAACAAGCATGAAGTGCAGACAGGAGATGACACAAAGCACTCAGTGGAGAAGATAGGTAATGTGAAGACATCAGATGGGAATATGAACCTCTTAAGCAAAGTCTTGTATGTCCCTACAATTACCAAAAATTTAATAAGTGTTGGACAGATTGTTGAAAAAGGATTGCAGGTTAGATTCAATCGATTTGGAGCATATGTTGAAGACCCAAGGCAAGGCTTTCGAAGGATTGCCAAAGGAGAGAAGACAAGAAGGCTTTTCACTTTTGAAGTGGAAGATACAAAGAACATAGCTTTGTTTAGCTATGGATCTCAAAATCTTACAGAGTTAGAGATATGGCACAAAAGGCTTGCTCACATTGGTGAGAGGACACTCAAACAGATTTGCAGGGACCAAAGTGTACTTGGTTTGCCTAATATCACAAGGCAACACATGATTTATAAGTGTGAAGCTTGTCAACTCGGCAAGGCTCATAGACAACCTTTCAATAAGAAAGGATATATGTATCAAAATCCTTTGGATCTAGTGCACACGGATGTGTGGGGTCCAAGTAAGGAGCCATCTATATCAGGCTCAAGATATTATGTGTCTTTCATAGATGATTGTAGCAGGTGGACCATTCTGTTTTTCATGAAGCACAAGGATGAAGTGTTTAATTGCTTTAAGAAGTATATTGCTCTTGTTGAAAACCAAACAGGTAGGACTTTGAAACGACTCAGATCAGATGGTGGAGGAGAATACTTCTCTTCTGAATTTGATGCCTTCTTGCATGAAAGAGGCATTAAAAGGGAAGTCACTACAAGGTATACACCCGAACTCAATGGTGTAGCAGAGAGGAGGAACAGAGCTATTGTCGAAGCTACAAGGTCCATGCTCAACGAAAAGGGATTGCCAAACTACCTATGGGCAGAGGCTGTGTCGACAGCCACATATCTCATAAATAGACTTCCATCTAAGTCACTAGATGGAACCACTCCATATGAAGTGTGGAATGGAAGAAGACCTAGTCTAGAGCATTGCAAAATCTTTGGATGCTTAGCCTATGCTCACATTCCTTCTCAAGTAAGAGGGAAATTGGATCCCAAGGCAGAGAAGTGTGTATTCATTGGTTATGATCAAAACCAAAAAGGATATAGATTGTACAATCCAACCAATAAAGGATTTTCTGTGAGTAGAGATGTAATTTTTGATGAAAACAAATCATGGTTTGATGATGACAGGAAAGTGAAGCTGCCATATGACTTGGATGAAGATTTTCCATCACTTCAACCAAAGGAGCCAAAGCAGATTGAAGAAAGTGATTCGGAGATTGACCTAGAAGACTTGGAAAGACTAAAGCTATGGAAGAACAAAGGTAAAGCAAAGATGCAGGATGCTACATATGGACCGGAGAGCTCACATCAACCACTTAGAAGGTCTTCCAGGGAGAAGAAGAAACCAGAAAGGTTTGGTTATGATACTTCTTTGGTCACCAAGCACTCAATCTACATTGCAAAGGATTCAACCAATGAAGAACCTACCACATTCGAAGAAGCACAAAGCAAGAAAGCTTGGAGAGATGCAATGGATGAAGAAATGGAAGCCTTGAAGGAGAATGACACTTGGGAGCTTGTACCTAACAAGCCATCTATGAAGATAATCGGATCTCGATGGATATACAAAATCAAGAGGAATCCAGATGGAAGTATAAATAGACACAAAGCAAGGTTAGTTGCTAAAGGGTTTGCTCAAACCCATGGTATTGATTATGATGAGACTTTCTCTCCTGTTGCAAAAATGCCTACAATTAGGGTTCTCATTAGTCTTGCTGCATCTAGAAATTGGAATCTTTATCAACTTGATGTAAATAATGCTTTCTTGAATGGATGGATTTCTGAGGAAGTGTATATGGCACAACCTCCTGGATATGAGAATGCACATCATCCTAACTATGTATGCAAACTAAAGAAAGCTTTGTATGGATTGAAGCAAGCTCCAAGTGCTTGGAATTTCAGATTGGTGACTTATTTGCAGGACCAAGGATTCAAAAACTAGCAAGGCAGATACCTCTTTGTTCATAAAGAGGAATGGATCTGAAGTGATCTATTTATGTGTGTATGTTGATGATATTATTATCACAGGCAATGATCTTGAAGAAATCAAACAGGTAAAGAGTCAAATGAAGGAGGAGTTCAAAATAAGTGACCTCGGACCACTCACTTATTTTCTTGGATTGGAGTTGATCTACACAGATTCAGGTATATACATCACACAAAGGAAGTATGTCCATGACATGCTCGTCAAGTTCAAGATGGAAAATACCAAGTGTGTAGGTACACCTATGGAGAAAAACCATAAGCTTAGTGCTTATGAAGGAGAGCCAATTGAAGACATCACAAGCTATCAAAGCTTGGTTGGAAGTTTGAACTATGCAACACTCACAAGAGTGGATATATGCTATAGTGTTAGCATATTGAGTCAGTTTATGCATAAGCCGAGAAGACCACATATGGAAGCGGCCAAGCGAGTCCTCAAGTACCTAAAGGGGACCATGAATGAAGGTTTGTTTTATTCATTTACTTCAGATATTGAGCTAAAGGTCTACTCAGATGCAGATTGGGCCGGATCTAAAGATGATAGAAGAAGCACATCAGGGTATATATCATTTGCAGGTTCAAAAATCATTTCTTGGTCATCGAAGAAGCAACCAACCGTGGCATTATCTTCTACCGAAGCTGAATATAGAGGTTTGGCTAATGCAACTCAAGAAATCATGTGGTTAAAGTCTTTGTACACAGATCTTGGACTTCATTCTTCAACACCTCATATTTTTGGTGACAACACAAGCTCACTACATCTAGCAGCTAATCCGGTATACCATGCTAGAACCAAGCATATTGAAGTCCACTACCATTACGTAAGGGAGAAGCTAATGAGCAAGGATATTCAACTATCCTATGTCTCTACAGATATGCAATGTGCTGACATGTTGACTAAAGCTCTTGATGGTACAAAATTAAGTAGATTCAAGTTGATGATTGGCTTGTAGGAAATCAAGGACAATTGAAGACTTATTTGAAGGCCAAGCATGTTAGGCTTGAGGGGGAGCTGTTGGTGCATTTTGCCCAAGCCTACATGCTTGATATATTTGATATCATCCTCATTTGTAAGTCACATGAGTAGTCATGTGAACACCTCTTGTAAAAGAGTTCATTTTATCTCTTGTAAATGGAAAAAGAAAAAAGGAAAAGAATGGCTTACCTCATCCATGATGTAAAAGCAAATTCGTGGCTCTAACTACCTAAAACCACGAAATTTAGAGCTGAGGGAATCTCTCCTAACTTTGAGGATCACTTTTAGGTGGAGCCATTTGAATTCAAATTCAAAACTCCCTCCAAGAATAGCTATAAAAGGAGCAAGAAGGAAGAGGCGATGAGCAAGCCTTGTACGTGACCACTTGATGTCATTTTGTAGAGATTGAAGAGCTTACTCCATAGCTCTATCATTCTACTCCCATTGTGCAAAGATTCATTGCCAATGTGGTTGTAATCATATGTGAATCTATACATTTATTATCATCTACTTCTCTGTTTTGTTCTCTGCTATACTCACTCAGAGCAGTAACTTCAGAAGGTCATATCTCGAGTTCTATTGAACCTTTCTTTAGTGATTTAACTTGCGTTGGATAGCTTGTACTATCTACTTTGTGCATATAAATTTTAAAGGTCATTGGATTAATACTTTTGGAGATATCTGCATTTTACTGCTTACTGGTCTATCTCTGTAGTGCCCCGAGAATTGTGGGGAGGTTCCAGAAATTGTTGAAACTTGTTCTCAGTGCTCAGTCCATCATTTGAAGTGTTTTAACTTGGATTGCGAAGCTTGCTAAGTCTATTTGCTATGCCCAAAAGGAATTTTTCTAATTCGTTCCAGGTTGAGAGCACTGTTTATTTTTTCTAGCAGGTGTATGTCCAAAAATAGCAAGTTTTGGGAGCTAGTCATTTCGCAACTAGTCTGTCTTGACTTAAACTTTTGGGATACATGTTCCAAAGTACTTGGCTGATATTTTGGTGGATTTAGGAAGCTCAAAGGGTCTACTAATCAACTATGAAGTCTCAGTTGGCTGGTGTGAAGCTGGTTGTAGCAGCACCTACTCATCTTTGGATTGCATCCACCATCTCTCTTCACAGATACACTCATGCCTTTGTTCCAAAATGGTGCCTTGACTATGGCCATGTAGACCAGCCAACTGAGGCTCAAAGGTCTAAAAAATTCCAGCAAAATAGAGCTGAAAATGCAGAGAATTTCCAGCCAAACATGGTTAAACTTTTTTAGCCAAAAAATATCAAAACTGCTAGAAATTTCTAGCCACATATGGGTGAACATTTGTGTCAAAATATGGCTGAAAATGAGCATGAAATTCAGCCCACACATGATGTACATGTTGACGATCTATTGCATAATGAACGCATGTTTATCAAGAGTGTACAAACTATGCCAAAGTGGCTGAAACAAACTTTGCAAGACAACAAATTGAGTGCACCTTTACTTGGTAGAACAAGATCAAGATCTTAACATGGATCAAGTAATTTTGTGGATTATTCTCTTATTGCAACAGCATGTAATGAGGAGCCAGTTTCTTTTGAAGATACATGTGATTATCCACAATGGATGAGTGATATTCAATATAAAATGAATTTTATACATAGGAATGATACCTAGGAGTTATGTGAATTGCCAAAAGGAAAGAATGACATTGGTACAAAGTGGGTTTACAAGATTAAGAGAAAGTCTAATGGTAGCATTGATTGCTACAAAGCTAGATTGGTTGCCAAAGGATATGCACAACAATATGACATTGACTATTAGGAAACTTTTGCACCTACTTCACGCATGACTACCATTCATATCATGGTTGCATTGGCTGCCCATCGAGGTTGGAAAGTACATCAATTGGACGTAAAGACAACTTTCTTGAATGGCGATTTGCAAGAAGAGGTCTATGTGAAGCAACCTCCTAGATTTTCCATGAAAGGGTAGGAGCATATGGTTTGCAATTTTCATAAAGCCTTTTATGGTCTCCACGTGCATGGAATGAGAAAATCCATAAGCACTTGATTGCTCTTGGCTTTACAGGTAGTCCAATTGAGAACACACTCTATGTACGCAAAGATAGGGCTGATCTTATAGTGCTTATTCTTTATGTCAATGACATACTCTTGATTGGTTCATGTGATGCAAAACTTGACATTCTTATGGCTGATTTGTAGCATACTTTTGATATCACTTATCTTGGTCTTTTGAGCTATTATCTTGGCATCTAGCTTGTATTCGTTGAGGGGGGAATTGTTATGCATCAAGCAAAGTATGTTGAAAGAATTAGGTTCTCAATTCAGGATTCCAATGATGCATTTTATGCTTCTCTTTATCAGCAAATTGTGGATGTCTTATATATGCATGCAACACAAGATGAATATATAGTATGCAGTTTCCCAGTTGAGTTGCTTCATGAATAGCCCTAGCACTAAGCATTGGAAAGCAATGAAACGTGTATTTAGATATCTCAGAGGCACTCTGAGCTTAGGTCTCTTTTATGGCAGAGATATTCAGCCATGCTTGCATGATTTTAGAGATACTGATTGGGCTGGTTATTATGATACTCACGTGTCCACTAGCGACAATCTTTTTCCTTGGAGACTCATGCATATCTTAGTTGATTAAGAAGCAAACTACAGTGGTGGCATCGAGTTGTGAAGCTGAGTACAGGGCAGTTTTCACAGCTACCATGGAGTGCATATGGCTGAGATGCCTATTAATGGATCTTTGCATGGAGATTAATGTTTCTATGCATATTATCATTAATAGTCAGTGTGCATTGGCTATTGCACAAAACCCAATGTTTCATGCATGGTCCAAACATATTGAGGTGCATTATCACTATGTGAGAGAGTGCCTTCATGCAAGAGATATTGATTTGGTATATGTGCTTACACAAGATAATGTGGTAGACATATTCACCAAAGCTCTTCCATTGAAAAGTTTGAAGCTTTTTGCAAAGCTTTAGGCTTATTACCTTATGGGGGCTGATCTGTCACTCTTTGTATGTGTTCACATCATTCGTTCCAGGGGGGTTTGTTACACTTATGTGTTCCTCGAGTAGCTTTGATGTGAACCTTTTCCTTGTACATGGGCACTTTTTACTCTAGTGCTACCTAGAGGTTTTTCCCCATGTTAGCACATACATGATTCACTCATATGTGGTCGTACTTTATACTTAGGGATATTATTAAGCTCTACTTCAATTCAACTTTTCATCAATAGAGAGAGCTATTAAAGCTATCCATCTTCTCCATGTGTCTTGTTGTGTTTGTGCTCCTTGTGTGTGCTTCTCGTATGTCTCTCGCACTTCTACACACACCAAACAATAGAGACCTCTACACCAAAAAACAGAGTCTGCTAATCTTGTGTAGAATGAAGAATGGGCATTTACTACTGTTTGTTGTTTTGACCCATCTCTCCTAAATAGTGTATGTCTGCAGTAGAATCAGATGTTTGGTACTTTGATAGTGGGGTAACCAAACATATTACCTTGCAGCACAGTTTCTTCACTTCACTTGAGCCTACCCCTACAAGGAATACTATCACGTGCACCAACAACTACTCTTATCTGGTCATGGGAGTTGGTAAGATCATTTTGTGCTAGGGATCAAGAAGAATCTGTTATCAGTTTCTACATTAGCCAAGATTGGCTTGATTATGAAATTTGTTGATGACAAATATATAGCTCATGATCTGTCAAATGGCAACATGATTATTGCTTCTCGGATTTTATGTCATGGGCTGTATAAGCTCATAGACTATGAAAAATATGTGAATGATTTAACATGTACAGTACATGATTCTCGGGCTATGTCAGATGCAAGCTTTGGCGTGCACTCTTTGGCCATCTGATTTTTGCTAGTTTGTTATGCCTGCAAAAATCTAAAATGGTATCCTCTTTGCCCAAACTTGAGGCACCTGGAAAACATGAGTGTGAAGGTTGTATTTTGGGCAAAATGCAGTGTTCATCCTTTCCAAAAGATGTTTCAGTTTGAGCAAGTTCAAAATTGCAGCTTGTTCATAGTGATGTATGTGGTCCTATGTAGACACCCGTTTTTGGATACTATCTTTACTTCGTGACTTTCATTGATGATTTTTCCAGGCACGCATGGGTATATCCACTCAAAGAAAAGTCCAAAGTGTTTATGTGCTTCAAATAGTTTTTAGTTTTGGTTGAAAATCTATAAGCATGTAAAATGGGAACCCTCCGTTCTGATCGGGGGGGATATATGTCTTCTGAATTTAATGCATTTTTGGCTGAACGTGGGATAAAACATCAGTGTATAGTGCCATACACACCTCAATAGAATGGAGTTGTTGAATGGAAGAACAGGTCACTCATGGAGATGGCGAGGTGTATGGTCAAGAGTTAGGCTTTACCACATAGTTTCTGGCTTGCGGCTATCATGTGTGCAACATATGTACTTAACAGGTGTCCCACTAAAGCATTGTAGTCTATCACTCTATATGAGGTTTGGCATGGTCATAAGCCATCTGTTGCTCATCTATGTGTTTCTAGATGTTTGACATATGCAGTAGTGCTTGAACAACATCATAGGAAATTGGATGATAAAGTAGTAAAATGTATTTTTGTTGGGTACAATTTTGAAAGCAAAGGTTGTCGTTCATATCATCCACAAACTAAACACATTGTGGTTAGTCGTGATGTTTTTATGGAAGATGCTATTCAACCGTTAGTTTCATGTACTAAGGAGAGGTATGTTAGCTCCAATTGTATGATACTTGCTGCCTCTTTTTACAGGTGGACAATCTAGTGTTGGTCCTAATGAGGAAACTTTTCAGCCTTTACAAGTTTCATGTGATGATGCAGATCATTCCATTTTCGATGCAGATTTACATTGTGCACTTATTGATGAGAGAGTTGATATTGAGGAAGCAAGAATAATGCCAAAATGGCTTGTGCAAACTTTGCGTGATAGCAAATTAGATGCACCTGTGTCATGCCATACTCATTCAAGCTCTCATAGTGCCTCTTTTGCATCTGATTGCTATGCTATGGCTGCCTCTAGTCTTTGTGATGAGAATGAGCCTATTTTTGTTTGATGAAGCAAAAATTCTGAAAAATAGATGGCTGCTATGCAATCAAAATATGATGCTATCATGAAAAATGGTACCTAGTCTTTATGTGACTTGCCCCCTGGTAAGAAGGTCATTGGCACTAAGTGGGTATACAAGATAAAGCATAAGCTTGATGGAGCAGTTGACAAGTATAAGGCTAGGCTTGTTGCAAATGGTTATGCACAAGAAAGAGGTATTGATTTTGATGAGACCTTTGCACCTACTTGCGGAATGACTACTGTTCATAGCATCTATGCACTTGTAGCTCATCATGGTTGGAATGTACATCAGTTGGACATTAAAATTGCATTTTTGAATGGTGATTTGCATGAAGAACTATATGTTTTCATGCCTTTGTGTAGAAAGGCCATGAAAACCAGGTTTGTAGGTTAAAGAAGGCATTATATGGTTGAAAGCAAGCACCATGGTTGGTATGAGAAGATACATGCCTATTTGATTGCACATGGTTTTAAGATTAGTCCAACTTGAAGCACCTTATATGTTATGCATTCTAATGATATGCTTTTGATCATTGTTGTTTATGTTGATGACATGCTGCTCACTGGTCCTCATGAGAAGCATATGCTGATTTCAAGGCTGATTTGCATGCCTTATTTGAGATGTCTAGTTTGGGGCATTTGCATCATTATTTGGGCATTAAATTTATGCAAGTTGATGGTGGAATAGCTTTGTGTCAAACAAGATATGTTGACATATTTTTGTAGTGTTTTGGCCTTGAAGACTGTAAACCTATTGCCACTCCTATGGAGAGAGGTTTACGATTGAGACTTCATGACGTTGGAGATGCATTTGATGTTGTTCTCTAGTAGCAGGCTATTTGATGCTTCATTTACTTATGCATTACTTGGGTAGATATTCAGTTTGCTATCTCAAAGATGAGAAGGCTTATGCATTGCCCATGCATCAAGCATTGGCAGGCAGTTAAGCGCATCTTTCACTACTTAAGTGGGACTAGAATACTTGGTTTGTTTTATCCCAAATGGGGATCACTATCGCCACATTTGCATGCTTTTTTTGACTCCGATTGGGCTGGTTTTTATAATACTCATGTGTGTAGTAGTGACCTTTTCTTCATGTTTGGTAGCGCATGTATATTTTGGTTGAGCAAGAAGCAACCTATTGTGACTTGTTCTCTAAATGGGGAGCCTATGTACGTAAGTCGTAGAGCCTTAGGGACTTGTGTCTATTGAGACTATACTTCAAATGCCCCACAAGTGCATATAGTGGCGGATTTATACCCGTTTAATTATCAATCCATGAAATTAGACATATCAAGTGTATGAAGACATGTGCACACATGACAATAAGTGAGGTGATAGTGCTAAAATGCATGTGACTCAGTTCATCTACCTCTCCTACTCATTAATCCTCTGAAAATGCATGCCACGATACTTGTAAGAGTAGTAAGCACAAATTTGAAATTTTCTTACAACTCCACACATGGTCAATATGGGCTCCTTTCAAAGCTCTTCTAATGCTATTATTTTCAATCAAATCTGATAAATGTGCTTCAAGTTATGAGTGGAATAGTGAATGGCAAGAAACACTAATTTAGCTCCACAGCTCACCATGCTTGACAAACACATTACAATCATGAAAAGAAGAGGGTATGGGGTAGACAACACTGTTGAACACACATTTCAAGCATGAAACTTACACAAAGCTCTTGTAAAATAAGATACTCAGCAAAGGAGAGGAAAATTTGAAAATTCATCTTGATTCCTCACAATGGCAAAAAGTCCTTACAAAGAGTCATCAAGTGACTTATATAGATGTGCCCTAAAATGGTCCTTTCACATAGGAGATCAACACTTTTATTGAAAATTACTAAATTCCTACTATGTTACAAGGGTTATGTTATAGCAATTAGGATTTATGCATCTAGAGAAATCCTTTAGTTCATTTACATGGTTTCATGAGGTATTTCATAGAACTTGAAGAAGGAAATTTGTGCCCATAATTTGAAAATTTTTGGGCTTGCTTTCTTATGCTTCTTTCTCTGCAACACTTTCCTCCTCTTTGTCTTTGTCGTCCCTTGACACGCTTTGCTGCTTCTCTCTAGCTTTGTGTTTGTAGTAGATTTGGTTCCGTATTTCACACCATGCCAATAGTGGTTGATGAAGACTTTAGCATAATTAGAGAATTTGTCACCTTATCTGAATCTTCAATCCTAAGCTTTTATTTTCCACACATGCACTCTTGGTAGACATTGTATCTCTTATAGTCTGACATTCATTGCAAATGTTCTATTCTTAAATCTTCTTTGACATCCTTTGGGACCTAATGCATTCTCTTTAGCCTGTTTATTTCTTTCCATCACATGCACCTAGTGGTTGAGGAAGCCTTTAAGACTTTCAAACAGTTTGTACCTTATCTGAGCCTTACTCCTATGCTTTTGTTGTCCCCTTGGTATTCCTTATATTCACACATCAGGGTTGATGTATTATTGATTTGGGTTGCTATGCACATACCCATTGGTAAATATTGCATTTGTTTATGTCTGGCTGATCCTTCAAAGGTCTTCTCTTTGATCTTTGTTTACACACCTCGGGACATCCTTCTCTCACATTGCAGCCTGATGCGTGCCCATACATGGCTTTGGGTAGAGGGTGAGTTACCTTCATTGAACAATTTTTTCTTTTTTATTTTCTTCTTTTTCATTTTTTGCTTGATTCTTCCTCCACACCTCCCTCCTCTTGAACTCTATCATTCTTGATAAGCTTTGAGTGGTGAGGTGAGTAATTTTGAATGGCAGTTTGCTCTCTTTGATTTAGTAGATTAGCTTCATGTACCATTAAATCCTTCCATTGAGCTGCTTTTACACCATCATTTGGGGCCTATCCATGATCTGCAAAGAAACTCAACTCATAGGCTACCAGTGGAGCATTTAAATTGGAAGATAATTTTACAAAAATTTCCAAGTCCATCTCAAAAAATCATAGGAAGAATGCTTCTTCTATTGGAGGAGATGATGGATAGATTCCAAAGATGAAGTGCTGCAAAATCCTGCTTCACACCAGCCAAGAACAAGTTGTGGAGAGTATAGTAAACCTCTTGAGCTACCAAACAATAAAAAATAATCACCTATGTGCTTTGAAGCATGATCCTCTATTCAAAGGATCAAAATAAATATGTAGAAACCTCAACTAAGTGCTTAGACTTGCTATTTTGGTCTTTGCACATGTTTAGTAAAATGAACAATGCTCTCAACCTGCTGGCAATTAGATAAATTCCTTTTGGGAATATCTAACTAACTTAGATATCTACCAATTATGAGTTATTTCAGTAAAAAAGATCAACTATACATTGAGCATGATTCTAAGCAAGTTGAAGGACTATCTCGACATTTTTGGGGTGCTATAGTATGCAGACCAGTGAGGCGAAAAGCAATGGTAATGAAACTTTGTGATTATGAAGTAGATAGTGTGCTCAATCTATATCAATTTAAATCACATCAAAGGATCAACTATGCACTGAGAACAAGCTATGAGAAATTTACAGTTCTGAAATGATCATAGCTGAGAAGTGAAGCAGAGATATGATGAATATGTATGTATTAAATCACATAGAAATACAAAGCCATTGGCAATGCATAATTGCACAATGTGAGGCTAGTAAAGTGGCTAAAGAATGAGCTCACGAATCACACAAAATCCTCTGAATTCATCTCACTAATCGGGCTCGCATTCACATGAGTTTCTAACCCACTTTTATAGTTAAAGTTGGAGCCAAGCTTTGAATCCAAATTCTCACCATAAAGTGAGTCCTAGACTTTAGGCTTTATTCTCTCATCTATTATACATCAAGGATTCAAGATTTGATTCCTCCTAGCTCCATGTGGGGTTAGTGCAATTTTCATATGCTCTTTTACAAGGATAAAAAAATAATTGACTTTTACAAGGGAATAGTCATATTTGACTATACATAAAAGACTCTCGACAAGTGGAGCAGTACAATTAGCCACCCTAGAAGGACAGATAATGCCTTATTACATTAGTGTCTATAGAATCAAGCTTTATCAGGAACCTCTTACTGGGGACATGCTTAAAAGACTCACGTTGGCAAAGAAGCGTAAGGAGAAAGAAAAGAGAACATGCAGCTCAGGCAGATGCTATCAAACACATTAAGCGCATGAAGCTAAGAAGACAAGGACTAGGGAGAGAACATTATAACCATCTGGAAACAACACCCAGATACCCCATGGCCATGTGTCAAGCAAAGTCAATTGCTCATCTTAGCATAGTGGATAGGAGACCATTCATTACAGTCAGGCTAGAGCATGGCAACCCTTGCCATGAGCTCAGGGCTTTAATTGATTCAGGTGTTGCGACTAGTGTGATTAGATGGTCCTTCTATAAGGACTCAAGAATTGAAACGCGGCCAATTGAGGCATACCTCATAGGGTTAGGAGGCACAAAGACCCCTTGCATGGGTGAGGTGGACCTTCCTATCCTCATACACGAAGTGACCATGACAATGAAGCTCCTAGTGTGCCATAACGATGACCTGATAGAACCCCTAATCCTTGGCCAAGATTGGCTATGCGATCACTCAATGGACCTAAATCTTAGACAAGGCTCCTTGCAGATTGGAACCTTAGACCAGCAGCGAGTGATACTGCTTGACTTCCCTAACAACACTCCGCCTGAGGTATGTAACCCTAGACCATATGAACTGCATGTGAAGGAGGACCGGAAGATCTTTGGCCAGATAAGTCACATTACATCTACACCAACGCACATGGGCTTGGTGATAGATAATTTCCATTCAGAAGAATGTCAACGGATTTTCCCCTAGTCTTCCTGCAAATTAGAAGGGGTCACCACCCAACAACTAGGTCAAATGGGGACCATCAGCAGTCAGGCAGGTCACATCAGTAGTCAGGGGGATTGCATTAGCGGACAAATGGGCAGAAGAGCATGTAGTGCCCATCCTTCCACACTTACTGTGGACTCGCCTAGATCTGTTGTACAGAATCGTGCACTTCCTAATGGACAAGTTTCGCAAGTGTTGGACCTCCCTTCTTTTCCAAAGTAGAGTGTCAACCAAACCTCTCAACCCCAACCACGGAGGAGTCACCCATGATGGAGGAACCCAAACCAACGAGCATACTAGGTGATGCAAAAAAGGCACCAGTATGAGCATCACAAAGCAAGCAGCATGAAACAAGTATGGGTGCCAAAAGGACAGAAAGCACCGATGGTTTTCAATAATGCAGACAATGATAAGATGAAGTTTTAGTAGAATCAGAGCAATATTCAACATCTCCTCGACCTTCTTCGACCTCGATGAAGCTTCGATAGATTTGGATCACCAAGAAGTACCTCACAAATCAACCCACACCCACAAAGATTTGGGTGCCTAAAGATTGTATTATAACTCAACACTCAAGCCATGTAATATATACCCCTTAGAACTCTCCTCATCCCTCAACACCACAACATCCAATATCACCTTTTGTTCCTCAGCAGAAGCATATCCCCCACTCAGCAAACCTTAGGAAATGGATATCGAAATGTATCCAGAAGTCACCTCATGACCCATTGTCTAACACTATCCCCATCCCAAATAACCAACCCCCTTGTAATAATTCTATCACAATTGAAATTTTTATAAACTCAACTGCACTAACCCAACATCACTTGTAATAACATCTCATCAAGCAATGTATGCACTATCTAAAGCATGTAGGCATCTAGAGACCTCCATTAGTTGTGCAAAAATCATTCCATAAACCACCTCACAACACTTGGCTACCCGGGTTCGGTTATGGAAAGGGATTGCGGTCTCACTTTAATGGGATCATGATTAATTTCCATACTAATGTGCTAATCTGTTGTAGCAGATCTTCTCCCCATTTGCATCCATTATCATGTAGACAGAAGGACCTTCCGCAGCTTTGCACCAATGGTCAAATTTGGCAACTTACTGGTTGAGCCACATCCTACATTACAACTGCCAGAATTTCAAGGCTTTCTAGGATCGATGCAGATTGATGATCCTCCTATGGGATATACCTAAAAAGTTCACCATAATTCTCATTGGTTTTAGGGTTTAGCAGGACCCTTGGTGGACGCAGACTTTATTTTTGATGCTAGGTTGACTTTTGACAATATTAAGTGGGGAAAGTATCAATTTTTCTCCAGAGAATTTGAGGCACTTCAAAATTCAGAAGAGTTGAAGCACGTTTGGGCTAGAGCAGGTTTTACGTAATATTTTAGTGATCCATTGCCCAAACCTGACTTTTACAGATGCTACTATCTCGTAGCTGCGCTTGAGCCCTCCAAGAATAGGGACTTGCCGAGAACTTTCATTCTCCCATCTTTGGTAAATGACCCCACTTACAGGTAATTTTATCTTTCAAAAGAGCTCATTAGGGCAGCAATCAAGATCCACGAAACTCACATGCCGACAGAGCGCAAAAGGCTGATTCCAAAGCCTATGGAGCATGGTGATGTTGTGAAATGGGAAGACATTTTGGCCATTACACCGAAACTCTCTAAGCTGTTATGGATATGTCTGCAACACTTTGCTTTCCCAGCTCAGGATCGCTTCACTATTCCTTACAAGCATATTTGGTTCGGATTATACTTAGCTTGTACTAGTCCCAAACCATAGATCTGGCTAGTTGGATTATCGAGGAGTTGTATTTAGCTCAGTAAATATGGGAAAGAAAACATGTCATCCATGGTTGTTGCGCTCTGACTCGTATTGTTTACACGTTTTTGACATATGATTTTCCCATAGAACGTGCAATGAACTCGAATTTCCCATAGAACGTGCAAGTTCCAGAATCCCTGTCACCTCAGTAGTCCCCATAACAGTCACCCACATAACCCACCGCACCTATACAACCCATCCGTATATGCCTGTCATGACCTATTATCACAGAAGGCACTACCAGTGCTGTTACTTCTCAAGCAACCACAATTCCGGAACCCACCACTATAGAAGGAGAAATTCCCACCACCATCGGTGTAGAAGCATTCACTTTCCGTATACCTTATTTGGAGGCAGAACCAACAAACACCACCTTTGACTTTGAAATGCATGATGCTTTCTCCAGTGAATTTCAATTTTTAGAAGGGCAATTTTTCTCATAGGAATATGAACGTCCCAGTTACCCTATCACACCCCTTGATCAACCACAAGAGCAAGTAGTCTCCAACTCCGAAGAAGAGAGGAAAGAAACCCACAATGAACACGGTGATGATGAAGCTAGTTAGGACAGCCATGACTCTCGAGAGGATGTGTAGGATGACACACAAGAACAACAAACCGAGGCACAAGGCGACACAAATACGCATGAAGACAACACGTTTGAAGCGGTTGCCTACACTTTGGCAATCAAGAAACTATATCGCACTATGCAGGTAGTCTGGGCATGCAAACAACTCTCAAAAGAAGAAAGTCAAGAGATTTTAGAACAGGAACTCACTATAGGAGGATTCAAAGAAGCTTACATTCAAGGCTTCAGAGAATTGGTTAAATCAGTCGAAACCAACGAAGCACTTTGCTATTTGTAGAGGAAACCACTACCGAAGTTTGACCCATGATGAATCCATTTGCTATCCAAACCGGGTCCATATATTCGCATACCCACGGATGCCCAATCTTTGCATTAGGCTAGGGAAGCACGACTCATTCCAGAAGACCCTCTTGAAGAAGCAACCATAGTCATCGACCCCCCGCCTCATCCTTCCATTGTAACTACCACCACCATCGAAGTACCCACCACAACATCTGCTCCTCTTTCACCTCTCGCCCCTCCAGCTTCTCCTATACACCCCACCTCTCCTATACCATCCACATACATCGCAAGTATTGTAGTTGAAACCCTTGTTGTCTCAACCTCTCAAATCCTTCCCGCACCCATTCCACCTATTGTTCACCCTTTAGCTACTCCTATTTTGACCAATCCATTTCTCACTCCATCCTTTCCTTCTTTTCCCATCCCTCTAAGACCTATATTCCCATTTCCCCCTCCAATGACCTTCTCACCCATTTCACCTCCCTGCCCCACTGTATTCCCTCTATCCTCCCCTCTCCGCCAAGCAATACAAGAAACCCAATCTGTAAACTATTCGTCAATCTTTCTAGATCTGGTATTCACACCCACTCATGCACCCACTATCACTCCACTCTTCACAGTCATTGCACTGGACACCACGTCTAGTGACATGGACATATCGCCACCCACTGCACCACCACTCACATCACCTCTTTCACCACTCCATTTAGGCCCGACACACTTCTCCACGGTCACCACTATATCCACTTTTCCATCCCTCTTTCCCCTTCCCCTTGCATCAACATCCACATCCAAATCATCTTCACTCACTCCACCATTAATATTGTCACCCACAATTGACACCGCTTTTGCTAGATGTTTTCTTGCATGACACAAGTTCGAGATGAATTCGCATCTCTCGCGACTAGCTACCAAACACTATAGCAAACCACTACATATTTACAGGTGAATTTAAACTCGTTAACCATCGAGAATGCCTCAATTAATGGGCGATATCAAGAGCTACGTGAAGCCTATCACTCCCTCGAACTACAAAGCGAACAGAAGACGAAGGAGGCAATTACCAATATCGAAAACCTATTATGGGCTCAAACGATTAGAAATGCGACAATCACTAGAAACATGGGATTGTTATGACACCACCTTGCAGCGGCCAAAGAAGAGAATCAAAGATTGCAGGAACAAAATAGAGAAAATCTTGAAGCAGCCTTAGATCAACTAGATGAACCTCTGAGTCCCAGCAGCTTTAAAGCAGTACCATCAGAGTCCATGTAGATAGCATTAGAAGATCATGCGAGACTCTTAGAAGATTATGAAAATATGAATGAAGCATATCAGAAACTCCAAGATGAGCATAAAATGCTATGGTTGCACACATCGGTGCAAGCACCACCACCAACTCCTGAGGCCACACCTCCAAAGATCATAGAAGAACTCAATACTTTACATGCTCATGTACTCACTCTTCAAGCACAGATTGTTGTTTCCTCCGAGCCCTCCAGGCCTGATTCCCCACCTGAACTCCCAATTGCGGAAGAAATTGTGTCTCTCCTCGTGGAGGAAACTTATGAAAAGGCCTACGAACCACAACCCATCCAAGGTGGATGTGTCATGGCAAAAGGCCAAGACACCTTTGAACTCCCTACCCCCGCATGGATGAAGTCAGTAGAAGAACTTGGCAGACCCACTCAGCACAGGTGGAGGCACAATTACATGCCATGGCTATCATAGAGGAACACATTCTACAATCACCTTACTTTGCCCACCTCGCCCCTCGAAGGTATATCTTTGGCCATGAGCTTCAATATAAACCATGTTTCATGCTAATGGCAAAATATCAATTGGCAATCGAAAAGGAGAGGGGCAAGAAACCATCACATGCTATGCAGTTTGAGCTTGACGACTTACCATCAATGACACATAGCGGTGAGATCTTTCAACCAACTTGGCACTAGGAGTTGTTACAAAAATATCCCAAAATGATGAGCACATGGACCAAGGCACTGATCCATTTGAAGTATAACCCATGTTGGGGACCTATGCCAAGACACCGCTCCTAGAATGCCTTCGCAATCAAAGTTCAAAATAATAAGTAGTGCCAGGACTAGCTTAATTATCCATATTTCACTCCACCCTGTGGGTCACCCACAGTCGGATACATGATGGCCACGCTCCCCTGCGTACATTGCATGGATCATGTTGTCACACATACGACTATCAAAATATTTGACATGATATAGAATGTATTTAAAATCTTCCACTGCATCAAATCACTACATGTTAACACCCCAAGACTCGAGCATGGTAATCAGGACTTAGCATATGATATGAGCACAACACCATCACTCTGGGTGTGTTATGCTTGGCACTAGCAAATCAAGTATTTATCGGCCTGTTATAAGATGACATTTGAAGAGATGTTTACAACCCGATTTTGGGAGTACCATTTTGAGGTTTTCATAAGCAGGCCCACACACCGACTTCAATTATTTGCCTGTGAACAACTCATGTACTCCACACACTATTGAATTCCACCATCGGATGAACCTCAACCCATAGATTGGGAAAAACTTGAAGTTGATCTTGCAAGAGGTATTCGCATCTTGGAGCACACCCTCACTCATGACCTCCTACAAAACTATATCCGATAGTCCCCACAACAAGGTTCTGTCGAGGATGACAGATGTGAGAGGCAAGGGGGTGTTGGCAGTAGCCAAAGGCATAGACGAAGAGGAAGCATGTAGAGGTGGATTACAATGAAGTAGTGGGGAGCCAAGCAATTTAGTTTTTCAAAAGATATGTTTTATATTACTTTTTCAAAACTCTGAATAGTGATTCTCATCACTCCTGTACCATATGTATCATAGAACAACCACTTTTGTAACTAGTAGTTCCATTTTGTGCAAGCTGAGGAGTCCTCAAGCTTGAGGAGCTTAGGTAGAACAAGCATACCAATTTTGGCCATCTTTAGATCACGTGTAGACCTTCAAATAGTGCCTAGAACCTATTTTTTAACTGTGCAGGACACTAGATGTGAAACCGGTCAAAACTAGTCTAAAAACTATAAAAAAGCTAGAGAGCTCATTTTTGAGGTTGGTTACTGTGAGCTTTGAGCTATTTTGAGCTTGTAATAGAGAATTTGAGCAATAGAGTCTATTTTCCTATCTTCCATTGTGTTTTGCTTGTCTCTTACATGTGTGTGTGTGTGTGTATGTGTGTGCATCTCTATGCTTCTCACCTTCACTCTCACTACATCTCACATTCACGATCTTCATATCACTCCTATCTCTTCTGCAGATCGACATTAAGGAGGTGGAGCTTCTTAACATGGTGCTTACCATTGTGCTAGAACAACAAGCATGGTCATAAAGTAGTCTAAATTCTTATGATCTATGTACACATTACATTTATGGGTTGCACCTTCAAAATGGTGATGCTAGGTATTGAATGCATCCACTATGGCAAGAAGTTCTTTACCATGCATTTCATAATTTTTCTAGGGAGGGGAAAATTTCCTTGAATGATATGCAACTCGATCTAGGTGTCCATCATCCGCATGTAGGGATAGAATGGCCCCCAATGCAAAGTCTGATGCATTCTTCTTTAGGAAAAAAGGTTTGATAGAATTAGGGTGAAGTAAAATTGGAGCAGTGGTGAATGCTAATTTGAAGATGTGGAAGTCTTTTCCTACTTCTTTGGTCCATGAAAATTTTACAATTCCTATAACCTTGGTAAGAGATGTCACTATCTTGGAGCAATCTTTGATACATATCCTATGAAAATTGGCAAACCCTACAAAACTTTGTACATCTTAAACACATGAAGGTGGTTCTCAATCAAGACTTTTTTGGATCTTTTGATGGTACATAAAGAATTCTTTCTCTGAGACAATGTAGCCCCACCGTTCTTCTTTACAAATAGGACAAGGGCTTCTACATGAGAGTTTGACTGTATGATGAAACTTTTGATTAGATTCTTATTGATATTGTTGCGCAATTTTTTAAGTTCCTATTCAGATATTCTATAAATCGGTCCAAGCGATGGATTCAATCCCTCTTGAAATTCTATGAAACAATCATAATCTTGATTTTCCAAAAGGATATCTATTTTCTTCTTCCAAAAAAGTCTTGAAGATCTTGGTACCGAGTATGTAGCTTCACTCGATCATCTTTCTTGGACTCTTGAGTTGGTATGGCATAGATCATACATGTTGGTTCCTTCCTTATTCCATGTATGAAGGCAATGGTTCCTACATATATTAGGTTCTTTTGGATACCTCAGCCAATGATTTTATTCCTTTCCCAACCAATGTTTGGATTACATTTCTTTAGCAAGGCATTCCAATGATATCAATGTTTATGGGACTTGATATTACACTAAAAAATGTTAGAGAATCATGATCACAAAGGTTTACTCTTAAAGATGTAGTGTCCTTGATAATATTCTTAGATGCTAGAGGTCTACTATCTTCTAATGCAAAGATTACTGGTGTGTTCTTCTAAAGTATTGGAAACTTATGTTTCTTTACCGATCCTTCATTGATAAAACATGAGGTGGATCTCGAGTTGACTAAATCTATAAGAAAAAGGCTCTTGCTAGGTATGATCAACTGGATAGGGGCAAGGCATGTTTCTATGCTTGTTGCTAGAATTATAAGACCCTTTCTTATATCATGGTCTGGTTGTACAACCTCCTTTACAATTGGACTTCCTCATTTAGTGTACGAGAAAAACACCATTTTACCAATTGACTTTTTAGTCCCTATTTTACAAGTGGCATAGAAAAATGAGTGGACATGCCATGAACTATCTCAACAACTGGATCAAATTGAAAAATTGCACGAGACCCGACTACAAGCAGTGGTAGGAATTTATGCGGCTAAATGAAGACAAAAAACCTATTATAATGCACACATTAAAGATACGGGCTTAAAGGAAGGTGTTGAGAGTAGTATGGGCACCCAAGGACTGACTAGACAAGGAAGCTAGCAGAGAGAGTCAGAGCGAGGTGAAGGATTAAGTAGACAAAGCAGTCGACGCAAATCTGGCAGATAGGCCCTTCAAATTTTTCCAAATCAACATCTTTATAACAGTGATTCTTATCACTAACAATCATTGTAAATACCATTTCATATTTTTGTAGCTCCATTTTGTGCAAGCCAAGGAGTCCTTGAGCTTGAGGAGCCTTAGAAGTACCTACATATCAATTTTTGTATTTTTTAGACTCCGTTTAAGCCCTCAAATTGGCCCTGGAACCTAATTTTTAACTAGGCCGGACACTAGGTCTGGACAGGGCCAAAACCTAGTCAAAAACTATAAATAGAGCTAGAGAGCTCATTTTTGAGGTTAGCTTGTAATAGTTTTGAACTTGTAAGAGCTTTTTGAAAGTAATCTAAGAACTCCATTGCTTCTCACTCTTTGTCTTACTGTGTGTGCACGTGTGTGTGTATGTGTGTGCATGTTAGTGTGCTTCTCACTCACGCACTTGTGCCTTCACTTGCTCGAGGTCTTCATACCATCCTCACGTCTTCTCGGATTGACATTAAAGGAGGTGCTACTCATCACTGAGCTACACCAAATTTTGGCACCATTGCCGGGGATCGAGCTTTGAGGACGAGCGTGTGATGGTAAGATGTAGATTTGAGACATTGGCGTTGTAGGTAATTTCTTTACTCTTCTTATTTTTCTTTTCCTCATCTCATCACCATCATCACCATCATCATCATCACCATCTCCCACCTCCATCTCCATCATCGTGAAAATTTTCAGTTTTTGATCATATCACCTTCTCCACCTCATTTCCCTCATTCCACTTGTGAGAGAGAGCGAGAGAGCAATATTGTGTGCCTTGTGTTTGCATGTTTGTTGAGTTTCTTGCAGGTTCCAGTAGCATCATCCCCTCCAGCACGTTGCATAGGTACGAAAATGTGCAGAACTGTCTCGCAGTCGCTAGCTTCTGTCGATCGCGATTGACAGAAATTTTCATCTTTTGGTAAAACTGAGTGCACCACAGTAGACTAGAGACCTTGCACATCACAAATCCACAACAATTTTTGGAAAATTTGCATTTTTTCAGTCCATCGCGATTGATAGCCAGTCAATCGCGATTGACTCTGTCCATCGCGACGGACAGCCAGTCCATCGCAATTGACAGATCCCGACGGACACGTGTCCATCGCGACGGACACCCTTGTCCATCACGACCGACAGAAAAATCGCGATTGACACCCCCTTTCGCCAAGATTCTTGTCCATCGCGATTGACACCAGTCCATCGCGATTGACACCAGTCCATCGCGATCGACACCAGTCCATCGCGATCGACACCAGCCCATCGCGATCGACACCAGTCCATCGCGATCGACACTAGTCCATCGCGATCGACACCAGTCCATCGCGATTGACACCTGTCCATCGCGATTGACAGCCCAGTCCATCGTGATTGACAGCCATTTTTGGCCATTTTTAGGGTTTTTTAATTTGAAGATTTTGGCTACTTTTGGACATGGATCATGGACTCTAGAGCACATAAGGAGGCTATAGGCAAATAACCCGAGGAAAACCTGTTGCCCTGTTGGCCTGTTTGAACCCTGTTTTAATCCCTGAAGCCTGAACTGACATAACTTCCTCATACAAAATCCGTTTGCAGTGATTCTTGTTTTGTTGGAAAGCTCGTGTGAAAATTAATATCAGGATTATTAGATAGGGTTTTTTGAAGTTGACCATACCCTGAGGTAGGAAAACTGAGGGATCCTTGGGATTGTTTTCCATAAAAGCAAAGAATAATTTGGTCTCTGAGTTACATGCATGAAAGTGGTCTATTGTGTCATTTGAATCTAAGTCTTGAGCTAACCGTGGGACTTTTACAGGTCCAGTAAGAGCACTTGAAGGCATTCTACGCCAGAGTAAGTGCAAGCTTGGGAACACGCTTCTTGGGCACTCAAAGGTTGGAAATTCTCAACTCCCTTTGTCAATTCCTAGCTTAGGCTAAGAACGACTAGTGATAGGAGTAAGCCAGGGCAGTGATAGGCATTTGTCAAGTTGAAGACTACCTATGCACTCAAGTTCAAGATTAAACCTAACCTCTTCGTAATGCGATAACCTTAAAGGAAAGAATCTAACGTGGAACGATCAACTTACAGTGCGAAAATTAACTCAAATATTCCTGACGACGTGATTTCTGACAAGAGCATAAACACGGTAACCACTAAAAAGAATCAAGTAACTGATACAAAAGAATTCAGCAACGAGGTTGTACTTGGGCAAATTTGGGCTATTCAATTAGGCTTATGAACCTTAGATCAGGGCGACATCTAGGGAGAGATAGACAAAGTCTTAGGTCTTCAGAGGCTAGTGTCAATCATACTGCTAGGTCTTGGGCCCAGCAGTTGAGCCACCACTCGCATTACCCTAGCTCGGAGACAAGTGAATCAGAGATGTCTCAAGGCATGGACAGACCTACAGGAAGTTCAGGAGTGCCATACTTGCACAGGGTAGAAGGCCCGTACAAGACGCAGCTGGAATACCTTAGGACCAACCGATTAGGTGCTAGCATCTATGAGGACGGTCTAGGAAGATCCGTGGTCCAGATTAAAAACCCTGACCAATCCATAGGACTAGAGCACCCAGCTATCAAGTTTGAAAACGGAGCATACTTGGACAAAGAAGGAACCATATACGTAGTCACCAGTCACGCAGATAGGACAGACGAATTTCGGAATGTGATCTCAGAAGCGGATTTAGGTGACCTGGAGCAAGGAAACATGGGCGAAGAACCCAGGACCCCTCGAGGGAAATCTGTTCTTACTAGAATCCTCAATCCCGAGTGGGTTCCCCAAGACAACAAGAGTATAGATCTGCTTCTGAATCGAGAGACTGACGAAGCCTTTTGGAGGTATAAATCTGATCGGCCAAATGACATAGGAACAATCATGATCTATGAGTTCAAAGATCCTGATAGCCCAGGCAAAGTGACCTACTTAGATCACGCTTCAGAGAGGATCTTTGTGGTTGCAGAACATGATAGACATGCTTACACTTGGAAGGGTGAATTCGTTTTCCCCCAACCAAGATCGAATGTGTTCTATGGTCACCCTGGAGCTGGAACATCCCAAGCTCATGGAACTCAAAGAGACAGAAGTAGAGATAGGCCAGAAGTAAGCTTTGCCAACCCAGGGGCAGAGAAAGAACGAGGACGGAAACAAACAGAGTAGAACCTGAGGTACTTAGAGCTCCCAAGAATCAAAGAAATGCGGATGAGTTCCCTCTACCACGACCTAGAGAGCACACAAGGACTCTGAGACCGACTCAGCTAGTTAAGTCCATGAAGAACTACTTCGATGGCACTGGAGATCCATACGATCATGTGGCTGAGTTTAGGCAAGTCTTGAGAGTTGAACAAGTGGAAGATCAATTCACGCAATACAATGCCTTTGGTCTAACCCTTAGGAACACTGCCCTGACATGGTTTCAGCCACTAAACGAGAGGCAGTTCAGGAGCATAGACCAACTTCTAGAGGCATTCATTATCGAATTCTCTAAGAGTGGCATAAGACATAATACCTCCTCGCTGATTCACAGCTTCAAGCAAACCCCTCAAGAGACTGTGAGACTTGCAGGAAGAAGATTCAGGCAATACTTAGAGAGATGCCCTATCCCTGAGTTACCCACGCCAGCTAAGCAAGTGGCTTTATTCCTTGATGGATTGTTGAGTACAAAATTGAGGTCATATGTGTACTTGAAGGACCCTATGACCATTGAAGAGTGTGTACGCATGTGCATTGACATCGAGGATAACCTAGGGGAAGAGTTAGAACTCTCCAAAATCTACAAAGATTCAGATAGTGCCTCTAGCCTCTCTTCCTCGCAATCCACATCAATTGAGGAACTCGCTGAGAAAGTGGCACAAAAACTAGGTGTCTCTAGCAAACAAATTCCAAGATTTGCCCCTGTGAAAAGATGCTATACTTGTGGTGGTGACCACATGGCGAATGTATGTCCCATTATGGCTCAACCTCAAGTGAATCCCAGTAGCCAATACTGTACCATAGAACGGAGATACACAAATCACACAGCACAAGATTGCCCATACAATAAGCAAGCGGTTAGGCAAACATACCCTCAGCCATATCAACAGGGAAGATATCAGAACCAATATCCACCACAGCAGTATGCTAGGCCCCAACAAACCTACCAACCACAATATCAAGCCCAGCAAAGGCCTCAGCCTGTGTTAGCCCAACAACCTCCAGCTCCATCCAACGTGATCCCAGTAAAATATGCAGCTGCAGAAGAGAACCTGAATAGAGCTATAGTCCCTGTAACACCATTGCTTTCTGAAAGTGACACGAGTAACCATAGCTTTGATTCGACGCATATTGACAGCCCCCAGGCCTACTACATGCAGTCTCCTGAACATGGTGAGTCCTACTATAGTGAAGAGCCAAATGAACCTAGTTGGGAGTCAGATTACACAAACGTCATGTACGCAACCCCAACCCTAGACCTCAACCTAGACAAGTAAGACCCCCATTCCCTAGAGGACCATGCTACAGATGTCAGGGAGATCACCTCATTCGTGATTGCCCCATGCCTGCACCTACCCAAACCCAATCAGTGACGATCCAGGGCTTTTGCCAAGAGTGTGGAAAGGAGCATCTCTTACAAGATTGCCCAAAGAACCCCAATAATATGCCGAAAATCACTCCTATCAACGTTATTGGGTTAGTTGTAGACTCCACAGGGAGTGTGGCTTCCACTGCACCCATACAGGTAGTCACTAGAGCTCAAGCATTGCAGCAAAACCAAGGGGTAGGCAAGGAAAAGAGCCTAGAGGCTAGTGAAACTGAGAGCATAACCAAGAAAAGGACTAGAGCTTGGAGAGATAGTCGTGAAAGAATGAAAAGACAATGGGCAAAAAAGATGAGTGAACTTGAGGAAAGCCTCAGAGAAACAAAGGCCAGGATAACTGAACTCACATCTCAAACTCCCTCTCACACTACCCCACCTCCACCATTCCCAACTCCATCCGACCCGCCACCTTCCAACCCCCCTCACCTAATTCCACCACCCCCTAGAGTAGGATCAGTCCTAGCAGATCCCACTCCCGAGGACCTTAATATGATGCTTAAAGCATATCAGGCCAGAATCCAAGAAGGGCCAAACGTAACTGATCATGAAAAGTGTTACCCTAGAGCAGAGCTAGAGCTAGAACGAACCAAAATTTGTGCTAAGATGGTGGAATTGGCTCAGACCATGTTTGAGGCCAGTCGCCTATTTAACATCTCTAGTTCAACGAAGACACAGTTGCACTTTGATGGACTGTTAGAAAGAATAGAGAAGCTGATTGCACAATCAGAAAAGGAACCCGCCTCTCAACACAAGGACAAGGCAAGTGAAAGAGTATGCATTCCTGCCCAGGAAGCCTATGTGCCTGAAGCCTATGTGCCTAACTCTACGGAGCCAGACACATCATCTTCTATGAATCGGTTCACACCAGAATTCCTACGCGAGATTCAAGAAGACAAATGGGCTAAAGAGAGTGAAGTCCCTCCTCCTATTGAGCTTGTGGATGATGCGCATGACGAATTCCCACAAGACATCCCATCCATTTATGAGGAGCATGAGAGCACCCAATCTCAGGAAAGATTAGAATTTTGAGTCTAACTCTCTGCAAGAATTACCCCACTTCACTGGCCCATGGGAAGCTAAGTCTACTTGTATGAGAGCACCCTCGGTCATGGTACAAAATGAGGACTCAGTCATACCTAGGAACACAGAGGTAGTGAAAAACACTAAAGTACAGTGCAACCTCACCTTAGAAGAGCTACTCAAAGTGAGGCCAGAGCTATGGAAACATGTAGCCAAACAAGTGCCAAAGATAGCAAAACCTCGTTCCCAGGTAGGATCTCATAGAACAGTGCCTGAAATACCATTGGATAAGATAGGAGATATGAGTGAAGGTGAAGAGGGAAACACTTATCTTCCCATTACACATCAAGGATACACAACCAAGGCAATTCTCGACTCAGGTGCAGGAGTTGCAATTGCTACTACTTCCCGATGGAAGCGTTGGGGCAAGCCAGCACTCAGGCCCACGAGGATGAAATTGTAGATGGCCGATGGTCACATAGAAAGACCGTTAGGCTTGCTAGAAGGAATAACTCTCACCACATGTGGTGTTGAGTTTGAGCATACATTCGCTATATGTGACTTTAGCAAAAATCATGCCTATGAGATGATTTTGGGAAGACCATTTATGCGACAGTTGCAAGTGGTACAGGATTGGGGAACCAACTCCTTGTATTTGCAACACTTAGGTGTTACGACCAAATTGAATCTTAAAGATTACTCTCATAGAGATGTCCCTCCGATCCAATGGAATCCCATCCATAGAGCCAAAGATGATACGGAATCTGTGCATTCCATAGGATCAGGATCCTCATGGATGCATGAAGACACCCACTTATGGATGTGCAAAGTGGCAGTAGAAGAGGAGAAAAGAGAAAAGGCCAGAGAAATAGGTGCAAACAAAACACATAGACCCATTCAAGACCCAGCCTATGCACCTGTAGTATTTCCTAATGAAGAATTTGAACCCCATGGCTGGGCAGAAATCTTAGCAACAATGGATGTAGCCATCAATGAGGAACAATGGACACCCCACTGTGATGAGGATGGCTATGACATTTCAGTTTTCTCCATAGAGCCAATCTTGGGAGGGGCAGTGTTAGAAGAGTGTGAACCTAGCCCTGATGCATTTGAGGATGCAAGTGACTCCGATCGAGAGTCAATCATTATGGACCCACCTTTTGCATCAGATGAAGAATACTTCTACGAAGTAGAATTTCAACCCCAGAGGTATGGAGAGCCTACAAATGATGTAAGATTAGCCACACATGTGACCCCAAAGGAAGAAGGAAAGAAAAGAAAGAAGAGAGAAGTCTCACCAGAAGAGGAAGAATCTTTGTTTGAGGTCCCGGAAAATTTTAAGAAGTATGAGATAGATGACAGGAGAGTCATGATCAGAATGCCTAAACGCGAGGCTCGATCAGGAGAGGCCTATGATAACAAAGAAACCACTAAGAAAATAGTGGTAGCCATAGAGGAAGGAGAAGAGAGATGCACTTACATAGGACATGACTTGACGGAAGAAGAAGACCAAGAATTGATAGCCTTGCTAAGAGAATACAGAGATGCATTCACTTGAATTACAAGGACTTGAAAGGTGTGGACCCTGACATATGCTCACACACCATCCCCATGACCTCAGATGCCAAACCCTCTAAGCAAAAGCCATATACATATAATGATAACTATGCTGCTAAGATCAAAGAGGAGATAGATAGACTGGTTGAAGCTGGATTCATCTATGAAATTGAGCACACTGAGTGGGTATCCCCCATCGTAGTGGTGCCCAAGAAAAATGGAAAGCTGCGTGTATGCATTAACTTGAAGAAGGTCAATGCAGCCACAATTCGAGATAACTATCCGCTTCCTATCACAGAACATCTCTTAGAAAGAGTAGCAAGCAAGGAAGTGTACAACTTCCTTGATGGATTTTCGGGCTACAATCAAGTAGCCATAGCTCCAGAAGATCAGCATAAGACGGCTTTTGCCACTGAATGGGGCATTTTTGCCTTTAGAGTAATGCCATTTGGGCTTACCAATGCACCAGCAACCTTCCAGAGGCTAATGTGCCATGTATTTAAAGAGTTCCTGAGGAAGAACTTAGAAGTCTATGTTGATGATCTTTGTGCTCATTCCAACATCAGACAAACCCATATTCCTGAACTCAGACAAATCTTTGACAAATGTAGAGAATATCAAGTCTGCCTGAACCTAGAAAAGTGCGTTTTTATGGTCAGGCAAGGCAAGATTCTAGGACACATAGTGTCAAAGAATGGCATATCCACTGATGAAGAGAAAGTGAGAGCCATAGCCGAGTTACCTACGCCAAAGAATGTCAAGGAAGTACAAGCTTTTATGGGGCATTGTGGTTACTACCGACGGTTTATTCACATGTATGCTGTCATTGCAAAACCCATGTACGGACTTCTGAATAACTTTGAGTGGACTGATGAATGTGAGAATTCCTTCCAAGAGCTTAAACGAAGATTATGTTTAGCACCAATCTTGACCACACCAGATTGGAACAAGCCATTCCATGTTCATGTGGATGCATCCAATTATGCTATTGGGTGTGTACTAGCGCAACCTACCGGTGAAGGTAATATGGATCTTCCAATTGCCTATGCTAGTAGACAATTGAATGCAGCTGAACGAAATTATACAACCACCGAACGAGAAGGATTAGGCATGGTGTATGCGGTTAAAAATTTTAGACATTATTTGCTTGCAAATAAGTTTAAATTTTTTACTGATCATCAAGCTCTACTATACTTGGTAAACAAGCCATGCAACACAGGTAGATTGGTGAGATGGTTCCTCTTACTAATGGAATATGACTTTGAGGTAGTGGTGAGAAAAGGCAAGACTCATTTGAGAGCAGATCATCTCTCTAGGCTCATATCAGGAGAAGCTCCACAAGGAGTGTCAGATGACCTTCCCGATGCCTACTTGTTTAATTTGGAAGTGGTGCCGCAGTGGGCTAGACCATTAGTGCCAGTATTGACATACGAGCCTAACCACCCAGTAATAAACACACAGGATAGAGAGGTAGTAAAAGCTCAAAAGTATCACATCATGGCAGGAAGTATGTACAAGCACACAGATCAAGGGATCTTGGCTTGTTCTGTGGAAGAGGATGAGTACGCTAAATGGTTGCAATTAGCACATGTAGGTGCATTAGAGCAACACTACTCAAAACAACGAACCCTACAGACACTAAGGAGACTCGGAGTGCATTGGCCGACGATGGAAGCTGATGTCCAGAAGTTGTGCAATGAATGCCCAATCTGTTGTACTAAACCACCTGTGGAACATGCCACTCTTTATCAAGTGTCCATAGTGCCAGATTGGAGTGAACCACTAGTATCCTTCCTGAGGACGAAAACATTCCCTCCAGACATGACTATGGCTAGGAAAAGGAGTTTAGAACAAGAAGCCCAGGATTACTCACTCATTGGTGATAATCTATACAAGCGTGGTAAAGATGGTTACCTGAGACTATGTGTCCATGAGAGTGAATATCTTAAGATCTTGGAAACTGCTCACCAAGGTGTAGCAGGAGGACACTTTGGACCAGATCGGGTGATCAAGGCAATACTATTTGCGGGCTTCTGGTGGCCGACCCTTCACATGGATGCACATACCTATGTGAAACGATGTGATGTCTGTCAGAGAACTCAGTATCCTATATGTAAAGATGAGATGCCACTGAAACCTATGATGGGTGGACGTGCATTCTCTAAGTGGGGAATAGACTTCGTAGGTCCTATTAATCCCCCAGCTAAAGGTTCCCATGCAGAATATATTATTGTTGCGACAGACTATCTGACAAAGTGGGTAGAGGTAAAAGCCACAACGAAGAACGATGCTCAAACAACAGCTAAGTTTTTATTTGAGAATGTGTTCACTAGATACAGGCTACCTATAGAGCTACTTAGTGATAGAGGCACTCACTTCTTGAATGAAGTTATTGAAAATCTACTCCAAGAATTCTTGGTAGTACATAAGAAGTCTGCCCCCTACCACCCACAAGCTAATGGGCAAGCCGAAAGCACAAACAAGATTCTGTGCAATGTGTTGACCGAGCTAGTGAATAATAAACGCTCTGATTGGGACAAACAGCTACACCATGCTGTTTGGGCGTACCGAGTCGCCTACAAAACGGTACTCCAAGCCACCCCCTTTCAGATGGTATTTGGCCAAAACGCTGTGCTACCATTGGACTTCTTAATACCTACATTGAAAGTAGCACAAGAGCATGAATGGACGGGTCATGAACTCTCCTCTAGACTTTTTGACCTTGAACGATTAGGGGAAACAAGACTGAGGGCGGCTGCAGGGATATATGCAGCTAAGAAACGACAGAAGGCATACTTTGATGCCCACGTTAAGGATAAAGGTTTGAAGGCAGGTGACCTAGTACTAGTATACACGTTGAAACAACATGCAAGGAAACTGGAGAAGAGAGGCTACGGACCCATGATCATTAATAGAATCTCAACAAGTGGAGCAATGCAACTAGCCACATTAGAAGGCGATGTTCTCCCAAGCTACATAAGCGGATGCAGAGTCAAGTTATATCAGGAACCTCTCACAGAGGAAATGCTAAGCCGACTCAATATTGCCAAGAAACGCAAAGAAGAAGAAAAGCGAATTCGAGAAGAGGCTCAAGCAGAAGCTTTAGAGCGCATACGGAGAATGAAATTAAGAAGACAAGGTAGAGAGCAACCTAGGCCAGATGCCGATGTAGATCAAGGATATCACATGGCTATGTGTGAAGTTTCAGGTATCAGCTCCCATAGGATAATTGATCGACGTCCTTTTATAACCTTAGAGATAGGACAAGGAAAGGGTGCAAGGACTGTAAGAGCCTTGATTGACTCAGGTGCAGCCACTAGTGCGGTTAAATTGTCTTACTGTCAAGAGTTGAAATTAACTGTTAATCCTATAGAAGCATATCTAATAGGATTGGGAGGTGTGGAAACCCCTTGCATGGGCGAGGTGGAACTTCCCCTCTATGTTCAAGACGAAGCAATGACAGTGAAAGTACTAGTGTGTCAAGATGAGGACCTCACTGAGCCCCTTGTCTTGGGTCAGGACTGGATCTATGATCATGCAGTCAACCTAAACCTAAGAAGTGGACTTCTTCAGGTATGGGTAAATCATAGTTGAATTACAGTTGAACTGGAAAATGAGGCACTCAAGGAACTAGGTAAGGCACGAACTCCTGGTCCTTCCAGGAGTGCACATGAAGTTGACCATGCTATTCTTGTCCAAAACAGTGTGATGCAGAAAGAGGACTGTCTCAACAACGGAGTCAAGGATAAGAAGGCACTCCCTTCTGTTCCAAGGGCCAGAAGGATGCAGCAGCCAATGGTAGATCAAATACAGAAGAAGCAGAACACTACCTATACTGGAGGCCAAAAAAAGGAGCAAAGCAGATTGTTTCAGCCGATGAAACAAGTATGGAGGCAAAAAGGCGAACACCCTGTTCTGACCAGGCCAACACCACGGCCAAAACCTCTTATTAGTAATCAACAACACAACACTAATAAGAAGTCCTTCATAAATTCTTCTGCAAAAGTGAAGTCTATTTGGGTAACCAAGAAGTCAATGAAGGCCAGCCCACAATCACGACAAATCTGGGTGCCTAAGGCTTGCTTGCGGGCTCAAATAGCTACACCAAGGCCAAACCCTGTACAACATGTTTCACTCACGCGAAGATCTGAGGCCCAGTCTTACACATCACGCACTAACACGTATTCTTCCATGAGCACTAGTAGAATCACTTGTAAATGGGTCCCTAAAAAGCCCCATTTTGCAAGTAAATACCCTATCACACTCTCCAGAGCCTCCACAAAGTCAAAATCAAAACCTATCCATTGCATTTGGCAACCTAAAACTTGTAATAAACCCCCGAACCCCAGTTGTAAATCCATGACCACCTACTAACTACATCACTCTCACACTACATCATTCCGCTTAGTTCTTAGGTCTACCCAATTCCTAACTACACACACAAGCACCGAGCACTTACTAACCCCCTAACCTCTCCCGAACCTCATGTTAATGTTGTAACGGGGACACAGTGTCATTTTTGTGTCCATTGCAATGTTAACATTTATTCATATATTCTCACAGAACCTGCTGCGAAGTTTTCAACATGGCTGAGGCGGCAGGAACTAGCTCTCAAACAGAAACGAGCCAGCAAGTGGTGGACTTACACAGTTTACCCGTTTTGCCTGAGACAAATGAAAAACCACAAGAATTGCAGGCCATCAAAATCATACCTATAGCGGACCCTCCCAGTGGCCATACCATGCCCGTCGGAAAAACTTCCCACTGGTTTAGTGAAGTGGCAGGACCCTTGGGAGAGGGAACATACCTATGGGAAGCAGAGTTGGACTTCAATGGGAAGCAAGGTAAATACCATTTCTTTACAAGAGAGTTCGAGAAGTTACAAAATGCAGAAGGTCTACGTTCGATATGGGAGAAGGCAGGATTGGACGCATATTTCAGTGCACGGCTCCCAAAGCCTGACTTCATGCGATGCTACTATCTCATCAACACCTTGACTCCAAACAAGAACCCAAAAGGTGCAAGCTCATTTGTGATTCCATCTCTAACAAAGGGGAATGAGCTCAAGAGGTTCAGGCTATCAAACAACTTGGTAAGAGAGGCCCTAGATATGCGTGGAATGCATATTCCAACAGAAAAGGAGACCCTAGTGCCTGATTACATGAAGAATCGAAGCCTCACCAAACTCAAGTTCATGGTGTCCATGACGCCTAATATTGCAATACACCTTCGCATGTGCATGCAACACTTTGCCTTTCCTGCCCAAGATAGATTCACCATGCCGCCCAAAAAGATTTGGTTTAGTTTGTATCTGGCAGAGACACAGAGCCTCACCATCAACTTACCCCACTGGATAATTGATCAGATACACCTAGCTCACAAACGATGGCCACGGAAACAGGTTTTATATGGATGCTGTGCTCTGACGAGAATCATTTATAGGTGTTTGGCTTATGACATCCCTATTCAACGGGCCCTAATGTGGAATCGTGTAGAGCAGTTTAGAGGCAGGACATCCACTGGACCCCCTTCTAAGAAGATGAGAGGTACTGTCCAAGTCTCTTGTGCTCAACCACGTGGAGCCACCCTAACACCAGACGTCACCCCGCCACCCCGAAGAGTCCGACCATTCACACTCCGACTTCCAAGACGCAACACCGACGGTCCTAACTTGATATTCCCTCCCATCCCAACCGATCTTGAATTTCCCAATGGTGCACCTTTGGAAGAACTCACGAATGAAGACTTTGAACAATTATTACAAGATGTAGAGCTGGAGGCAGAAGAGGCACAACAAGTGGAGAATCTGCAAACGCAGGCAACAACCTCCCAAGTACCTGTCACCACAGTTGAAGTGGATGAAGAGGATGATGAAGATGAAGAACAGGAGGAAGATGAGGAGGATTATGATCAAGAGCATCATGATGAGCAACAAGAAGTGCCAGAACTTGTAGGTGCACCTGCATATACAGCTCAACTACAAAGGTTATACGACACAATCAAAGAAGTACAAGAAAGGCATCAACTCTCTCTTGTATCAGGTCAAGCTTTGATGCAAGAAATGCTATCAGATGATGGGGTGGATCAACATTTCATTGACACCCTCAAATTAGGGTCAGATTCTTTAGGAGTTCCGGAGGCTGTCCACACAGCAGTCCGCCAGTCCGTGAGGTATGACAAACGTAGAGTTGACACATTACCACGCGTAGGTAAGACTATCAGGATACCCGTCACAGAACAAGAAGTACCCATTGAAACCACAACTACCCCCACCACCACCATTGACCTCTCTGCTGAAACCTTCGTTCAGACATCACCCATCTCACCCCAGCATCCCCCATCACCACCTTCTCCACCCCCACCACCATCTCCCACCATGGAAGAAACGACAATCATCACCTCTACCTTCACTTATAACCCATTCTCATTCACATCATTCTCATTCCGAGAACCCACCTCACAAGACACCCTCTTCTCTTTCGTCACCAATCCCTTGTACACTTCAACCCTTCTATCCTCCGAACCCATAACTGGCATTCCCATAATCCCAAGTGTGGCTGGAAACCCAGCACCCACAGAAGGCACCCTGTGTTTCCCAGCCTATCCCCCAATATGGGTACCTCCATTCCATGACCCTCACTTCCCATCTGGCCCCTACACCTCTTTCAACCTGACCTCACCACCCCAATACCCGTCCTTTGTGGAGCAGTTCATCCGCTCTCCAATGTTTCATAGGCACATTTCCCCGATGTTCGCAACGACATCAATTTACACGAACACCACACTCACTTCACCTACCATACCCACCTACATGGTAGCCCCTGTACACACGACTCTGTCTGACCCAATGGACATTTCACCCACCACAGCACCTCTCCCCACAATTCCACCCTCTCCCCCTCCACTACCCCCCACCTCACCACTCACCACATCATTGGCACACACAGCATTCACTACCTCCCTCCCCAATCCCACCTCCCCTGCATTTCAAACTTTTCCCCTTGCATCTCATAATGTAAATAGCACGTTCAATACATTACTTCAGTGTGCACATCAACTACAACAGGAATACCATCAATTGGAAGAATGCACTACTGCCCTCCAGGCAGAATCTCAGCGTCTGCAAGCTAGAGTCAACACTCTTGAAGCTGATTACCAAACGCTCCTAACCGAGCATACCACCTTACAGCAGGCTCATTCCGAATTGGAATCAAAGACATCGACAGTAGATGATCAAGCAGTCAAGGAACTAGAAACAGTGCTCCAAGCGCAAATGATATCTAATGCTACACTCAGACGCAACCTTGGGCTATTAAGGAAGCATATGGCAGCAGCACTAGAAGAGAACAAGAGGCTTCAACAACAAAACCAAGACAACTTTGAAGCGGCTATGGAAGGAACTGCAGGAGCAACCATTAGCCCTACCAAGTATAGAGCAGTCCCATCGGAAGACATTCGTATCTTACTTGAGGAGCATGCAAATTTCTTGGAGTCATATGAAAAGTTACAGACTGAATGTGCAGACCTAAAGAAACAGATAGCCAGTGCCCCCACAGCTCAACAGGAGCCGATAATCTTGCAACATTCTATAGAAGAAGTAGAGACCCTCCGGAAATAGGTGGCAGAACTCCAAGCACGCCTCTTACCATATGAAAGGCCACCCTCGCCCACTGAAGAACCAGAACCTGAAACAGTAGTGGAAATCCCCGTCGATGACAGCTATGAAGAGCCGTACGAGCCAATGCCAACACCCGGTGGTCGGACTACAGAGGAAGGACAAGACACTTTAGAAATTCAAGTTCCAGATTGGGTCAAAAGGGTCGAGAAAGTGGGTAAGTCACATGATGATCGCGTTGCCGTGCAAATGCAATCTCTCACAAATCTGGGAGAAACTGTCCTTCGATATTCTTACTTTCAGAACCTATCCCACCAACGGTTAATCACAACATCAGAGTCGCAATACATGCCTTATTTTGTCTTGCTACATGATTATAATGCAGAAGTTAAAAGACATACAGGGAAGGAGCCCACATTTTCCACTCAATTTGAGCCAGAGGACTTACCAACAGATGCGCGTGCGGGCTCGATTTTCCAACCTAATTGGCGTGCACGTCTACTAACCGATTACCCTGAGATGATGAGCACCTGGGCAACCATGCCACTGTATATCAAGTATAATCCATGTTATTGCCCAATGGTACGTCGCAGATCTTGGCAAGCATTTGCAATCAAAGTACGCAACAATAAAGAATGCTCGGCTTGGGTTAACTATCCATATTTTGCTCCACCTCGAGGGACCCCAACCGTAGCCTACATGATATCAACAATTCGGCACTGGTCTACACGTCTAAATAATGTACCCGACATAGCAGCAAAAATGTGTATGAAAATATTCGAGCTCATGACCATTGTCTTCAAAACCTTTCGGAAGGTACAAGCTCCATACATCTCTACTCCTGGATTCTCTCAAGGTAACAAGGATTTAGTCTATGACATGAGCCAGACTCCCTCGATCACTATAATCTTTGCCTGGCATGCACGAATAAAGTACTTACCCGCATGCTTCAAGCAGACATTTGAGGAAATGTTCTCTACGGGATTCTAGGAATATCATTCAGAAATTTTCATTCCCAGACCCACACATTTGCTACATCTATTCGCAGTAGAACAAGCGATCCATGCAGATCAGTTACGTCTGCCACATCCGGACATTCCAGGACCAATTGATTGGGATCGTATGATGACAGACTTGGCTAGAGGACTACGCATACAAGAACATCAGCTTGCCACTCAAGTTGTGGAATATTACATCCAACACTCCCAGCAACAAGGGTCTGTCAAGGACGACAGACGCGAGAGAGGGGGGGTGTTGAGAGCAGTATGGGCACCCAAGGACTGACTAGACAAGGAAGCCAGCGGAGAGAGTCAGAGCGAGGTGAAGGATTAAGTAGACAAAGCAGTCGACGCAAATCTGGCAGATAGGCCCTTCAAATTTTTCCAAATCAACATCTTTATAACAGTGATTCTTATCACTAACAATCATTGTAAATACCATTTCATATTTTTGTAGCTCCATTTTGTGCAAGCCAAGGAGTCCTTGAGCTTGAGGAGCCTTAGAAGTACCTACATATCAATTTTCGTATTTTTTAGACTCCGTTTAAGCCCTCAAATTGGCTGTGGAACCTAATTTTTAACTAGGCCGGACACTAGGTTTGGACAGGGCCAAAACCTAGTCAAAAACTATAAATAGAGCTAGAGAGCTCATTTTTGAGGTTAGCTTGTAATAGTTTTGAACTTGTAAGAGCTTTTTGAAAGTAATCTAAGAACTCCATTGCTTCTCACTCTTTGTCTTACTGTGTGTGCGTGTGTGTGTGTATGTGTGTGCATGTTAGTGTGCTTCTCACTCACGCACTTGTGCCTTCACTTGCTCGAGGTCTTCATACCATCCTCACGTCTTCTCGGATTGACATTAAAGGAGGTGCTACTCATCACTGAGCTACAGAAGGCGATCTTGTATTGTTATACACATTGAAACAACATGCAAAAAAGCTACAGCAATGTGGATATAGACCACTCTTGATAAATCAAATATCAACTAGCAGAGCACTAAACTTAGCCACATTAGACGGAGACGTACTTCCTAATTGCATAAGTGGCTGTAGAGTCAAATGATACATGGAACCATTAACAAAACGGATGTTGGAAAGAATCTTAGGAGTGCATGAACAAAAAAAGGAAGAGGAAAGGACTAGAGAAGAAGATCAAATGGAAGCACTAAAGCGAATCAAGAAGAGGACAGAGTGGATAAGACAGCGAGATGAACAATATATACAAGGAGAAGAACCCATACCCATGGCAAACTATCAAATAGGTAATGTGAAGAACGTGAGTGATTGTGTCACTCAACCATACTTGAATCTAGGAATCAGCATAAACGAATACTAGTTAGTGGATTCCTTAATTGACACAGGGGTTGCATTAAGTTGCATGCGAGTCTCATTATCTAGAGACCTCAAAACGGCCATGAATCCTACTAAAGCATATATGATGGGAATCTTAGGGTATCATCGAGTGTCTAGGAGAAGTATCAATGTCCTTACATCTAGGAAATAGTAGCATGGATCAACGATTCCTAGTATGCAAGAACAAAGACCTTCCCAAAGATCTGATACTAGGTCAAGACTGGATTCTTGAAAATGAAGTTAGCATACATCTCATGCACGGATACATATCAGCTAAAGTAGGACATAAAGAAGTTTTTATTCTTCCAGAAGCTAGATTGTTGGTGCAATTAAACCCAAGCCCACATACGTGGTTGATTAGCTTATGCTTGATTTAATTGGTGTAACTCATGCAAGGCTTCATATGATCAGTCCCTTGTAAAAAGTCTTCACATTTATCTCTGTAAAAGTGGATTACACCCACTTGGAGTTAGGAAGCTCTAAAATAACAAATTCAATCAGTTTTTGAGTAATGAGGGAATCTATCCTACACCTTAGGAGTCAAATTTTAGGTAGAAGTTTGCATTTTAATTAAAACCTTGGCTCAAACTTGACTAGAAGAAGAGGATCTAAAAGACCCGCGTGTATCTTGAGTTGTAGAGATCATTTTTGAAGCACATTCATTGTGAAGTGAGAGCTCATCTCATAGCTCATTCACCTCTCACACATTGAGCAATGTATGATTGCCAATGACATTGTATTTGTACATGTTTTAATACATGTGATCATTAAATTCTCATTTCATTTCTCTGTTATAACTCCATCAGAAGAGTGATCTTCTCAGAGCTTGTTCTCACTGTGTAGTTAATCATTTTCCATGATTTAAAGCATTTTAGATTCAGCATACTGTCTCTCATATAGCTACAAAGTTTCATTAGCATTTCTTTTTGGGATGGTGCAATATTAATGTATCTTTTCTCACTGGTCTGATGACAATCGCAGCCCATGAATGTCGGGATGAAGCTATGACTTGCTAAATATCTTTCTTTGCATATAAATGACTTGCTAAATATCTTTCTTTGCATATAGTGCATCATTCTTGATGAGATCACTCATGATTGATAGCTTACTAAGTTAATTAGAGTTCCCCAAAAGGAATTAAGTCAATTCTTGTTGTGCTCAAATAATTATTCAAAACACTAAACAGGTGTAAGAACAAAAATAGCAAGTTTTTGTTCTTAGATCAACTTCCTATCTATCTGTTTTGATCCATCAATTAGTGGATCATATTCCAAGAAACATATATGATTGGTTGTGTTCATTAGCAAGTTAAAGAGGCCCACTACACTCTCCAACCATCATTCTTAGCAGGTGTGATGCAGGATCTAGCTACGCCACTTCATGTCTTGTGACCATCCACCATCTCCTCCAACGGTGGTATCAGAGCAATAACAATCACGATAGGAGGTGGATTTCCATCATTCATTGACAAATTGGATAGGAACAACTACTTAGCATGGTCACTTAGGATGCAAGCTTACCTTCAAGGAAGAAGTCTATATGGATACATCTCAGGAGATGGAGAGATGCCAACCTTCAAGAGCAAGCAACAACCTACAAGGGAAGAGCAAGAATGGTTGAACACATGGTGTGCAAAGGATGCTCTTGCCATGTCATATCTACTAAAATCAATCTCTGATTTCTTGTTACCACATGTTAGAAATTTCAAGACCTCCCAAGAGACTTGGGAAGTGCTTTCATCATATTTCTCATCAAACACAAGAGCTAGGAAGAATCAGTTATGGATGGAATTTACAACTCTAAAGAAACAACCAAAGCAAGGAGTGGCTGATTATGTAACCAAGATGAAAGATGTGGCTGACCAACTTGCAAGCATTAGAGAGGAGATAGAAGAAAAGCACATAGTGAGGCAGATCATTAATGGAATCAAGACTGATGACAAGTGGGTGTCCTTCACCATAGCAATGGACCTCTACATGGATATGCAAATACCTAACCTTAACACTTTGACGGGGCAACTCTTCACCCATGAGACAAAGCTCAACAGAAAAGGTGACAACTCTAGAGGTAACAAATCTTAGGTCCTTTATATAGATAAGAATAAAGCTAATGATAAAGTTAAGAGCAAGAAGGATGGAGAAGAGGCTAGTACCTCTCAAGCTAATTATGCAGGAAGAGGAAGAGGTGCTAGAGGAAGGGGTAGAGGAGGAAACCAAGGTAGGGGGAGACCCTACAACAATGAGGCTTTAAAGGAAGAAGGGACTACAACAACTATACTGAAGACCAAGAAGACTCATTACTCATCCTGAACATGACATCCAAACAAGGTAAAGATGATGAGCATCTTTTCTACATTGATTCAGGTTGTTCCAATCATGTGGCTGGAACTGTAGCTCTATTATCTGATCTTCAAGAACCCAAAGGGAAGCATGAAGCAGAAATAGGTGATGATACTAAACACTTAGTGAAGCAAATTGGAAATGTCAAAACATCTGATGGTAGCATGAACCTTTTGAGTAAAGTTTTGCATGTGTTGACTATAACCAAACACCTAATTAGTGTTGGGCAGATTGTTGAGAAAGGTTTACACGTCAGATTCACTAAGCATGGAGCATATGTGAAAGACCCCAACAAGGCTTCAAAAGGATTGCCGAAGGTGAGAATTTTGGTAGACTATTCACATTTGATATTGAAGACACAAGGAACATAGCACTATTCAACTACAAAGATCAAACCTTAGCTGGGTTAGAAATATGGCACAAAAGGCTAGGACACATATGAGAAAGGACTTTGAAGTAAATATGTAGGGATCAAAGTGTGCTTGGCATTCCCAATGTAACCAAGCAGCATATGATATAAAAATGTGGAGCATGCCAATTTGGGAAAGCTCACAAGCAACCATTCAACAGGAGAGGATACATTCATGAAGACTATTTGGAGCTTGTACACACTGATGTGTGGGGTCCTAGCAAAGATCCATCCATCTCAGGCTCAAGGTACTATGTTTCATTTATTGATGATTACAGTAAATGGACAATCCTTTATTTCATGAAGCATAAGGATGAGGTATTTACATGTTTCAAGAAGTACTTGGCACTAGTTGAAAACCAATAGGAAGGTGCCTAAAGAGGATCAGATCTAATGGACGTGGTGAGTATTTTTCACATGAATTTGATTCATTTCTACAAGATAGAGGCATAAAGAGGGAAGCAACCACAAGATACACTCCTGAATTGAATGGAGTGGTAGAGAGAAGGAACAAGTTAATTGTTGAAGCTGCTAGGTCTATGTTAAATGAGAAGAAGTTACCTAATTACCTATGGATACAGGTTGTCTCGATAGCCACCTACTTGGTCAATAGGCTCCCATCCAAATCCTTGGATGGTATGACACCCTATGAAGCATGGAATGGCAGGAGACCCTCATTGGACCATTACAAAATATTTGGGTGCATTGCTTATGCACACATCCCCTCAAAAATCAGAGGAAAGCTTGACCCTAAAGCTAAGAAATGTATATTTATTGGGTATGATGAGAACCAAAAGGGGTATAGGTTGTACAATCCACTAACAAAGCATTTATAGTTAGTAGGGATGTAGTATTTAATGAAAATAACGCATAGTTTGAAGATGGTTGTAGGAAAGTCAAGTTACCATATGATTTGGAAAATGCTTTTCCAACCCTCACTCAAGAAGATCAACACTTAGCAAAAGATATCAACTTAGAGGATGAAGAACAGATGGACTTCAAGGCTTGGAAGTCAAGAGGCAAGGTCAAACTCAAGCAATTAAAAGGCATACTAGAGTCTTCAAATCAAGCACCAAGGAGATCACAAAGAGAAAGCTAGAAGCCCATAAGTTATGGATATGATACATCGTTAGTCACCAAGCACTCTTTGTATATCACTAAAGACTCTATGAGAGAAGAGCCTTCTTCATTTGAAGAGGCTAGGAAAAAGAAAGAATGGAGAGAAGCTATGCAGGAAGAAGTGGAAGCATTACAGGAAAATCATACTTGGGATCTAGTTCCCAAGAAGCTAGGCATGAAGGTAATTGAATCTAGGTGGATATACAAAATCAAAACCAACTCTGATGGCTCTATAAATAGGTACAAGGCAAGATTAGTGACAAAAGGATTTGCCCAAACTCATGGAGAAGACTATGAAGAAACATTTTCACCTATGACAAAGATGCCAATAGTTAGGGACTTGGTAAGTCTTGCTGCTTCTAAAACTTGGAATCTATATCAGTTAGATGTCAAGAATGCATTCTTAAATGGATGGATATCAGAACAACCATCAGGTTTTGAAGATGAAGATAAAATAGGTTATGTATGCAAGCTTATGAAGGCACTCTATGGTCTCAAGAAAGCTCCTAGAGCTTGGAACCATAGACTTGTTACTTATTTGCAGGACTGGGGTTTGTGGCAAGCAAGGCAGATTCTTCTTTATTTGTTAAGCAAAACAAATCACAAGTTATCTACTTATGTGTCTATGTAGATGACACCATTATTACAGGGAATGATGCTAATGGCATGAGGTAGGTCAAGGCTCAATTAATGAAGAAATTTAAAATTAGTGATCTTGGTTTATTAACCTACTTTCTTGGCTTAGAACTTGTGCATATAGATTCTGGTACATTGATCACTCAAAGGAAGTACACACATGATATGTTGATAAAGTTTAAGATGGATAACACTAAAATTGCAACTACTCCTATGGAACTCAACCATAAACTGAGTTCTCATGAAGGTGAACTACTTGATGATGTTACATGTTATGAACAACTTGTGGAAAGTCTAAATTATGCTACTCTCACAAGAGTAGACATTTCCTATGGAGTGAGTACATTGAGTCAGTTTATGCATGCACCAAGGAAGCTGCATATGGAAGCTGCAAAGAGGGTTCTTAAGTATCTAAAGGGTACAATGAATGAAAGGTTGTTCTATCCCTTCACCTCTGACATAGATATAAAGACGTATTTTGATGCACATTTGGTTGGCTCCAAGGATGATAGGAGGAGCACTTCTGGGTACCTATCCTTTGTAGGTTCAAAGCTTATATCTTGGTCATCTAAGAAGCAATGAACTGTGGCCTTATCTTCCACAAAAGCAGAATATAGAGGTTTGGCAAATGCAACTCAAGAAGCTATGTGGCTAAAGCAACTATATGCAGATTTGGAGATACATTCCTACACTGCAATAATCTTAGGAGATAACACTAGCTCACTTCATTTTGCTGCTAATCTTGTATATCATGCAAGGAATAAGCACATTGAAGTGCACTATCATCATGTAAGGGAGAAATTTCTTAGCAAGGATATTCAACTATCTGATGTGTCAACTCATTTACAATGTGCAGATATACTCACAAAGTCATTGGATGCAACAAAGATGAATACATTCAAATTGATGATTAGTTTATAGGAAATCAAGGAGAAATAAAGACCAAGCATGTTAGTCTAGAGGGGGAGCTTTTGGTGAAATTAAATCCAAGCCCACATACTTGTTTGATTAGCTTATGCTTGATTTAATTGGTATAACTCATGTAAGGCTTCATATGATCAGTCCCTTGTAAAAAGTCTTCACATTTATCTTTGTAAAAGTGGATTAGACCCACGTGGAGTTAGGAAGCTCTAAAATCATGAATCAATGAGTTGTTGAGTAATGCGAGAATCTATCCTACACCTTAGGATCCAAATTTTAGGTAGAAGTTTGAATTTGGATTCAAACCTTTGCTCCAAACTTGACTATAAGAAGAGGATCTAAAAGACCCCTATGTATCTAGAGTTGGAGAGATCATTCTTGAAGCACATTCATTGTGAAATGAGACCTCATCTCATAGCTCATTCACCTCTCACACATTGAGGAATGTATGATTGCCAATGACATTGTGTTTGTACATGTTTTAATACATATAGATCATTACATTCTCATTTCATTTCTCTATTATAACTCCATCAGAATAGTGATCTTCCTAGAGATTATTCTCAATGTGTAGTTAACTATTTTCCATTATTTAAAGCATATTAGATTCATTCTACTCTCTATCATACACCTACAAATTTTCATTAGCATTGCTTCTCGCGATCGTGAGATATTAATGTATCTTTGCTCACTGGTCTGATGCTTGTTGCAGCTCGTGAATGTCGGGATGAAGCTATGACTTGCTTACTAAGTTAATTAGAGTTCCTCAAAAGGAATTAAGTCAATTGCTGTTGTGCTCAGAGAATTGTTCAAAACATTAAACAGGTGTAAGAACAAAAAACAAGTTTTTTGTTCTTAGATCAACTTCCTATCTATTTGTTTTGATCCATCAATTAGTTGATCATCTTCCAAACAACAGATATGATTATTTGTGTTCATTAGCAAGTTAAAGAGGCCCACTACACTCTTCAACCATCAATCTTAGCAGGTGTGAAGCAGGATCTAGCTGCACCACTTTATCTCTTGTGACTATCCACCATCTCCTCCAACACAGGCAACTCAAAGTGACTCGGACGATAGTAACTAAGGTAGCAAGTTTGAAGGAGAGTAGAGACAAAACTTCCACTGTGTTCGCAAGTCAAGAGACCTTGTGAAGTACTGCATGATCCTTTAGACACCTCTTGATACTGCAAGACTGAGTGAGGATATTTCATTTGACCACTTTAACAACCATGTTGAAAAGTCTATAGGTATGTTGACTATGCGAATACAACAAAGATCGAATACGTGACGACAATGGATTCAGAAGGATCAATTGCTACAACATGAATGTCAGAAGATTGAACATGTCAATCAACAATCAAAGAGACAAAAAAGTAGTTGTCATCTGCAATTGCCATGGAATAAACCTAGAATTCTATGTGTGTGGCTTCTAAAGCCTTGATCAAAGCGCAAAGAACACAATGACTTATTTGGATTCCAAAAGCGACCCAACAGCAAGCACATCAAGAGATGGAAAAGATGATTGAGATGCCATATCATTGGAATCAAACAATTGAATCAATCACCAAGGATGGAAGAAAACCCCACATGACTACAACATGGAAATCCCGATCCAAGGGCAAAAGAAGGTCAAAAACTACATTCAAGAATGAACGAAGGGCAACACAATAGAAAGCAAACGCCATGACCGGAATACAATGTTAATATGGAGACTAAAGAAGCGATAAGGAATTGACCAATATGATCCATGAGACCATTCTTGCACCCATAGAGTCATTTGCACCCAGAGTATGCACCATAGGGCCACACTACAAGGCCATGCATTTGGCACACAATTTCTTCAATGAAAGAAGTGGTGCACATTTCCATAATAGGAATAGAACCTAGCTTGTACTATCATAGGAATGATCAAATGTTGTAAATAAATAAATGCTTCAGGTAGAAATTAATCCTTTGTTTTCTTTTAGTCCTAGAAATAAGAAAAAACAAGGTAAGGTACCTTATCTCTCTCTACTTAGCAAGGGGGATACCAGGCCATGGGAAACAATGAGTCACCACACACAAGTAAATTAACAATGAGGTTCTTCTCAAGACTAATTCTCTACTACATTAAAAGTGGAAATGGCATCCGAAGGCTCTGAAGCAAGAGTCCAAGAAGAAGTGCTTGAGTTCCCAATGAAGAGTGCGATGAAGGCAAAAGGACAATGGTTTTGAGAAGACCAGTCAGCAGGAGAACACTTATTCTTAGTGACCATCAAAATCATGGGCATTGACCACCAATTCCTGATGATGTCATAGGACTTTAGGGTCTTACATGAAATTCTGTCAACACTTCAGGTCTTGAAAAAGGTTGGGATTCATAAGTACTTTGAGCTACCTATTTACAAGCCCAACTTCCAACGATGCACGCAAGTGATGAACACCTTGCATCTCGCCCTAGACAAGCCATCTATACCCAAAGCTAAAGTTATAAATGCGGAAGGACAATGGGTAACCATCGAATTTATGTAGGAGCTTATCAAAGAAGCATTTGGATGGACCAAGGATGGAATGAACAACCTCAAGAAAGAGAGTCACGACACCAAAACAAGAAGACTCTTGGACATTAATCACATTGACATTGAAGAGGTAGTTTGGGTGGTGTGTCAACATTGCCGTTTCCCTAACATGCTATTAGCTCATGAATTGGTTGATTGTTTATGCACTAATATGCTTTTGGGGTGTAGAATACATGTTTGATCACAGGTACCTTGAAGGGAAAGTGGGTGTTATGATGAAGAGAAGCACTAGGATGTAGTGCTAAAAGGGAGCAGATGTTTCTTTGCATGAGAAGTTGGGGCTCAAGGAAGCCAGTGAATGCAAGTACCTAAAACAAAATACTTGTGCCAATGGAGCACATCCTCACTTGAACTTGCAGCTGTTGTTTTAAGGCATTGAATTTATTTGGGTTTATTGAGAAAATATCCAAGGGCTGTTGAATTGCTCTGTGGAAGCTCTCTCAAACGCTCTTGTTCTTGAAAGTTTTGATCCTCAAGATGTTTTTGATGCCAGAGACGTCATTGCCTTCGCAATTTATGAGAATTAGTTGATTGGATTCTTGCTCATATCAACATTGTCTTGAAACCAAAGACATTAGATCAGGATTCCTTGTTCATCACCGTTGTGGATATGCTAGCACCAAGGGTCGTCAAGGGAGGGCATGGAGGTTTGTAGGCAAACTATGCTCAAGAGCATCGGCAGCTATTTACTCGTCGGCATCTACTTCAACATGGTGAAGAGGTTGTTGCTTGTGGGGGATTGAGGAGCTGCATTACTGGTTCTCCGTTCAATGATGGAAACATTAACTTCTTTGAATATGAGTTGCTCCCTTTCCTTGTCAGTCAAGAAGCAAGAAATGTTCAGGAGCTTGAGTCAAGTTTCAAGCAGAACTTGGAGAGACTCTTAACTAGGAGTACATGATACAAACAGTCTTTATCATGTAATGACTGACTCATAGGTGTGTCATACATTTGGAGAAGTTACATGCAATGGAATGTCCGTTTTACTTGTCAGAGGATTGGGCCATTTTCCGTTTTTGTTGCAGAAAGGAGGAGGTTTTTTTCCTTTTGATTTTTTGGCCACTACTATCGAAGGCGACAGAGGAGTCCTCGCGCCAGCACTGCTACTCCCTATAGCCCTACCATCTATGGTGGTTTCTTTTGGCCATTTCTCATTAGTGAGAAGTGCGGAATCCATGTAGAGAGGCACGCAAGAGCGGGAGAAAAAGGGAAGGAGGGAGCCATTTTCGTCTCTCTCTCTCTCTCTTTGTTTTTGTGCAAGGGTACGAACAGGAGAAGAAGGGGGGTCTCGTCGAGAGAACTACTGGGCACTGATACCCTGAAGAGCAGCAACGGGGGGGGGGGGGGAGGTAATTTTTTCTGGTGCTGTTGAGCAGATCCTTGGGCGCTCAGTCGGAAGAGATTGAGAGAGATTTGGCATCAAGAAGCATCGAAGCACTGTGGAGTTTTTCTCATAGGAGGGGGGGGACTCCTGATTGATGTGTGTAGAAGGCTCTGAGGAGGTGTCGGAGAGCAGAGGGCAGCACTGGTGTCTTGGAGAAAGGGGGGGTTTCTTCTACTTCTTCTGTGTGTTTTGGAGGCTGTTTTTGGGGTTGTCTACTTCTGGAGTGGCGGGGGCACGTACAACCAGAGGAGGAGGGAGTTCTTTTCCCGGGCATCTGAGCTGTGCTGGTTCTGTGTGTTTTTGGGGCTACTATCGACTGGAGGGTAAGGTTTTTCTTCCTGTACTGATATCGGGGAAAGCTCTGAGGAGAAGGCTAGGAGGTCCGATTGAAAAGGGGAGCATTCAGAATTCGAAAGGCAGTAGAAGTTGGGGGGGGAAGTGTGTCACTTCTTGGAGAGTGTCATGTTCTAAGGAGTCAAAGCCAAAAAGGGGGGATGGAGCCTCTCTCTCTCTCTGTGCTGGGCATGCAAAAATAGAGATGTGTGAAGGGGGGGCTGTTTCTCCCATCTGCTGCGTGACAGAGGAGAAGAAAAGGATTGTGGACTACTGGAGCTGAGGATGAGCAAGGGTGCATCCGCTGAGGGCTCTTTTTGCTTATTCTATGGGAGAAGGGGAGCAAAACCGGATAACTGTCAGTTAATTCTTCTTCATATAAACACGACAACTTAGTAGGGGAACCTCTGGTGAGGTAGATCGGGGAAACTGAAGGGGACTGCAGGACATAAGAAGACAATATTTGGAGCCAATGGGGAGAGATATCACCACCTTGTCAAGACTACAGGGGATACACACCACCTTCCACCTGCACAACCGTCAGCCCTTTGTCAACCTAGACTGAAGATGCAAGTGTACGGGGCAACGGCTGAAGAGGAGGAGACATGCTGAAGGAGAAGTGAAGTCGCTCCCAGGACATGCTAGAGATGGAGTACGAATTGCTGTAGCTTGGACTTGTAGAGATAAGACTTGGTGCCACCACTCAAAGGTGAGATTCGGAGGCGATCTTGATCACGAAGGAAGTCGAAAATGTTGAGCAGGTAATAAATCTTTGAACAAGCTGTTGTAACTTCATGGTAAGTGCGTGTGTGTCAGTGTAGTTGAAGAACTAGAGTTGAGTGCAGAGGAACAGCGAGAGAGAAGAGCGGTGGAGAGAGAAAAAAAAAACATATGGTATTGAGACTGCGTCATGGAGAATGCTTGCTTGTGAAGCAAATGCATCAATCACTTATGAGCTTGGACTTCATTCATGCATTGTATTTTATCACAACCCTTGTATGGACTTCACAATAAGTCTGGAATTTTAAACTATGCAAGTATTTGGGATGTCGTTTGCTTCTGTATAGACTTTGTTGTATGTATTGAAAACTATATCAAACAGCTCAGGAACATATTGTCCATTGTTGTTGATAGGAGAAATAACAGAACACAAAAGTGCAGGTAGCGAATACGTAAGAGTGTCATACATTGAAGAATGTATTTGCATATTTTTGAAAGCCTTGCTGCTCAGCCATGATTTTTCTAATGTCGATGATGCATGCCTTGTAATAAGCTCAAACTGTAACCCACTAGCGCCTTGTTGCATAAACATGGTAGAGGAGATTTTTGTTTTAGCTGTTTTGGCATGTAATGGTTCTTGAACATTGAAGCCCAAGAATATTTAGCTTCTGAAATCAGCACGTTCTACGTACTTTATGATCTAATTTTTTCGGACCCTCTTCTCATATTTCAAAGATAACGATTGGTTGAAGATCCTCCTCATGCTATTGAGTGCAATTTTTTGTGTATGCTCAACAACAACATGCGAGCAGACGTGTAGATTTGTGCATATATGATTTGAGGGTATGTGTGCCTTTAATTTTCATTATGTGCATGACTTTCACAATTGAATGCGAGTAAGTCTTATGCACATCTACATAAGGAAGATCCCAATTGGAATATGCAAGCACGGATTCCTGTGCTTAAATCCACAACTGCAACCATATGGAGTTATAAGGAGTGCGATGATAAACTTTGTCACAATTATAAGCGTAATGGTTGGAGGAAGGAAGGAAGGATGGAAGAGGTTGAGAGGAGATCATAAACCCAAGGGACTATTGCCAAGAGTATAGCTAGGACCATAAAGGTGGGGAGAAAAGTGCCATTGGATGAATTTGACCCTAAGGGAACCTAGGGAATAGGTTAGCAAAACACATTGGGATCTTCTCCTCCAACTAGATTCATTTCGGCAATCCCAATAGAGATTGAAGAGGTGAAGTATTTGCATGCAATTATGAGCTCAAAGTAGAAACTATTGCGAGAGACAAGAACATGGGCAAGGTATAGTTACACGTACGTGGTTGTGGTAGAGGGAAAGAGAGGGTTAGGTGAGAGTAAGTGAGGGAACTGGAAAAAAAAAGGTGTATGCGTAAGAGTGCGTGTGTGTGAATTAAGTGAAAGTGCGTATGTGCATGCATGTGTGAAGTAGGTGTGTGAAAAAAAGGGGAAGTATGTGGAAAGGTGTGCATGTATGAATGTGTGTGTACAGAGGTATGCATAATGGAAGTGAGTAGTGAGACAAAGGGCAAAAAGGGGATAGGAGTGTGTATGTGAGAAAAAAAAGACAGTATAGGGGTGTGCACGGCAAAGAGAAGGATTATAGGGACATGTGAGTGGAAGGCGTACGAGCTAGTGCATGAGCAAGGAAGCTATCACTTTGAGAGACAATTGTAAACTCCTAGCAACACAGTTGGGCCACTTCAAAGAAGTTTGTACAGCATATGATTAAATATAGGTACTTTTGGCGTGGGCATGCGAGGCCTAACATTTTGGTGCGTTTGCCGGGAAAAGCTTGGCACATCTCTATAAGAGAGTGCCATAGGTTCGCCTAGCGCCACATGTTGGCCGAGCTTGCGGACTCCAAATCTAGTACATGAGCGAGGGGATCTCATTCTCAAGAGGAACACAAACGCAAAGAGAGGAACGCGCTCAGAGAAGAGCCCTTGAAAGAGAAAGGAAGAGGTGACAGTCGCAAGGTGAGTCGACCTTGAATAGCTCAAAGAAATTTGCCAAAAACGTGTACTCCTGTAGGAGAGTCGCGAATCAAGTGCAAAAGTTTGAAGGAGGGATCCTGAGGCCGCGTGCACTAAATTTTTGGGATCAAAGTGATATTGACATCACACCTCTGTTCAAAATGCTTCAGCGGATTTTGGTTCATTTGGGGGACTTCACCAAGTTCTCAGGTGCTTGGGACGAGGATCCTGATAGTTTTATCCAACTATTTGAGGTTACTTGTGAGGCCAATGAGGTAGTTGACCAGGGTCAAAGATTGAGGATTTTGCGGGCTACTCTCCGAGATGAGGCAGCCAATTGGTATGGGAATCTGACACCACAAGAGCGTGGAACTTATCAGATGCTGAAGGAAGCCTTCTTGGCAAAGTTTCGGCGACAAGGCTTCCAAGACAGATTGGCCCAACAGATGGATTATTTGCGACAGGGAGTCAATGAAAGCATCGATAACTACATTCAGAGAATGGAAACCTTGGTAAGAAAGATGGGCGCGAATGCCCCGAACGATGAGACATTGAAGAGAAGATTGATTGCCGGATTGAGAGATCCTACGGCGCAGCAGCATATCAGCCTGACAAGACCTGCAACTTTAATAGATGCTAAGGAACAAGCAAGGCTTTGGGAGGCAATTATGTCAACAAAGCAAGATGGAGCTCTTATATGAGCACTACATGGGATTGCCTGCTCAAAGTGTCCCACCTACATCTCATTGGGAAAACAGACAAACTTATGGATATGGTGCTCAGAGCCAGGGAGGAGACTTTCCAAGAGGAGCCGCACATGATCAAAGAAGAGATAGTCCAATCCAGTGTTGGAGATGCCACGACTTTGGCCATACTCAATCTAGATGTCCAAACGAAAAGAAACCATTTTATTATACCCCGCTATGTAGGTACTGTAGTGGAGAGGGCCACTTTGATGAAGACTGTCCAAAACGAAGAGCTTCCATTGGCAAGGATAAGGGGCCAGTGGGGTCCTCAAATTATGTTGAGACTCAGATGCATTCCACACCGAGAGCTCAAGAGCAAGTTCCTACAATCGGAGTGGTGTTTAGGACACTAAACCCTCAAGAAGGCTCTAGCGCATCAATGCACTTTGTGGATGTTTACAAGGCCAAGAAGGCAGACAAAGAGCCAACTATGGCGGTAGTCACAAGAACTCAGTATTTGAAGAAAAATCCAGAAGGTGAAAGCGAAAAAGCGAGCCAGGAGAAGACACCCAAACATGGAGAGGTAGAAAACCAAGTTGGAGGATTTGTTGAACAGGAAGAGTTTGAGGATGGGGAAGAAGTTGAGGTCCTTCCACCAGTGACGAAGGAGTTTGTGCCAGGAATAGCACCCTTCCCTGAAAGATTAAGGGTTCCAAAGTGTAAGAAGGAAAGACAAAGTTCGGAAGAAGTTGATATCGTAAAACTGTGGGCTGACACGGACGTACGTTGGACATTGGCACATTGCTTAAATGTTCACCTATGTATAGAAAACAATTCTACCATGAATATATCAAGAGGCCGAGGAAAGTTTGAGATAAAAAGAGACAAGAAACAGATGTCCAAGGAATCATTCAAAGTATTAGGATGCAAATTGATTCGAATGCTCCAGCTCTGACAGTGGAGATTAAAGGGTATGCAGTCCCCGATGCTCAATTAGATAGTGGAGCCGCAATCAACTTAATGACTGAGTACATGACGAAAACTTTGGGCCTCAACCACATGGGAGAAAATCCAATGTCCTTGAGGATGGCAGATCAAATGCAAGTGAAGCCTGCGGGTCTTTTGAAGAATGTAAGCATAATTGTGGGGGGTCTAGAATTTAAAATCGATTATCTGATAGTAAGACCAAGGACCTCAGAGGCCACTTTCTCGATCTTACTCAGACGGCCATGGCTTATGCAAGCCAATTGTGTGCATGACTGGCGCACAGGTTTCATTTCAATAGGGCCAAAGTCTGATCGGATTCAAATCCAAGTATCTCCAAACTCAACCGACAAGAAGAAGACAATAATAGTCGATGAGATGGAAAAGAAAGCAAAGGAGAAAGTAAGGCAAGAGATGGCACGAGCTAGGTTTTCTTTGAACACGGATACCTACAAGAATCTGCTTCAAGTTGGGTTCAACTTGCAGCTCTCCAAGAATCAAGACACGAAGATGGGAGAATATCAAAATCCATTGCTATATAAAGACGATTCCAATCAGGAACTGCTAGGATGGTTGGCAAGTACAGGCAAGACTGAGTGCTATACAATGCACATCGACCCGGTGGAGAAAGAGAAGAAAATGAGGCAGGTGGTGGATCCTCATGCAAGGAGGGAAAACTCTTCGAAGGATGGGAAATGCTCTTTTGGAACTCGTAATCGAGGATATGATCAAAAGTTGACAAGGAACCAAGACAGTCAGCCATCGTCTAGTACCATGAGAGTACATGATGCCATGACCAAGAGTACATGCAAAGGAGAACACGAGGGCAAAGGTAGATCTGGGAGAAAAAAGTGGTGTGTGGTTCTAGTAAGGAATTAGTTGATCAAAAGGAGAACCTCTTGGAAGGAAGAGATAAGGAGAAGCAAGATGGTGGTAAAGAGAGGATTTTCAGACATGAAGGATTGAAGAAAGAACATGCATTAGGAAATGCACCAGAAAAGAGTACAGTGAGTAACGTGCTTCATGCAAAGAAGACATGTAAGAATGGAGACGACCTAAAGGAGTTAGGATTGACTCATGCCGAGCATGCGAGAGTTATTCGAAGGAGGTTTGATTGGATTAGATGTTAGGATAGTGAGCAGAACGTACAAGGATCGATAGGTGAATGTGCATGGAAAGGACTTCGAGTGAGCCGTTGGATGATGACACTTTTTTGGGTGATTTGGGTGTTCTTACGAGAGATGTGTGGTTGGATACGAGAACGAAGCGAGAACACCTTTCTCTACTTTTTCATTCAATTTACCTTCTGTTTGAAGGAATTACAGAAACTGGTAAACCAAGTGTGTTACTATAAAGGATCACTGAGGACTAGGCGATCAATGGCTGATCAAGTATACCAGAGCACTCTGTTCGACCTTGTCGTATATTTTTCAGATCAAGCGTTAGAAAGCATGGAGATATCGGCTAAGAGCTTGCGAACAAACTATGACGTGGAGGAGGCACACTGGCTTGTACGCTTTTGGAATCAAGGTATGGACATTGACTTTCCATTTCCCCAATTTGAAACGTATCTACTTAGTTGGGTTGGATATGCCAAGGATCGATACTTCTACTATGACAACACAATGGAATTGCCTAACGAGGTAAATGATATCTATTGGGCTTGGGCAGATCTCTTGACAATACGTAGTGATGACGGAGCTCCTGAAGTTGAGCCTGACTCGCCCTAGGGAAGTCGTCGGGATGTGAGTATGAGGTGAGGCTATATAACAATCCAAGATACCCACATTCTAGATCATCTAAGGATAGGTATATGAGGGACCAAGGCATAGCCGGTTGTACTTGCCTAGTGAAAAGTCAAATCGATGACACATATGTAGTATCTATAACTAAGAGAGTGGGGGTAAAGAGATGGTTGATCTGTCAAAGGCTGGAGTGTGAACGTTTGTATGCATGTGTGGGAAAAGTGGGGAACATCCCTTTCTTCCTCTCCCTAATTCTCAGGACTATGGTGTTAATTTAAAAAAAAAAAACTTTGTGTTGTTGTGATTGTACCCAACACGCTATGGTGGGCTAGTAGGTGTGTTGGCAGCAGTCAGGGAACCGAAGGAGCCACAAGACAAAGAGGGTCGGAACGAAGAGATAGCACAAGCAGACACAGTAGCCAAAGAAGATCTGGCAAGTAGGCCATCTAAATTTTTCAGACATCAAGGAGTTGAGCACACAAGAAGAAAGAGCAAGTAGGGAGCTCAAAGATGTGTATGACAAATCAACAGAGAAAATCCCTACAAACAAATAGTGATTTTAATCACTAAAAACCATTGTAAATACCATTTCGTATTTTTGTAGCTCCATTTTGTGCAAGCCAAGGAGTCCTTGAGCTTGAGGAGCTTTAGAAGTATCTACCTGCCAATTTTCATCTTTTTTAGATCTCGTTTGAGCCCTCAAAAAAGCCCTGGAACCTAATTTTTAACTAGGCCGGACATTAGGTCTGGACAGGGCCAAAGCTAGTCAAAAACTATAAAAGGAGCTAAAGAGCTCATTTTTGAGGTTAGCTTGTAATAGTTTTGAACTTGTATGAGCTTTTTGAAAGTAATCTAAGAACTCCATTGCTTCTCACTCTTTGTCTTGCTGTGTGTGCGCGTGTGTGTGTATGTGTGTGCATGGTTGTGTGCTTCTCACTCGCGCACTTGTGCCTCCACTTGCTCGAGGTCTTCATACCATCCTCACGTCTTCCCGGATTGACATTAAAGGAGGTGCTACTCATCACTGAGCTAGACCAAATTTTGCGCCGTTGCCGGGAATCGAGCTTTGAGGACGAGCGTGTGATGGTAAGACGTAGAGTTGAAGCGTTGGAGTTATAGGTATTTTCTTCACTTTTATCTATTTCCTTTTGTTTTCTTCATCACCATCATCATCATCACCATCTCCCACCTCCATCTCCATCTCCATCATCGCAAAAATTTCAGTTTTTTGACTATATTTCCTTCCTCCTTCCATTTCCCTCATTCCACTTGTGAGAGAGAGCGAGAGAGCGATATTGTGTGTGCAGTTTTTGCATGTTTCTTGAGCTGTCTTGTAGGTACATGCTGCATCATCTTCTCTAGCACTCTGCGCAGGTAAAAAACATCACGAAACTGTCTCTGTGTCGCCGACCTCTGTCAATCGCGACCGACAGAAAAAATGTTCCATTTGCCAAACAAAGTACAAAACCATGATCTACAGGCCTAGAGCTTCCCAAAACTGTCTTTAGATTTTTTAAATTCATCAGATTTCTGTCAATCGCGATCGCTCTGTCAATCGCGATTGACGAACCACGACGGATAGACCTGTCAATCGCGATCGACCAGTCAATCGCGACTGACAGCCCACGACGGCTCTGTCAATCGCGACTGACAGAGTCAACGACCGATTGACCACGACGAACAGATCATACGCGTGACACATGTCAATCGCGATCGAGTCATCAATCGTGATCGACCCATCAATTGCGACTGACAGCCCACGATGGCTCTGTCAATCGCGACCGACACAGTCAACGATTGTTTGACCACGACGGACAGACCCTCGCGACCGACCTGTCAATCGTGATCGACCCATCAATCGCGACTGACAGAGTCAACGACCCTTTAACCACGACTGATTGACTTTTCGAGCCACGTGTCAATCGCGATTGACCCATCAATCGTGACTGACAGCCACGACGGACCTGTCAATCGCGATCGACACATCAATCGCGATTGACCTGCCAATCGCGACTGACAGAACTTGCGAACGCGATAGAAGGGCAAATTTGGCCAATTTTTAAGGGCAAAAAAAAAAATAGTGCTCTAATTCTTGGGGAACTTTTAAGGGTTTAGCATTGCATTGTGAGGCCGCAACCCAAGTAATTCAAGAATTCCTGTCTGCCTGAGTAAACTATTTTGAACCCTATTTTAGCACCTAAACCCTGATCGAACATAACTTCCTCATACGAAATCCAATTGCTGTGATTCTTGTTTTGTTGGAAAGCTCGTGGGAAGTACAACCAAAACTTCCACTGGTTATGTGAAAATTAAGATCAGGATTATTAGATAGGGTTTTTTGAAGTTAACCATACCCGAGGTAGGAAAACTGAGGGATCCTTGGGATTGTTTTTCATAAAGGCAAGGGATAATTTGGTCTGTGAGTTACATGCATGAAAGTGGTCTAGTCTGTCATTTGAATTTAAGTCTGGAGCTACTCTTGGGACTGATGCAGGTCTATTGAGAAGCAATTGAGAGCATCCAAGCAAGGGCTTTGTTCAAGCTTGAGAATCAACTTCTCGAGCACTAAAGAACAAGGATCAGCAAGAAAGGTCGGCATATTCTCAACTCCCCTTCGTCAATTCCTAGCTTAGGCTAAGAACGACTAGAGGTAGGAGTAAGTCAGGGCGACGATAGGCAATTATCAAGTTGAAGAATACCTAAACTTTCAAGTTCAAGCTAAGGACATAATCTTTGTACTGTCGAGAACTTTAAAGGAAAAGAACTTAACGTGGAACGATCAACTTTAAGTGCGGAACTACACTCAAATATACCTTACGACGTGATATCAGACAAGAATGTTAACACTGTAATCAACTAAAAAGAATCAAGTAACTGATACAAAAGGACTCCGCAACGAGGTTGTACTTGGGCAAATTTGGGTTATTCAATTAGGCTTATGAACCTTAGATCAGGGAGACATCTAGGGAGAGATAGACAAAGCCTTAGGTCTTGAGAGGCCAGTGTCAACCACACTGCTAGGTCTTGGGCCCAGCAGTTGAGCCACCACTCATACTACCCTAGTTCTGAGACTAGTGAATCAGAGATGTCTCAAGGCATGGACAGACCTACGGGAAGTTCAGGAGTGCCATACTTGCACAGGGTAGAAGGCCCTTACAAAACACAGTTGGAATACCTTAGGACCAACCGATTGGGTGCTAGCATCTATGAGGACGGCCTAGGAAGATCTGTGGTACAGGTGAAGAATCGTGACCAATCCATTGGACTAGAGCGCCCAGCTGTCAAGTTTGAAAACGGAGCGTACTTAGACAAGGAAGGGACAATATACGTAGTCACCAGTCATCCAGAAAGGACTGATGAATTTGGGAATGTAATCCCAGAATCGGACTTAGGTGACCTAGAGCAGGGAAACATGGGTGCAGAACCTAGGACCCCCCGAGGCAAATCTGTTCTCACTAGGATTATCACACCAGAATGGGTTCCCCAGGACAACAAGAGCATAGATCTGCTTCTGAACCGAGAAACGGACGAAGCCTTTTAGAGGTATAAATCTGATCGGCCAATCGATATAGGAACAATCATGATCTATGAGTTTAAGGATCCTGATAGCCCAGGCAGAGTGACCTACTTAGATCTCGCTTTAGAGAGGATCTTTGTGGTGACAGAAAATGATAGGCATGCTTACACTTGGAAGGGTGAATTTATTTTCCCCCAACCAAGATCTAATGTGTCCTATGGTCACCATGGAGTGGGAACATCCCAAGCTCATGGAACTCAAAGAGACCGAAGTAGAGATAGGCCAGAAGTAAGCTTTGCCAACCCAGGGAGCAGAGAAAGAACAAGGATGGAAACAAATAGAGTGGAGCCTGAGGTATTTAGAGCTCACAGGAATCAAAGAAATGCGGATGAGTTCCCTCTACCACGACCTAGAGAGCACACAAGGACTTTGAGACCAACTCAGTTAGTCAAGTCCATGAAGAATTACTTCGATGGCACTGGAGATCCATACAATCATGTGGCCGAGTTCAGGCAAGTTTTGAGAGTTGAACAAGTGGAGGATTTATTCACGCAATATAATGCCTTTGGTCTAACCCTTAGGAACACAGCCCTTACGTGGTTTCAACCATTGAATGAGAGATAGTTCAGGAGCATAGACCAACTCCTAGAGGCTTTCATTATTGAATCTCTAAGAGTGGCATAAGACATAATACCTCCTCATTGATTCACAGTTTCAAGCAGACCCTGCAAGAGATCGTGAGACTTGCAGGACGAAGATTTAGGCAATATCTTGAAAGATTCCCTGTTACGGAGCTCCCCACACCAGCTAAGCAAGTGGCTTTATTCTTGGACGGATTGCTAAGTACCAAATTAAGATCATATGTGTACTTGAAGGACCCTAGGACCATAGAATAGTGTGTACGCATGTGCATTGACATCGAGGATAACCTAGGGGAAGAACTAGAGCTTTCCAAAATCTACAAGGACTCAGATAGTGCCTCTAACCTCTCTTCCACGCAATCCACATCAATTGAGGAACTTGCGGAGAAAGTAGCTCAAAAACTAGGTGTCTCTAGTAAGAAAATTCCTAGATTCGCCCCAGTCAAAAGGTGCTATACTTGTGGAGGCGACCATATGGCGAATGTCTGTCCCATTACGGCTCAACCCCAAGTAAATCCGAGTAGCCAATACTGTACCATAGAACGGAGATACACAAATCACACAGCACAAGACTGTCCATACAATAAGCAAGCAGTTAGGCAACCCTACCCTCAGCCATACCCTCAGCAGGGAAGATACCAGAATCAGTACCCACCGCAGCAGTATGCTAGGCCTCAACAAACCTACCAACCCCAATACCAACAAAGGCCTCAGCCTGTGTTAGCACAACAACCCCCTGCCCCAGCTAATGTAATTCCGGTAAAGTATACAGCAGCTGAGGAAAATTTGAATAGAGCTATAGTGCCAGTAACACCACTGCTTTCAGAAAGTGACCCGAGCGATCATAGCTTTGATTCTACTCACATTGATAGCCCCCAGGCTTACTACATGCAGTCTCCTGAACATGGTGATTCCTACTATAGTGAAGAGCCAAATGAACCTAGTTGGGAACCGGAGTACACAAATGTAATGTATACAAACCCTAACTCAAGACCCCAACCTAGGCAGGTAAGACCTCCATTCCCAAGAGGACCGTGCTACAGATGTCAGGGAGATCACCTCATTCGTGATTGTCCCTTACCTCCACCTACACAACCCCAGTCAGTGACAATTCAGGGCTTTTGCCAAGAATGTGGAAAGGAGCATCTCTTACGAGACTGCCCTAAGAATCCTAATAATATGCCAAAAATCACTCCTATTAATGTTATTGGGTTAGTAGTAGACTCTACAAGGAGTGTGACGTCCACTCCACCCGTACATGTAGTCACTAGAGCTCAAGCAGTGCAGCAAAACCAAGGGGCAAGCCAGGAAAAGGGCCGAGAGGCTAGTGAAACTGAGAGCATAACCAAGAAAAGGACTAGAGCTTGGCGAGATAGTCGTGAAAGAATGAAAAGACAATGGGCAAAAAAGATGAGTGAACTTGAGGAAAGCCTCAGAGAAACAAAGGCCAGGATAACTGAACTCACATCTCAAACTCCCTCTCTCACTACCCCACCACCACCATTCCCATCTCCATCCGAACCGCCACCTTCCAACCCGCCTCACCTAATCCCACCACCCCCTAGAGTAGGATCAGTCCTAGCAGATCCCACTCTTGAGGACCTTAATATGATGCTTAAAGCATATCAGGCCAGAATCCAAGAAGGGCCAAATGTAACTGATCATGAAAAGTGTTATCCTAGAGCAGAGCTAGAGTTAGAACGAACCAAAATTTGTGCCAAAATGGTGGAATTGGCTCAGACCATGTTTGAAGCCAGTCGCCTATTTAACATCTCTAGTTCAGCCAAGACATAGTTACACTTTGATGGATTACTAGAAAGAATAGAGAGACTAATTGCACAATCAGAAAAGGAACCCGCTTCTCAACCTAAGGACAAGGCCAGTGAAAGAGCAGGTCTTCCTGCCTAGAAAGCCTATGTGCCTGAAGCCTATGTGCCTAACGCTACGGAGCCAGACACATCATCTTCTATGAATCGATTCACACCAGAATTCCTACGAGAGATTCAAGAAGACAAATGGGCTAAAGAAAGTGAAGTACCTCCTCCCATTGAACTGATGCACACGACCAATTCCCATAAGACATCCCATCCATTTATGAGGAGCAGGAGAGCACCCACTCTCAGGAAAGACTAGACTTTGAGTCTAACTCTCTACAAGAATTACCCCACTTCACAGGCCCATGGGAAGCTAAGTCTACTTGTATGAGAGCACCCACGGTCATGGTACGAAATGAGGACTCAGTCTTACCTAGGAACACAGAGGTAGTGAAAAACACTAAAGTGCAGTGCAATCTCAAGTTAGAAGAGCTACTCAAGGTTAGACCTGAATTATGGAAACATGTCGCCAAACAAGTACCACCGATAGTGAAACCTCATTCCTAGGTAGGATCACATAGGACAGTGCCAGAGATACCCTTGGATAAGATAGGAGACATCTGTGAAGGTGAAGAAGGGAACACCTATCTTCCCATTACCTACCAGGGGTACACCACCAAGGCAATTTTGGACTCAGGTGCAGGAGTTGCAATTGCCACCACTTCCCTATGGAAGCGTTGGGGCAAGCTAGCACTCAGACCAACGAGAATGAAATTGCAGATGGCCGATGGTCATATTGAGAGGCCCTTAGGATTGCTAGAAGGAATAACTCTCACCACTTGTGGTGTCGAGTTCGAGCATACATTTGCTATATGTGATTTTAGCAAGAACCATGCCTATGAAATGATCTTGGGACGACCTTTTATGCGACAGTTGCAAGTGGTACAGGATTGGGGAACCAATTCTTTGTACCTGCAGCACTTAGGTGTTACGACCAAAGTGAATCTCAAAGATTACTCTCATAGAGATGTCCCTCCTATCCAATGGAATCCCATCCATAGAGCTAAAGATGATACGGAATTGGTGCATTCCATAGGATCAGGATCTTCATGGATGCATGAAGACACCCACTTATGGATGTGCAAAGTAGCAGTAGAGGAGGAGAAGAGAGAAGAAGCCACAGAAATAGGTGCAAAAGAAACACATAGACCCATTCAAGACCCAGCCTATGCACCTGTAGTATTTCCCGATGAGGAATTTGAACCCCATGGCTGGGCAGAAATCTTAGCAACAATGGATGTAGCCATCAATGAGGAACAATGGACACCCCACTGTGATGAGGATGGCTATGACATTTTAGTTTTCTCCATAGAGCCAATCATGGGAGAGGCAGTGTTAGAAGAATGCGAACCTAGCCCTGATGCATTTGAGGATGCGAGTGACTCCGATCTAGAGTCAATCATTATGGACCCACCTTTTGCATCAGATGAAGAATACTTCTATGAAGTAGAATTTCAACCCCAGAGGTATGGAGAGCTTACAAGTGATGTAAGACTAGCCACACATGTGACCCCGAAGGAAGAAGAAAAGAAAAGAAAGAAGAGAGAAGTCACACCAGAAGAGGAAGAATCTCTGTTTGAGGTCCCGGAAAATTTTAAGAAGTATGAGATAGATGACAGGAGAGTCATGATCAGAATGCCTAAACGAGAGGCGCAATCAGGGGAGGCCTATGATAGCAAAGAAACCACCAAGAAAATAGTGGTAGCCGTGGAAGAAGGAGAAGAAAGATGCACGTACATAGGCCATGACCTGATGGAAGACGGAGCACGAATTGATAGCCTTGCTAAGAGAATACAGAGATGTATTCGCTTGGAGTTACAAAGATTTGAAAGGTGTGGACCCTGACATATGCTCACACACCATCCCCATGACCTCAGATGCCAAACCCTCTAAGCAAAAGCCATATACATATAATGATAACTATGCTGCTAAGATCAAAGAGGAGATAGATAGACTGGTAGAAGCTGGATTCATCTATGAAATTGAGCACACTGAGTGGGTATCCCCAATCGTAGTGGTGCCCAAGAAAAATGGAAAGCTACGTGTATGCATTAACTTGAAGAAGGTCAATGCAGCCACAATTCGAGATAACTATCCGCTTCCTATCACAGAACATCTCTTAGAAAGAGTAGCAGGCAAGGAAGTGTACAGCTTCCTTGATGGATTTTTGGGCTACAAACAGGTAGCCATTGCTCCAGAGGATCAGCATAAGACAGCTTTTGCCACAGAATGGGGCATATTCGCCTTTCGGGTAATGCCATTTGGGCTTACCAATGCACCAACAACCTTCCAGAGGCTGATGTGCCATGTATTTAAGGAGTTCCTGAGGAAGAATTTAGAAGTCTATGTTGATGATCTTTGTGCTCATTCCAACATTAGACAAACCCATATCCCGGAACTCCGACAAATCTTTGACAAATGTAGAGAATATCAAGTCTTCCTAAACCCAGAAAAGTGCATTTTAATGGTCAGGCAAGGCAAGATTCTAGGACACATAGTGTCAAAAAATGGCATATCCACTGATGAAGAGAAAGTGAGAGCCATAGCAGAGCTACCTAGGCCAAGGAATGTCAAGGAAGTACAAGCTTTCATGGGACATTGTGGTTACTACTGCCGGTTCATTCACATGTATGCTGTCATTGCAAAGCCCATGTACGGACTTTTGACTTACTTTGAGTGGACTGACGAATGTGAGAATTCCTTCAATGAGCTTAAACGGCGATTATGTTCTGCACCAATCTTGACCACCCCGGATTGGAACAAGCCATTCCATGTTCACGTGGATGCATCCAATTATGCTATTGGGTGTGTACTTGCACAACCTACGGGTGAAGGTAATATGGATCTTCCAATTGCCTATGCTAGTAGACAATTGAATGCAGCTGATTGAAATTATACCACTACTGAGAGAGAAGGACTAGGCATGGTATATGCGGTTAAAAAGTTTAGACATTATCTGCTTGCAAATAAGTTTAAATTTTTTACTGATCATCAGGCATTGTTGTACTTGGTAAACAAGCCATGCAATACAGGAAGATTAGTAAGATGGTTTCTCTTACTAATGGAATACGACTTCGAGGTTGTGGTAAGGAAAGGTAGGACTCACTTGAGAGCAGACCATCTCTCTAGAATCACTTCTGGAGAAGCTCCACAAGGAGTGTCAGATGACCTTCCTGATGCTTACTTGTTTAATTTGGAAGTGGTGCCACAGTGGGCTAAGCCACTAGTGCCAGTATTGACATACGGGCCTAACCATCCAGTAGTAAACACACAGAATAGAGAGGTAGTGAAAGCCCAAAAGTATCACATCATGGCAAGTAGTATGTACAAGCACACAGATCAAGGAATCTTGGCCTGTTGTGTGGAAGAGGATGAGTACGCTAAATGGTTGCAATTAGCACATGTAGGTGCATTAGAGCAACACTATTCAAAGCAACGAACCCTACAGACACTAAGGAGACTCGGAGTGCATTGGCCGACTATGGAAGCTGATGTCCAAAAGTTGTGAAAGGAATGCCCAATCTGGTGCACTAAACCACCTGTGGAACATGCCACTCTTTATCAAGTGTCCATAGTGCCAGATTGGAGTGATCCACTAGTATCCTTTTTGAGGATGAAAACATTCCCTCCAGACATGACTCTGGCTAGGAAAAGGAGCTTAGAACAAGAAGCCCAGGACTACTCACTCATTGGTGATAATCTATACAAGCGTGGTAAAGATGGTTACCTGAGACTATGTGTCCATGAGAGTGAATATCTTAAGATCTTGGAAACTGCTCACCAAGGTGTAGCAGGAGGACACTTTGGACCAGATCGGGTGATCAAGGCAATACTATTTGCGGGCTTCTGGTGGCCGACCCTTCACATGGATGCACATACCTATGTGAAACGATGTGATGTCTGTCAGAGAACTCAGTATCCTATACGTAAAGATGAGATGCCACTGAAACCTATGATAGGTGGACGTGCATTCTCTAAGTGGGGAATAGACTTCGTACGTCCTATTAATCTCCCAGCTAAGGGTTCCCATGCAGAATATATCATTGTTGCGACAGACTATCTAACAAAGTGGGTAGAGGTAAAAGCCACAACGAAGAACGATGCTCAAACAACTGCTAAATTCTTGTTTGAGAATGTATTCACAAGATACGGGTTACCTATAGAGCTAGTAAGTGATAGAGGCACTCACTTCTTGAATGAAGTAATTGAAAATCTACTCCAAGAGTTCTTGGTAGTACATAAAAAGTTTGCCCCCTACCACCCACAAGCTAATGGGCAAGCCGAAAGCACAAACAAGATTCTGTGCAATGTGTTGACCAAACTAGTGAACAACAGATGCTCTGATTGGGACAAACAGCTACACCATGCTGTTTGGGCATACCGAGTCGCCTACAAAACGGTACTCCAAGCCACCCCCTTTCAGATGGTATTTGGTCAAAATGCTGTGCTACCATTGGACTTCTTAATACCTACATTGAAAGTAGCACAAGAGCATGAATGGACGGGTCATGAACTCTCCTCAAGACTTTTTGACCTTGAACGATTAGGAGAAACAAGACTTAGAGCGACTGCAGGGATATATGCAGCTAAGAAACGACAGAAGGCATACTTTGATGCCCACGTTAAGGATAAAGGTTTGAAGGCAGGCGACCTAGTACTAGTATACACGTTGAAACAACATGCGAGGAAATTGGAGAAGAGAGGCTACGGACCCATGATCATTAATAGAATCTCAACAAGTGGAGCAGTGCAACTAGCCACATTAGAAGGCGATGTTCTCCCAAGCTACATAAGCGGATGCAGAGTCAAGTTATATCAGGAACCTCTCACAAAGGAAATGCTAAGTCGACTCAATATTGCCAAGAAACGCAAAGAAGAAGAAAAGCGAATTCGAGAAGAAGCTCAAGCAGAAGCTTTAGAGCGCATACGGAGAATGAAATTAAGAAGACAAGGTAGAGAGCAACCTAGGCCAGGTGCATATGCAGATCAAGGATATCATGTGGCTATGTGTGAAGTTTCAGGTATCAGCTCTCATAGGATAATTGATCGACGTCCTTTTATAACCTTAGATATAGGACAAGGAAAAAGTGCAAGGACTGTAAGAGCCTTGATTGACTCAGGTGCAGCCACTAGTGCTGTTAAATTGACTTACTGTCAAGAGTTAAAATTAACTGTCAATCCTATAGAAGCATATCTCATAGGATTGGGAGGCGTGGAAACCCCTTGCATGGGCGAGGTGGAACTTCCCCTCTATATTCATGACGAGGCAATGACAATCAAAGTACTAGTGTGTCAAGATGAGGACCTCACTGAGCCTCTTGTCTTGGGTCAAGACTGGATTTATGACCAAGCAGTCAACTTAAACCTAAGAAGTGGACTTCTTCAGGTATGGGTGAGTCAGAGTAGAATTATAGTTGAGTTAGATAATGGAGCACTTCCGGAACTAGGAAAGGCACAGACTCCTGGTCCCTCCAGGGGTACACATGAAGTTGACCATGCTGTTCTTGTCCAAAGCTATGTGATGCAGAGGAATGGAGATCTCAATAGAAAAGTCAAGGCGTTGGCAGAACTCCCTTCTTTTCCAAAGGCCAGAAGGAGGCAGCAACTAAGGGCAGATCAATTACTGAAGACTATCTATGCGGGAGACCAAAAGAACGAGTGAAGCCGAACAACTCAGCCAGTGAAACAAATGTGGGTGCAAAAAGGCGAGCTGCCGACTGTAGCCAAGTCGCGACAACTGTCTCAACTTCCTTTTAGTAATCAACGACATGATACTAATAAGAGGGCTCCTAAAACCTCTATTGAGAAAGTGAAATCTATCTGGGTGCCCAAGAAGTCGATGAAGGCTGACCCACAATCAAGACAAATTTGGGTGCCTAAGGCTTGCTTGCGGGCGCAACTAGCCCCAAACAAATCACATCATACACGACAGGGTTCACTCACTCAAGTAGCCGCCACCCACTCTTGTCTGATACACTCCAACACACTGCCACCTAGAAGCACGCACAGACTCACTCGTAAATGGGTCCCAAAGACACATCACCCCCAAGTAGAATTACTCATGCAACCCTCCCGAGTCTCCACAAAACCAAGACCAAAAGCCATCCATGGTGTTTGGCAACCTAAGACTTGTAATAAACCCCCCGACCCCAATTTGTGAATTCATCTCCACTTACTAACTACATGCATCTTTCCATCTAGCTCCTAGGACTATCCATTCATTAACTACACACACGGTCATCATGCACGTACTAACCCACTAACCCATTACTAACATCACAATAATATTGTAACGGGGGCAACACGCGTTCTATCTTGTCCTTTACAATAGTAACGCATGCTTTGTATTCCCAACAGAACAAGCTCGCAAGCAATAATGATGGCAGAAGCTGGAGGCCCCAGTTCCCAGGCAGGGTCCAGCGCACAGATTATGGACATTGAAACCATTCTTCTGGAACCGCCACTCATCGAAAGGCCTCAAGAACTTCAAGCGGTGCATGTCCTTCCTATCCAGGACCCTCCTCAGGGACACACTTCTCAAGTGGGGAAACATGCTCATTGGTTTAGTGATGTAGCAGGGCCATTGGGTGACGGCACCTACTTCTGGGAAGCAGAAATTGAATTTAATGGCAAATGGGGACGCTACCACTTTTTCACTCGGGAATTCGAGAACTATCAGAATGCAGAGGTAATGCGATCAGTTTGGACCAAGGCAGGCCTCGATAGATATTTCAGGGCACACTTGCCTAAACCTGATTTTCTACGTTGCTCCTACTTCATAAGTACCATAACTCCTAGCAGGGTCAAGGGAGGCGATAGTACCTTTGTACTACCATCATTGTTGCCAGGACACGAACTCAAGAGATTCAAACTGACCCTCAATCTGGTACGGGAGGCATTGAACATGCAAGGTATGCACATTCCCACCGAGAAGGAAACAATGGTCCCGGGTAGGATGAAGCATAAGGATCTCAATAAATTGAAGGACATGGTGGCAATGATGCCTACCATTGCTCTCCACTTACGAACTGTTATGCAAAATTTTGCTTTCCTCGCACATGAACGATTCACTATGCCCCCTAAGAAAATATGGTTCAGCTTATACTTGGCAGAAACAGAGAACCTCACCCTCAACATACCGCACTAGGTCATCGATCAGATACACCTAGCCCATCAGCGCTGGAATAAGAAGCAGAAAAATGTACTTCATGGCTGTTGTGCCCTAACAAGAATAATTTACAGGTGCCTAGCATATGACGTGCCCATTCAAAGAGCACTAGTGTGGTCCAGGGCCCAAGAATTCCAAAGGCGACTATCAACAGCGGGTCCTCCATCGAAGAAGATGAGAGGGGGCGTCCAATTACCATGTGCTCAACCAAGGGGAGCCACTACCACACCTGAGGTGACTCCTCCTCAAACTAGGCGTGTTCGGCCATTCACCATTCGTCTTCCCAGACCAAGTACAGAAGGACCCAACTTGGTGTTTCCCCCCATTCCATCAGACTTGGAATTTCCACAGGGATTTACTCTCAATGACCTCACGGATGAAGAAGTTGCCAGGCTGATCTACGAATCTAATCTTGAAACAGAAGCAGACCAAACCCAGGAACCACACCCCACCACAACAACACCAGCCCCGACACAACCAGTCGTCGTAGAAGTCGAAGGAGATGAACAAGAGGCAGGAGGAGAAGAAGAAGAAGCCGACGAAGAACAACATCAAGAATATGATGAACTCTCAGAGCTAGCAAGTGCCCCAGCATATTCGGCACAAATAAAAAGATTGTACCAAACCATGAAGCGAGTTCAGGAACAACACAAAATGTCACTTGAATCAGGCAAGGTGCTCATGAGCCAACTATTGGTAGAAGAAGGTGTGGACGATATGTTTATCGAATCCATGAACCTACACGCAGAGGCAGTCGGCTTGGATGAGGCCATACATGAGGCCATGACATACATTAATCGATTTGAGAAACGTGTGCCTGCCCGCCCTAGGCGATCTGGAAAACAAATACACATCAATGTATCAGAACCGGAAGGCAACACGCAAACAGAAGAACATTAGGAGGAACCACTCTCCCCACCCACCTCACCTCTCACTACACAATTCACCTCACCAACCGACACGACCACGTCCTTTTCTACCACTACCACAGTTGTCATGGGAATTCCTCTCTCTCCCGGTATCCAATTTGGAGGAGTTTCCATGCCCACCTTCACGACACTCTTCACAAATATCACTTCCACCCCACCCACTGTCCCCATCTTTACAGTCACACACACATTTGACACAATGGAGACATGACCCGCCACAGTACCACCCCCACCCCCCACACAACCTCAATCTCCCATACCCCCTCCACCTACTTCACCACTTGACTCCACCGCATTCACAACTCCCTTCCCCTTCCCCATTCCCCCTGCATCTTCATCTTTAACTGCATCTTCTAATGTAAATAGTATATTCCTGTCATTACATCAATGCGTATATCAACTTCAGCGGGAGTATAGGGAACTAAAAGGCCGCCATCATCAGCTGACAACAAACCATCAGCAACTACAAACACGACTCATAAGGCTAGAAGAAGAAAATGCGGAACTCAACCAACGCCACACCACTCTCGAGCAAGCCCATCAAACACTCCTGGAGGCACCCCAACCATCAGCAAAACCCGGTGTCAAACAACTCGAAGCCTTGCTAGAGATGTACCAAATAGATAACCTGAGAGTCCGGCGTAATTTAACTCTACTTCGAAAGCATATGGCTACAACACTTGAAGAAAATAAACGGTTGCAGAAACAAAATGAAGAAAACCTGGAAGCAGCCATGGAAGGGTCCCCCCATGAGATCAATCCAGAACAGTTCAAAGCGGTTCCCATAGAAACAATGAAAACCATCTTGGAAAGTTATGCGGATTTATTAGACGCACATGATGATTTGGAAAGGGAACGAGATGAGCTACGTAGCCAGCTCAGGGAAAAGGAGGCTCCAACCAAGGTAATAGAAACGGCCTCGACTTCAGAGGAAGTAAAGGCATTGACAGAGCAGGTGGCTGAACTCCAGAAAAAGTTACTAGAATATGAAAGGCAGCCCTCCCCAATTGCAGAACCCAAACCGGAGGATTTATTACCCATTGAGGTGGATGAAACATATGAGGAACCATACGTTCCTATGCCGATACCAGGTGGTGCACAGACCTCAGAAGGAATGGACACATTAGAAGTTGAAGTACCTGAATGGCTCCAAACACTAGAGAAGACAGCAACAACCCATGAAGATAGAGTGGCCATTCAAATCCAATCTATGGCAAAGTTAGAAGACACCATCATCAAGTCTGAATACTTTCGAAGCATGTCTCATCATAGATGGATCGGCACCAACGATGATCAATATGTACCATATTGTGTGCTTCTTGCAGATTACAATGCAGAGATTCAACGCAGTTGTGGCAAACCTCCAACTTTTGCCACACAATTTGGGCCAGAGGATATCCCAGAAAGTGCGAAGAAAGGTTCCATTCATCAAACAACCTAGAGGATCCGTCTTCTTGAAACCTACCCGGAAATGGTTCGTACCTGGACTAACATGCCCCTTTTTATTAAATACAATCCTTGTTATGTTCCAGTATTCCGCCGGCGCACTTGGCCAGAGTTTACAATTGCTGTCAAGAACGTCAAGGGTTGCGCAAAGTGGTTAAATTATGTTTATCTAGCACCGCCACAAGGCCCTCCCACTGTAAATTACATGATTTCTACCATCAGACACTGGAGCACTCGACTATGGAATACCCCCGATGTGATGGCACAAATGTGTATGAAAATCTTTGAACTAATGCTAATCACCTTCAGGACGTTCAAGAATATTAAAGACCCCCACTTCTCAGGTGTCGGATTTCTTACAGAAAACCAAGATCTGGTATACGACATGAGCACAACCCCATCCATAGAGGTAATATATGCTTGGCACGCCAGAATAAAGTACCTCCCAGCTTGTTTTAAACAGACATTCGAGGATATGTTCATAACGGGATTCTGGGAATATCACTCAGAAATATTTCTACCCAGGCCCTCACATCTCCTCCACTTATTCGCTGTGGAGAGAACCATCCATTCAGAACAACTGCGGGTGCCACATTCGGACGTACCAGGACTAGTGAATTGGGATGCATTATTAACAGATCTAGCACGGGGGCTCAGATTAGAAGAACATCACCTTGCTTCCGACGTTGTCCACTATTACGTTCAATGAACATCTAGACAAGGGTATGTCAGGGGCGATAGACGCGAGAGTGGGGGGGGTGTTGGCAGCAGTCAGGGAACCGAAGGAGCCACAAGACAAAGAGGGTCGGAACGAAGAGATAGCACAAGCAGACACAGTAGCCAAAGAAGATCTGGCAAGTAGGCCATCTAAATTTTTCAGACATCAAGGAGTTGAGCACACAAGAAGAAAGAGCAAGTAGGGAGCTCAAAGATGTGTATGACAAATCAACAGAGAAAATCACCACACAAATAGTGATTTTAATCACTAAAAACCATTGTAAATACCATTTCGTATTTTTGTATGCAAGCCAAGGAGTCCTTGAGCTTGAGGAGCTTTAGAAGTATCTACCTGCCAATTTTCATCTTTTTTAGATCTCGTTTGAGCCCTCAAAAAAGCCCTAGAACCTAATTTTTAACTAGGCCGGACATTAGGTCTGGACAGGGCCAAAGCTAGTCAAAAACTATAAAAGGAGCTAGAGAGCTCATTTTTGAGGTTAGCTTGTAATAGTTTTGAACTTGTATGAGCTTTTTGAAAGTAATCTAAGAACTCCATTGCTTCTCACTCTTTGTCTTGCTGTGTGTGCGCGTGTGTGTGTATGTGTGTGCATGGTTGTGTGCTTCTCACTCACGCACTTGTGCCTCCACTTGCTCGAGGTCTTCATACCATCCTCACGTCTTCCCGGATTGACATTAAAGGAGGCGCTACTCATCATTGAGCTACAAGGTGGGTGGAGTTATCCTAGCCGGGTGGTTAGGACCACGAGCCGCAGCTAGTTTCGCCATAGGCTTGGGATGTATATGTTTGTGCCTTAGCTATGCACCATAACGGGTTGGTAGGTAGGTGGAGCCATTGTGGCCAAGCGGTCACGACCACGAGCCGCATCCAGCTTTGTTATGGGCTAGCTTTCTATGTTATTTGTTGTCATTATGTGGTTGTGTGTTGTGCGCTGCGTTGCATTGGTAGATGGGTGGGATCAACCTGGTCGGGTGGTCAGGGCCACGAGTCGCATCCAATGTCAATGTAGGCCAATGTGTGAAGATAAATAAAATTAACATATGAAATTATTCCCCACTCCTGAGGGGGAGAGAGAGAGAGAGAGGAGAGGGCGATGATCGCTTGGAAGGGAACATTATTTGCTTGTGTAATTGGTATATGGTGGCTTGCGACAGATCAGCTCACTCTCAATCAACATTCTCAAAGGCACGGATACTGTATATGTACTTATGGATGAGACCTTTAGCAAGGTAATGCAACGGCCTTGCTTTATAACTTGTGTGCTCTATCCAAGGGTTTTCCAGTGTGTGGGACACTCCAAGGTTTTTATGTAGGTCTTGATTTGTACTCGAGTCTCGATGGCTTTTATAGGACGACGATGGGGATTCTTTGGGAGTGTCTAGTCATGGAATATTTGTACATAGTGAATAGTAGGTGCAATAAAGGGGTATGCATTTTGGGTATGTTGCATCTCCTGTTGGATTCATTTCAGTTGTTGTTGTTTATTTCGGTACTTTCGTTTCTGTTTTCTTGCTATAGTTGTATGTGTAAGACATGGAAAGGTATGAATGGGTTATTTTGGTTGAGACTATTTTCATAATGGAATGCATGAGCAATTTGATGCATGTTGGAAATGGAGTTGCATATATGTGCATGTTCTTGGATCATTTTGTAAGCGAATGGTTTGTATGTATTCATGAGTGATTTTTTTTTAGCACTAATAGCTTCAATGAGTGCAGGTCCAGTGGAAGTGATGGCTCGATGAAAGGTATGCAAACAAGTGGTAAACTGACATGTTCATGGCTGTTTGGATTATATTGCAGCAAGGAGGGCTCGTCGAGGACGACTTCGCACATAAGTGAAGGGGAGTATGTTAGATCCTGAATTGGTTGATTGTTTATGCACTAATATGCTTTTGGGGTGTAGAATACATGTTTGATCGCACGTACCTTGAAGGGAAAGTGGGTTTTATGACGAAGCGAAGCACTAGGATGTAGTGCTAAAAGGGAGCAGATGTTTCTTTGCATGAGAAGTTGGGGCTCAACGAAGCCAGTGAATGCAAGTACCTAAAACAAAATACTTGTGCCGATGGAGCACATCCTCACTTGAACTTGCAGCTGTTGTTTAAGGCATTGAATTTATTTGGGTTTATTGAGAAAAATATCCAAGGGCTGTTGAATTGCTCTGTGGAAGCTCTTTCGAAGCTCTTGTTCTTGAAACTTCTGATCCTCAAGATGTTTTTGATGCCAGAGATGTCATTGCCTTCACAATTTATGAGAATTAGTTGATTGGATTCTTGCTCATATCAACATTGTCTTGAACCAAAGACATTAGATCTGGATTCCTTGTTCATCACTGTTGTGGATATGCTAGCACCAAGGGTCGTCAAGGGAGGGCATGGAGGTTTGCTGGCAAACTATGCTCAAGAGCATCGGCAGCTATTTACTCGTCGGCATCTACTTCAACATGGTGAAGAGGTTGTTGCTTGTGGGGGATTGAGGAGTTGCATTACTGGTTCTCCGTTCAATGATGGAAACATTAACTTCTTTGAATATGATTTGCTCCCTTTCCTTGTCAGTCATGAAGCAAGAAATGTTCAGGAGCTTGAGTCAAGTTTCAAGCAGAACTTGGAGAGACTCTTAACTGGGAGTACATGATACAAACAGTCTTTATCATGTAATGACTTACTCATAGTGTGTCATACATTTGGAGAAGTTACATGCAATGGAATGTCCGTTTTACTTGTTAGAGGATTGGGCCAGTTTCCGTTTTTGTTGCAAAAAGGAGGAGGTTTTTTTCCTTTTGATTTTTTGGCCACTACTGTCGAAGGCGACAGAGGAGTCCTCGCGCCAGCACTGCTACTCCCTACAGCCCTGCCATCTATGGTGGTTTCTTTTGGCCATTTCTCATCAGTGAGAAGTGTGGACTCCATGCAGAGAGGCATGTCGGAGAGCAGAGGGCAGCGCTGGTGTCTTGGAGAAAGGGGGGTTTCTTCTGCTTCTTCTGTGTGTTTTTGGAGGTTGTTTTTGGGGTTGTCTACTTCTGGAGTGGCGGGGGCACGTACAACCAGAGGAGGAGGGAGTTCTTTTCTCGGGGGCTTCGCATCTGAGTTGTGTTGGTTCTGTGTGTTTTTGGGGTAAGGTTTTTCTGTCGACTGGAGGGTAAGGTTTTTCTTCCCATACTGATATCGGGGAAAGCTCTGAGGAGAAGGCCAGGAGGTCCGATTGAAAAGGGGAGCATTCAGAATTCGAAAGGCAGTAGAAGTTGGGGGGGAAAAAGTGTGTCACTTCTTGGAGACAACGAAGTCGAAGGGAATTTTTTGTGGCTTGTGTGCTGGACACACCCATATATCTGCAATGGAGGAGAGGGAGCTGGGCACATTCTGAGAGAGGACTGTCATGTTCTGAGGAGTCGAAGCCAAAAAGGGGGGATGGAGCCGCTCTCTCTCTCTCTCTGTGCTGGGCATGCAAAAACATAGATGTGTGAAGGGGGGGCTGTTTCTCCCATCTGCTGCGTGACAGAGGAGAAGAAAAGGATTGTGGACTATTGGAGCTAAGGAGGAGCAAGGGTGAATCCGCTAGGGGCTCTTTTTGCTTATTCTATGGGAGAAGGGGACCAAAACCGGATAATTGTCACTTAATGCTTCTTCATATAAACACGACAACACAGTAGAGGAACCTCTGGCGAGGCAAATCGGGGAAACTGAAGGGGACTACAGGATATAAGAAGGGAAGATTTGGAGCCAAGGGGAGAGACATCACCACCTTATCAAGACTATAGGGGATACACACCACCTTCCACCTACACAACCGTCAGCCCTTTGTCAACCTAGACTAAAGATGCAAGTGTACGGAGCAACGGCTGAAGAGGAGGAGACATGCTGAAGGAGAAGTGAAGTCGCTCCCAGGACATGCTAGAGATGGAGTATGAATTGTTGTAGCTTGGACTTGTAGAGATAAGACTTGATGCCACCACTCAAAGGCGAGATTCGGAGGAGATCTTGATCACGAAGGAATTCCGAAATGTCGAGAAGGTAATAAATCTTTGAACAAGCTGTTGTAACTTCATGAGAAGTGCGTGTGTGTCAGTGTAGTTGAAGAACTAGAGTTGAGTGCAGAGGAACATCGAGAGAGAAGAGCGGTGGAGAGAGAAAAAAAAACATATGGTATTGAGATTGCGTCATGGAGAATGCTTGCTTGTGAAGCAAATGCATCAATCACTTATGAGCTTGGACTTCATTCATGCATTGTATTTTATCACAACCCTTGTATGGACTTCACAATAAGTCTGGAATTTTAAACTATGCAAGTATTTGGGATGTCGTTTGCTTCTGTATAGACTCTGTTGTATGTATTGAAAACTATATCAAAGAGTTCAGGGACATATTGTCCATTGTTGTTGATAGGAGAAATAACAAAACACAAAAGTGCAGGTAGCAAATATGTAAGAGTGTCGTACATTGAAGAATGTATTTGCATATTTTTGAAAGCCTTGCTGCTCAGCCATGATTTTTCTAATGTCGATGATGCATGCCTTGTAATATGCTCGAACTGTAACCCACTAGCGCCTTGTTGCATAAACATGGTAGAGGAGATTTCTGTTTCAGCTATTTTGGCATGTAATGGTTCTTGAACATTGAAGCCCAACAATATTTAGCTTCTGAAATCAGCACGTTCTACGTACTTTATGATCTAATTTTTTCAGACCCTCTTCTCATATTTCAAAGATAACGATTGGTTGAAGATCCTCCTCATGCTATTGAGTGCAATTTTTTGTGTATGCTCATTTGTTTGAGTATCAACAACAACATGCAAGCAGACGTGTAGATTTGCGCATATATGATTTGAGGGTATGTGTGCCTTTTATTTTCATTATGTGCATGACTTTTACAATTGAATGCGAGTAAGTCTTATGCACATCTACATAAGGAAGATCCCGATTGGAATATGCAAGCACGGATTCTTGTGCACGGATTCCTATGCTTAAATCCACAACTGCACCCATATGGAGTTATAAGGAGTGCGATGATAAGCTTTGTCACAATTATAAGCGTAATGGTTGGAGGAAGGAAGGAAGGATGGAAGAGGTTGAGAGGAGATCATAAACCCAAGGGACTATTGCCAAGAGTATAGCTAGGACCATAAAGGTGGGGAGAAAAGTGCCATTGGATGAATTTGACCCTAAGGGAACCTAGGGAATAGGTTAGCAAAACACATTGGGATCTACTCCTCCAACTACATTCATTTCGACAATCCCAATAGAGATTGAAGAGGTGAAGTATTTGCATGCAATTATGAGCTCAAAGTAGAAACTATTGCGAGAGACAAGAACATGGGCAAGGTATAGTTACACGTGGTTGGGGTAGAGGGAAAGAGAGGGTTAGGTGAGAGTAAGTGAGGGAACTGGAAAAAAGAAGGTGTATGCGTAAGAGTGCTGTGTGTGAATTAAGTGAAAGTGTGTATGTGCATGCATGTGTGAAGTAGGTGTGTGAAAAAAAGGGGAAGTATGTGGAAAGGTGTTCATGTATGAATGTGTGTGTACACAGGTATGCATAACGGAAGTGAGTAGTGAGACAAAGGGCAAAAAGGGGATAGGAGTGTGTATGTGAGAAAAGAAAAGACAGTGTAGGGGTGTGCACGACAAAGAGAGGGATTATAGGGACATGTGAGTGGAAGGCGTACGAGGTAGTGCATGAGCAAGGAAGCTATCACTTTGAGAGACAATTGTAAACTCCTAGCAACACAGTTGGGCCACTCCAAAGAAGTTTGTACAACATACGATTAGATATAGGTACTTTTGTCGTGGGCATACGAGGCCTTACATTTTGGTGCGTTTGCTGGGAAAAGCTTGGCACGTCTCTATAAGAGAGTGCCATAGGTTCGCCTAGTGCCACATGTTGGCCGAGCTTGCAGACTCCAGATCTAGTACTGAGCAAGGGCAGCTCATTCTCAGGAGGAACACAAACGCAAAGAGAGGAACGCGCTCAGAGAAGAGCCATTGAAAGAGAAAGGAAGAGGTGGCAGTCGCAAGGTGAGTTGACCTTGAATAGCTCGAAGAAATCTGCCAAAAATGTGTACTCCCATAGGAGAGTCGCGAATCAAGTGCAAATGTTTGAAGGAGGGATCCTGAGGCCGCGTGCACTAAATTTCTGGGATCGAAGTGATATTGAGTCCCACACCTCTGTTCGAAATGGTTCAGCGGATTTCGGTTCATTTGGGGGACTTCACCAAGTTCTCAGGTGCTTGGGACAAGGATCCAGATAGTTTTATCCAACTATTTGAGGTTACTTGTGAGGCCAATGAGGTAGTTGACCAGGGTCAAAGATTGAGGATTTTTTCGGCTACTCTCCGAGATGAGGCAGCCAATTGGTATGGGAATCTGACACCACAAGAGGGTGGAACTTATCAGATGCTGAAGGAAGCCTTCTTGGCAAAGTTTTGACGACAAGGCTTCCAAGATAGATTGGCCCAACAGATGGATTATTTGCGACAAGGAGTCAATGAAAGCATCAATAACTACATTCAGAGAATGGAAACCTTGGTAAGAAAGATGGGCGCGAATGCCTCATCAATGCACTTTGTGGATGCTTACCAGGCCAAGAAGGCGCACAAAGAGCCAACTGTGGCGGTAGTCACAAGTACTCAAGAGTATTTGAAGAAAAATCCAGAAGGTGAAAGCGAAAAAGTGAGCCAGGAGAAGACACCTGAACATGGAGAGGTAGAAAACCAAGTTGGAGGATTTGTTGAACAGGAAGAGTTTGAGGATGGGGAAGAAGTTGAGGTCCTTCCACCAGTGACGAAGGAGTTTGTGCCAGGAATAGCACCCTTCCCTGAAAGATTAAGGGTTCCAAAGTGTAAGAAGGAAAGACAAAGTTCAGAAGAAGTTGACATCGTAAAACTATTGGCTGACATGGATGTCACGTTGGACATTGGCACATTGCTTAAATGTTCACCTATATATAAGAAACAATTCTACCACGAATATATCAAGAAGCCGAGGAAAGTTCGAGATAAAAAGAGACAAGAAACAGATGTCCAAGGAATCATTCAAAGTATTGGGACGCAAATTGATTCGAATGCTCCAGCTGTGATAGTGAAGATTAAAGGGTATGCAATCTCTAGTGCTCAGTTAGATAGTGGAGCCGCAGTCAACTTAATGACTGAGTACATGATGAAAGCTTTGGGCCTCAACCACATGGAAGAAACTCCAATGTCCTTGAGGATGGCAGATCAAATGCAAGTGAAGCCTGCGGGTCTTTTGAAGAGTGTAAGCACAATTGTGGGGGGTCTAGAATTTAAAGTCGATTATCTGATAGTAAGACTAAGGACCTCAGAGGCCACTTTCTCGATCTTACTCAGATGGCCATGGCTTATGCAAGCCAACTGTGTGCATGACTGGCGCACATGTTTCATTTCAATAGGGCCAAAGTCTGATAGGATTCAAATCCAAGTATCTCCAAACTTGACCGACAAGAAGAAGACAATAATAGTCGATGAGATGGAAAAGAAAGCAAAGGAGAAAGTAAGGCAAGAGATGGCATGAGCTAGGTTTTCTTTGAACACGGATACCTACAAGAACCTGCTTCAAGACGGGTTCAACTTGCAGCTCTCCAAGAATCAAGACATGAAGATGGGAGAATATCAAAATCCATTGCTATATAAAGACAATTCTCATCAGGAACTGCTAGGATGGTTGGCAAGTACAGGCGAGGCTGAGTGCTATACAATGCACATCGACCCGGTGGAGAAAGAGAAGAAAATGAGCCAGGTGGTGGATCCTCATGCAAGGAGGGAAAACTCTCTGCTCTTTTGGAACTCGTAATTGAGGATATGATCAAAAGTTGACAAGGAACCAAGACAGTCAGCTGTCGTCTAGTACCAGGAGAGTACATGATGCCATGACCAAGGGTACATGCAAAGGAGAACACGAGGGCAAAGGTAGATTTGGGAGAGAAAAGTGGTGTGTGGTTCTAGTAAGGAATTAGTTGATCGAAAGGAGAACCTCTTGGAAGGAAGAGATAAGGAGAAGCAAGATGGTGGTAAAGAGAGGATTTTCAGACATGAAGGATTGGAGAAAGAACATGCATTAGGAAATGCACCAGAAAAGAGTACAATGAGTAATGTGCTTCATGCAAAGAAGACGTGTAAGAATGGAGACGGCCTAAAGGAGTTAGGATTGACTCATGCCGAGCATGCGAGAGTTATTCGAACGAGGTTTGATTGGATTAGATGTCAGGATAGCGAGCAGAACGTACAAGGATCGATAGGTGAATGTGCATGGAAAGGACTTCGAGTGAGCCGTTGGATGATGAAACTTTTTTGGGTGATTTGGGTGTTCTTATGAGAGATGTGGGGTTGGATACAAGAACAAAGCGAGAACGCCTTTATCTACTTTTTCATTCAATTTACCTTCTGTTTGCAGGAATTACAGAAACTGGTAAACCAAGTGTGTTACTATGCAGGATCACTGAGGACTAGGCGATTGATGGCTGATCAAGTATACCAGAGCGCTCTGTTCGACCTTGTCGTATATTTTTCAGATCAAGCGTTAGAAAGCATGGAGATATTGGCTGAGAGCTTGCGGACAAACTATGACATGGAGGAGGCACACTGGCTTGTACGCTTTTGGAATCAAGGTATGGACATTGAATTTCCATTTCCCCAATTCGAAGCGTATCTACTTAGTTGGGCTGGATATGCCAAGGATCGATACTTCTACTACGACAGCACAATGGAATTGCCTAACGAGGTAAATGATATCTATTGGGCTTGGGCAGATCTCTTGACGATAGGTAGTGATGACGGAGCTCTTGAAGTTGAGCCTGACTCGCCCTAGGGAAGTCATCGGGATGCGAGTATGAGGTGAGGCTATATAACAATCCAGGAGACCCACATTCTAGATCATCTAAGGATAGGTATATGAGGGACCAAGGCATAGCCGGTTGTACTTGCCTAGTGAAAAGTCAAATCGATGACACATATGTAGTATCTGTAACTAAGAGAGTGGGGGTAAAGAGATGGTTGATCTGTCAAAGGCTAGAGTGTGAACGTTTGTATGCATGTGTGGGAAAAGTGGGGAACATCCCTTTCTTCCTCTCCCTAATTCTCAGGACTAGGGTATTAATTTAAAAAAGAAACACTTTGTGTTGTTGTGATTGTACCCAACGCGCTATGGTGGGCTAGTAGGTGGGTGGAGTAATCCTAGCCGGGTGGTTAGGACCACGAGCCGCAGCTAGTTTCGCCATAGGCTTGGGATGTATATATTTGTGCCTTAGCTATGCGCCATAACAGGTTGGTAGGTAGGTGGAGCCATTGTGGCCGGGCGGTCACGACCACGGTCACATCCAGATTCGTTATGGGCTAGCTTTCTATGTTATTTGTTGTCATTATGTGGTTGTGTGTTGTGCGCTGCGTTGCATTGGTAGATGGGTGGGATCAACCTGGTCGGGTGGTCAGGGCCACGAGTCGCATCCAATGTCAATGTAGGCCAATGTGTGAATATAAATAAAATTAACATATGAAATTATTCCCCACTCCTGAGGGGGAGAGAGAGACAGGAGAGGGCGATGATTGCCTGGAATGGAACATTATTTGCTTGTGTAATTGGTATATGGTGGCTTGCGACAGATCAGCTCACCTTGAATCAACATTCTCAAAGGCACGGATACTGTATATGTACTTATGGATGAGACCTTTAGCAAGGTAATGCAACGGCCTTGCTTTATAACTTGTGTGCTCTATCCAAGGGTTTTCCAGTGTGTGGGACACTCCAAGGTTTTTATGTAGGTCTTGGTTTGTACTCGGGTCTCGATGGCTTTTATAGGACGACGATGGGGATTCTTTGGGATTGTCTAGTCATGGAATATTTGTACATAGTGAATAGTAGGTGCAATAAAGGGGTATGCATTTTGGGTACCTCGCATCTCCTGTTGGATTCATTTCCGTTGTTGTTGTTTATTTCGGAACTTTCGTTTCTGGTTTCTCGCTATAGTTGTATGTGTAAGACATGGAAAGGTATGAATGGGTTATTTTGGTTGAGACTATTTTCATAATGGAATGCATGAGCAATTTGATGCATGTTGGAAGTGGAGTTGCATATATGTGCATGTTTTTGGATCATTTTGTAAGCGAATGATTTGTATGTATTCATGAGTGATTTTTTTTTAGCACTAATAGCTTCAATGAGTGCAGGTCCAGTGGAAGTGATGGCTCGATGAAAGGTATGCAAACAAGTAGTAAACTGACATGTTCATAGCTGTTTGGATTATATTGCAGCAAGGAGGGCTCATTGAGGACGACTTCGCACATAAGTGAAGGGGAGTATGTTAGCTCATGAATTGGTTGATTGTTTATGCACTAATATGCTTTTGGGGTGTAGAATACATGTTTGATCGCAAGTACCTTGAAGGGAAAGTGGGTGTTATGACGAAGAGAAGCACTAGGATGTAGTGCTAAAAGGAAGCAGATGTTTCTTTGAATGAGAAGTTGGGGCTCAATGAAGCAAGTGAATGCAAGTACCTAAAACAAAATACTTGTGTCAATGGAGCACATTCTCACTTGAACTTGCAGCTGTTGTTTAAGGCATTGAATTTATTTGGGTTTATTGAGAAAAATATCCAAGGGTTGTTGAATTGCTCTGTGGAAGCTCTTTTAAAGCTCTTGTTCTTGAAAGTTCTGATCCTCAAGATGTTTTTGATGCCAGAGACGTCATTGCCTTCGCAATTTATGAGAATTAGTTGATTGGATTCTTGCTCATATCAACATTGTCTTGAAACCAAAGACATTAGATCCGGATTCCTTGTTCATCACCGTTGTGGATATGCTAGCACCAAGGGTCGTCAAGGGAGGGCATGGAGGTTTGCTGGCAAACTATGCTCAAGAGCATCGGCAGCTATAGTTGCATTACTGGTTCTCCATTCAATGATGGAAACATTAACTTCTTTGAATATGAGTTGCTCCCTTTCCTTGTCAGTCATGAAGCAGGAAATGTTCAGGAGCTTGAGTCAAGTTTCAAGTAGAACTTGGAGAGACTCTTAACTGGGAGTACATGATACAAACAGTCTTTATCATGTAATGACTTACTCATAGTGTGTCATACATTTGGAGAAGTTACATGTGTTAGACGGCCGCCGAATAAGGACAAATGTACTAGGACAAGCGTCTTAAATGTAAAAGAACCTTTCGAGAAACGCGCAGGTAACTAAAGATTTGCACACCCTTGTAAAAAAATCTTCTATATAAGGCAATGAGAAAAGAGTGGCCGAGAGCCCGTTTGGGGAATTGTAAGCGTACTGTTTAAAGTATGTATGTCATTGAGAAGATTGAACTCGACTCTGTTCTGTTCTGCTCTGTTCTGTACTCCGTCTAGTCGTTTATTCACACTGTAGCGCAGAGTTACGGATCTGTTCGGTAATGGTTGAGTGTGTCTCTGAGTATTGTTAAGTTGCAGTGTGTTGTTTGTCAGTCTGTATGCTGAACGAGGGAATGTGAAAAGCAGTCCCGAACTGTCTGCGTGTTAAACATTGATTGTAAGTGACCAAGTTCGATACAGTAGTCTGCATTCACTGTTGATTCCGATCATAGGGAGACTAGTATCTGTAATGGTCGAGGTGCGAGTAGGACACTGTTAAACCTGCGACTAGTCGATTGTTGTTAGGGGACTTGTTGCTCGAGTTGGGCATACGGTGAGTTTGCATAACTTCAGGGTATAGATGTCTGTTTGGTATACCTGTCTGTTCTGAAGAAGTGCGTATTAGGTGATCTTTGTTTACTGAAGTATTGGATACAAGTAACCGGACTACTGCTCAGATAGCTATAGCAAGATCAGTTCGGAAAGTCTAAGTCCAATATGCCGAACAATTATCAGTTGTTCAGAATTGAGTACTGAGCTAAGACACGAGAGAGTATCTATGCTTATGTAAGAAGCTCGGAAAATAGTACAGGGCCTCTGTCTAACAGACCATTACCACTCCCAAGAACCCACGTGGCTAAGAGTTAATTTACTTTTAATTATCACGGTAGTAGTAATCAGATCAACCAGCTAACCTCCATACGGAAGAGTAGAAAGTTGGAGATGTCCAACATTCTAAAGTATTCAGAGTACGAAATCAGAGTCTGTAGCCTCTAACGGCTAACATTTGGCGCCGTCTGTGGGAAAGTGGCATCAGACTGCCAGTTACCTATGAGAAAGTGGCATTAGAGTTCCAGCTGTTTGTCAGAATCAAACATCACGTTTATCGTTCGATTGACTGATGGTAGCAACAGAGCCAAATTGTTGCCAACTGCTCAGATAGTGCTACTGCGCAATGATACATGCCGGTTACTGGGTCTGGCAAAATGTATCCTAAGAACCATAAGGCTGGAACACGTAAAGTACTAAAGACAGACCTAGTAGAAGAAGGTATGACGCGGTCTGACCCAGTGGTCAAGCAAGTTAAGGACGTTAGAATTAATTCCGATCATATTCCGGTGGAACGATCAACGCCTTTGGTACATTTTGGTGATACTTTGACCCAGCCTATCGAAGATATAGTAATTCCCGAATCTACCAAGACGCCGTTGGAAACCAGTTTAACAATCTTGGATCAAGATTCAGAATTATCCACGATCAGAAACACTCTAGGAAAAGAGATCGGTAAAAGCGGAAAAACACTGCATTCTAGCACAATTTCAGTTCATTCTGGTGATATTCCGGTGATAGAAACACCAACTGTCGGCCAAGGCTTAGCATTTTTTTGCGGAATCCTCAGCCCAACCAGCGTGCTTGGAAGAAAGATTTCGGATATTGGATATCCAGAAGGAAGGAAAACTGTTCGAAGCGGAAATCCGATGCATTCTAAGTAAAAACAGCACACCGGAAGGCACACCATCCGGCGATACAAGTTTCCATAGTTCATCCAATCAACTTCAAGATACAGAAGGAGGGCCTAATATACTCACAATGAACGGACAAGAACAGCAACAACAGTTATGTCAGCCAAGGCCGCCTCCAACAGGAGTAACATACACGAAATTCGGTGGATTCCCAGGAGATGATCCGGACGCTCACGTACGTACTTTCGAAATAAGTTATGCAGTTCTTAACCATCCACCGGATCAGGCATATAAGGCCATTGTTTTTCAATCTACACTGGTCAACGAAGCAGCTAGATGGCTTACGGAATACGATATTAATCATTTCGGTACCTATGATGCAGTACGAGACACCTTTCTGCAACGATTCAGGCTAAAGAAGAATCCCGTTGAAATCTTTGATTATTTACAGAACAACCGACAGAAGGCAAATCAGTCTGTCCAGGAGTATGCTACACTCTTTACAACACACTTACGATAGATACCACAGGCCCACGCTAACTTACCTGATGATGTCATCACTCAGTGGTTCATCAATGGCTTAACTCCCCAACTGAAGCAGATCATGATCATAAGATGTGTCGGAGCTATGATGCTGGATGCCGTCATTGCCATGGCTCTGCAACTGGAATCCAAAGTCGGTGGATTTACAGAAGATCTTGAGTGGTTAAAAACAAACAAAAATATGGCTGAAGATATAACTAGACAAGTATACTACGTCACATGCAAAAATTCAGGTCATATTAGTGCCAATTGTGCACTAAATCAAACGTTTTGCGCTATCTGCAACACTGCCGGACACACCACCGGAAACTGTGTCTACAACGCCAGAGTACAGGGAACAGCAACGGTCAATGCAGTTATTCAAGAACAGGGATAACCAGCGAATCACTATGTGCCTCCACAACTGAGAAACAATCAACCACAGGGATATCGGAACTACCAAGGACAGAGGAACAACAATTATAATGCAAACCGTTGGCAGAACGGACCACCATCGGAAAATCCCAATTTACCACCGCCACGCTGTCATTTTTGTGGTGAATTTGGGCACATTAGAAGATTTTGCAAAGATGCAGTTGAATATGATCAAAGGAAGAAGGAGCAACAAAACCCAATGGCCAACATGGTACAAATCACACCGGTAGAAACACAGACTGCTACAGTCCAGACCCGATCCGGTAAACAACTGCAGTCGGCAGCAGAAATATTCGAACCTGGGATACGAGAACAACATAGGATGTATAACAAGGCTAGTCACTGGACCGCAACAGAACCACCAGTGTTCCCAGAACCTATTCCGGTGACTCAGGCCTCGTCGACAAAGGAAGGAACACAACAAAAGGAAGCAGCAGCGGAGCCATCATCAGCAGTAGACATAACAGCAGATACTTCTGCATCAGCAGAGACCTCAAGTTCAAAGGAGCAGGACAACCAATCGCAACAGGCCTGGGAAATTTTATCCAAGGCATCTATCATCCTGCCTCTAGGCCAACTACTGGCATTAGTACCTAGAATTTGACAACAACTCCAACAACAGTTCAGTCCGGTACCTTCTTGTATTCCGGCAACAACAGCAGTGCAACTAGAACCTGATTCTACGGTTGATCATTCAGTTCCCTTGATTACAGTATGGTATAAGAATCATAAAATTACGCAGGTATTGATTGATGGAGGCTCTGGTGTTAACATTGCGAGTACAGCCTTATGCAAAAGGTTAGGATGGACCGAAATCGAACCAGCTCAATTTTTTGTCAGAATGGCAGATCAATCTAGAGTCCATCCCGTAGGACTTGTGCGGAATGTACCCATTACTTTACAAGGTACGACCTTCAAAATGAACTTTGTTATACTAGATCTGCCGGAATCCACTTTGGATTACAACCTTCTGTTCGGCCGACCTTGGCTGAAGCATGCGAAGGTAATACAGGACTGGTCTGCACAAGAGCTTACGTTCAAAGATGCCAACCATAGATATGTGGTAAAATTAGATGCTATACAACCTTGCAAACTTCACGCCATACCATATTTTGCTGAACCAGTCCACATGTTAGATGGACTATCAGATGATGAAGAAGAGGAATTTCTGAAGAATAACGTTGATTTAATGTCTTTAGGGACTGTTGATCTGCAGTCCGTTATAGATAACTGGAACACTTCAGTTTGCACAATAGTACCTATCACCGAAAAAGCTAAGCAGGAAGATACTGTCCCAACACATGACAATGAATTACAATCGCTGTTCAAGTCAACAGACGATACAGAGAAACCGCAACAGTTTTCTGTCTCCGAAGACCAGTTGACCACGTACAATCTAGGAGACGAAGATCATCCGCGACTTGTAAAGATAAGGCAAAACTTACCGGAATCATTTAAAACTGACTTGATTCGACTTCTTCGCGAATTCTCAGACGTCTTTGCATGGGATTACAAAGATATGAAAGGATTAGATCCGCGCATCTATCAGCACAGAGTCATGTTGAAGCCTGAAGCTAAACCGAATAAGCAGCCCAGCTACCCGATGAATCCCAATTATGCATCACAGGTAAAAGCTGAACTTGATAGATTATTAAAGGTCGGATTCATCGTACCAGTGGAGCATGCTGAATGGATCTCACCAATTGTGATTGTGCCAAAGAAAAATAAGCAACTGCGAATCTGCGTGGATTACCGAAAATTGAATGCAGCAACCATACCAGACCCTTTCCCGATCCCCTTCTTGGATACCATGCTCGATAGGATAGCAGGATATGAAATGTATTCATTCTTAGATGGATACAGTGGTTACAATCAGGTTAGAATGGCTGAAGAAGATATACCAAAAACTGCCTTCATTACCAATTGGGGTGTCTTTGCTTGCACTGTAATGTGGTTTGGATTAAGAAATGCACCAAGCACCTTTCAGTGATGTATGCAGGAGATTTTCTCTCCTTATCTCACTTCGTTTATGCAAGTATATCTCGATGACTTCTCGATTTTTGGGAAGATGATGGCACATTTGCTTCATCTACGATGCTGTTTTCAAAAGTGCCGAGAGTACAGACTCTGCCTTAACCCAAACAAATCTGTGTTTGCCGTTTCATGTGGCAAACTACTTGGTCATATTGTATCTGCCCAAGGTATCCGAGTAGACCTAGATAAGATTTCAGCAATTTTAGAAGCCCCAGTACCCGCTACTCCAAAAGAAGTAATGCGTTTCATGGGTCAAGTACGGTGGCATGGCAGACACTTACGGTGGCTTGCTCATCTGGCTGTACCACTGAACAGACTAATCACCAAAACTCCCCGACAGTTCGAATGGACTCAAGAATGCCAAACCACATTTGATCGACTCAAGTATTTATTGACGCAGGTACCAATCTTATAACCACCGGACTGGGATAATCCGTTCCATGTTTTTGTCAACACTTCAGATATTGCGATTGGCAGTGTTCTGATGCAGCAAACAAATAAGTGGTTTCGCCCCGTTTATTATGCCAGCAGAAGGCTTGCACCTGCAGAAAAGAACTATTCTACCACCGAAAGAGAATGTCTAGGACTGATTTACTCGATCAAAAAGTTCAGATATTATCTACTAGGCCGGAAATTCACCTTCCATGTGGATCATGCTGCTCTCGTCTATCTAGTAAGACAGCAACATTTAGGTGGACGATTAGCACGATGGGTGCTGCTCTTGCAGGAATTCGATTATGAAGTCATTCACCGACCCGGAAATGCACATGCCTTAGCAGATTTCTTATCTCGTCTAGATTCCAGTGAAGTTCCGATAGGCATAGATGACACGACTCCAGCGATCTATAGTTCTGAGCCACTAACCAATGAGACTGCCGAATCACAAGCACCACCTACATATTATGATCAGATTCTAACTTTTCTCACCGAAGGATGCTTTCCATCCTAGACAACCAAACCAGTCCGAAGGAAAATTGCAATCTTTAGTCGCCGATTCCGGTTAGTTGCTGGAGAACTATATTATGTAGATCACAGCGGAATCCTACTTCGCTGTGTCCCTCCGCATGAAATTAACTCAGTCATCACGATGGCTCACTCGACCCCTACTGGTGGTCACTTTGCCACAGATTTGACTCACCGAAAAATTCTGCAAGGAGGTCTCTGGTGGCCAACTATGTACAGAGATGTAGCCCAATTTGTCAAACAATGCGATAACTGTCAAAGGTCTGGACAACCACTGCAACGACACTTCTTTCCCTTGCAACCTATTATGCCACTCGAACCATTTCAGAAATGGGGATTAGATTTTATCGGTCCAATCACACCTCCAGCAGTCTTCAGTAACAACAGATACATACTAACCTGTACAGACTACACAACGAGATGGGTAGAAGCTTGGGCTTTACGGTCTGCTACAGCGGTTGCAGTAGCAAAATGTCTGCTAAATGATGTCTTCCCACGATTTGGCTTACCACTCGAATTGGTGACAGATCAAGGTACTCACTTTGTAAATCAATTAATGAAGGCACTCACCCAATCATTCCAGGTGACACACAAACTCAGCTCTCCGTATTACCCTTGTGCCAATGGTTTGGCCGAAAGTACAAACAAATCACTGTTGAATATCCTCCGAAAACTAATCATGGAAGCACCGGAAAGATGGGATCAACTACTACCTGCAGTATTATGGGCATATCGAACTATATATAAGGTAACAACAGGCTTGACACCTTTCAAACTAGCTTATGGCTTAGAAGCAATAGCACCCCTGGAAGTAGTCATCCCAAGTCTGCGTGTAGCAATCACTCAGAAGATGCTACCGGAAGATTCGCTGATAGCACGAATGGACGCACTCAGAGAACTTGATGAGCACCGATGGCTCAGCTTTTTACCATGCGCGAAGTACAACTAAGGCAAGCCAAGACACACGATCGATATTTGAAAACTCCAATCTTTTCGGTAGGTCAGCTCGTACTCTTCTACAACGCAAAGTCGGATAGAGCAGCAGGAAAGTTCAAACTACGATGGTTCGGCCCTTTCAAAATCTCAGAACAAGTCGGTCCGGTGACTTTTCGGTTGACTACGTTGACTAGGAATCCACTCCCAAAAGTAATCAATGGGTCGAAGCTGCGGCCATATCATCATGCCACTAGCCCGCATTAAATTTTTCGGCGGTGGACCGCGTTTTGTTTAATCTTTCCTTGTTTTCTTTCTTTTTTTTATAAATAGCCGTGCTTTGAAAAATCTTTATGTTACCAGCCGCCCCCTTACCAGTCACTCAAGCACGCAGGCCAGCATGCAAACAATATCATTCCGCACCGCACAATGATACCCACCCCGTTCCCCTCCCCACCGTATTGTTCCTATTTAACCCTTTCGGCAGCGCCAAAAATCGCTCTGTGTTGAGTGTTAGTGTTCTGTGCGACCCCTTGCGCTCTGTATTTGTGCTCTTAGTCTGTCTCAAGCAAACGCCATGGAAGTGCTAGCCAACTATGCTGCCTTCCGCGATGGTATCCCTACCGAGGTAGGTGAATACCTGCGTTGCAGAGGGTTGGCCAACTTCGCTGAGTTGCCTTGGCACTCAGTGGAAGCCCATCCCTTCTTCGCGCAAATCATCTCTGCCATTGCCCAGTCCCCCGCCACCGAACGCCAATGGGTTTTCCCTTTGCTACCCTCCCGAACTATCATCACCTTCCCAGCCTTTTCTGAAGCTTTCCGCCTCACCCCGCAAGGCCGAGAAAATGGCCCCAGTATCCCCCTCGCCCGCATGGCCGAACTATTCCCCCGCTCTTCCTCCAACGAGTACGCTATTCTCTGCCGTCCTGAACCCGAACGATCCGCCCTGCAATTCTTAGTCGCCATACTCAATCTTCAGAAGCGCACCTATGGCATCTCACGCCCATTCTATTCCGCCCTAGATTTAGCTGCCCGAGAACCAGTCAATTTCGCCTCCTATTTTTTTCAGAGAATCCACAAAGAGTGCATAGCTATAGTAAAGCAGGTAAACAAAGGAAACACCCCACGCTCTCGCCTCCCCCATATCCTATCCTTCCTTTTTCCAGCCATTCTTGCCGCACAACCCCCACCCTGAGGTCCAATACTTAGGCACGAAGAATCAGTCCAACCACTCGACGACGATGAAGAAGAGGATGAGGAGATCAACCAACTCTTCCGCAATAAGAGAATCCGGATCAGCTCCTCAGAAAGCGAAGCACAAGGGTCCGCCGGAAAGGATCAGAACACCGATAAAGACAACGCGGAACAAGAAGAGACCTTTCACGACACAGCCACTTCCATACACGACGAATCAGCGGCCGACCAACACGACCAGCAGAATCAAACGACAACAGAAACAGTCTCAACCGAGGAAGCATCAGAGCGACTGAACGACGAGCAGCAAGTTGCTGACGAAGCACTCAACACCCTGTTGAAGGCCGTCAAATCCACCATCGCCCACACTACAGGTGAACACCAACCCATCAATCACATAAACAATACTGAATCTACTGTTCCTAGATCACCACCAATCAACCCTCTTCCCCCGCCAATTTTTGAATCCTCTTCATCCTCCCCCAATTATTCACCCCAGACATCCCCCCAAATCCACACCCAAACCTCCGCGCAACCACAACATCCCCTTCTCCTCTCCTCCGTTCCGGTCTTTTCCGAGCTTGCTACCATGGGCCAATTACTTATTTCCCTCTCTCAACAACTTCCAGTACAGCTTAGTGAGGTCACAAATACCATTCCGCAAGACCTCCAACACAAAGTCGACCTCCTGGAAGCCGACATCATCCCTCTCCAAGAAGAAATCGATGCCGTAAAAGCAGAGAATCATCAATTACAGACGCGATTAGCAAACCTCCAAGCACAGTTTTCGGCACAACAGGCCTTGATACAGCAAAGGGATGCAGCACTGGAGCAGCTTGCCGCCAAAGACCAGCTATTACACGCAGCGCACGAAGAAATCCGGGAATTGAAGACCGCACTACAGGAAAAAGAAGATATCAGCTCATCTCTCGAGGAATTGGTCGAAGAAAGGAAGGCCCAATTGCAGGAAACCATCCAGAAAAATCAGGACCAATAGAGAGAAGCAGAACAAGTCAAAGACGAGCTACGAAGAGCCCAAGAATGCGCGGAGGAGGTCAACCGAATGCTAAGACACCAATTAACTAGGGAAGCCAAATACCAAAAGGATCTAGCAAATGCTCGCAGAGAACGAGATGCATACTACAAAACTATCGAATTTCAGAACCAGCAACTCGAGCGACTAGATAACCAATTGCGAAATCAGAAGGATCGAGTCACTGATATGCAGAAGCAAGTCACCGAAATAAAGACATCCCGGGACGCTGCATTATCCAACGAATTCTATTTACAAGAGGCCTTCTTACAGACCCAGGCCAAAATTTTGTTAACCCAAGCCATAGCTATTAGCTCCGTTAGAACGGACGCTCAGTTATTAGAACCGACTACTTTAGTTCAGATGATAGAAACCATTAAAAAGAAAATCACCCGAACGTTTAGGCTCACCCGAAACATGTATTTAGAAGGACTCGTAGCAGAACCATAGGAACCTACGGGTTCGAGTCCACCGTGCGTGCCAGTGTTAGACGGCCGTCGAATAAGGACAAATGTACTAGGACAGGCATCTTAAATGTAAAAGAACCTTTCGGGAAACGCGCAGGTAACTAAAGATTCGCACACCCTTGTAAAAAAATCTTCTATATAAGGCAATGAGAAAAGAGTGGTCGAGAGCCCGTTTGGGGAATTGTAAGCGTATCTGTTTAAAGTATGTATGTCATTGAGAAGATTGAACTCGACTATGTTCTTTTCTGCTCTGTTTTGTACTCCGTCTAGTCGTTTATTCACACTGTAGCGCAGAGTTACGGATTGGTAGTCTTGTATTACGATTCTGTTCGGTAATGGTTGAGTGTGTCTCTGAGTATTGTTAAGTTGCAGTGTGTTGTTTGTCAGTCTGTATGCTGAACGAGGGAATGTGAAAAGCAGTCCCGAACTGTCTGCGTGTTAACATTGATTGTAAGTGACCAAGTTCGATACAGTAGTCTGCATTCACTGTTGATTCCGATCACAGGGAGACTAGTATCTGTAATGGTCGAGGTGCGAGTAGGACACTGTTAAACCTGCGACTAGTCGATTGTTGTTAGGGGACTTGTTGCTCGAGTTGGGCATACGGTGAGTTTGCATAACTTCAGGGTATAGATGTCTGTTTGGTATACTTGTCTGTTATGAAGAAGTGTGTATTAGGTGATCTTTGTTTACTGAAGTATTGGATACAAGTAACCGGACTACTGCTCAGATAGCTATAGCAGGATCAGTTCGGAAAGTCTAAGTCCAATACGCCGAACAATTATCAGTTGTTCAGAATTGAGTATTGAGCTAAGACACGAGAGAGTATCTATGCTTATGTAAGAAGCTGGGAAAATAGTACAGGGCCTCTGTCTAACAGACCCCTACCACTCCCAAGAACCCACGTGGCTAAGAGTTAATTTACTTTTAATTATCACGGTAGTAGTAATCAGATCAACCAGCTAACCTCCATACGGAAGAGTAGAGAGTCGGAGATGTCCAACATTCTAAAGTATTCGGAGTACGAAATCAGAGTCTGTAGCCTCTAACGGCTAACACATGCAATGGAATGTCCGTTTTACTTGTCAGAGGATTGGGCCATTTTTCGTTTTTGTTGCAGAAAGGAGGAGGTTTTTTTTCTTTTGATTTTTTGGCCACTACTGTCGAAGGCGACAGAGGAGTCCTCGCACCAGCACTGCTACTCCCTACAGCCCTGCCATCTATGGTGGTTTCTTTTGGCCATTTCTCATCAGTGAGAAGTGCGGACTCCATGTAGAGAGGCATGCAAGAGCGGGAGAGAAAGGGAAGGAGGGAGCCATTTTTGTCTCTCTCTCTGTTTTTGTTTTTGTGCAAGGGTCCGAACAGGAGAAGAAGGGGGGTCTCGTCGAGAGAACTGCTGGGCACTGATACCTTGAAGAGCAGCAACCGGGGGGGGGGGGGGTTTTCTGGTGCTGGTGAGCAGATCCTTGGGCGCTCAGCCGGAAGAGATTGAGAGAGATTTGGCATCAACAAGCATCAAAGCACTGTGGAGTTTTTCTCAGAGGAGGGGGGGCGACTCCTGATTGATGTGTGTAGAAGGCTCTGAGGAGGTGTCGGAGAGTAGAGGGCAGCGCTGGTGTCTTGGAGAAAGGGGGGTTTCTTCTGCTTCTTCCGTGTGTTTTTGGAGGCTCTTTTTGGGGTTGTCTACTTCTGGAGTGGCGGGGGCACGTACAACCAGAAGAGGAGGGAGTTCTTTTCCCGGGGGCTTCGCATCTGAGCTGTGCTGGTTCTGTGTGTTTTTGGGGCTACTGTCAACTAGAGGGTAAGGTTTTTCTTCCCGTACTGATTTCGAGGAAAGCTCTGAGGAGAAGGCCAGGAGCTCCGATTGAAAAGGGGAGCATTCAGAATTCGAAAGGCAATAGAAGTTCGGGGGGGGGGGGGGGGGGGGAAAGTGTGTCACTTCTTGGAGACAACGGAGTCGAAGGGAGTTTTTTGTGGCTTGCGTGCTGGACACACCCATATATCTCCAATGGAGGAGAGGGAGCTGGGCACATTCTGAGAGAGGACTGTCATGTTCTCAGGAGTCGAAGACAAAAAGGGGGGATGGAGCAACTCTGTCTCTCTCTCTCTGTGCTCGGCATAACAAAAACATAGATGTGTGAAGGGGGGGGGCTGTTTCTCCCATCTACTACGTGACAGAGGAGAAGAAAAGGATTGTGGACTGTTGGAGCTAAGGACGAGCAAGGGTGCATGTGCTGGGGGCTCTTTTTGCTTATTCTATGGGAGAAGGGGAGCAAAACTAGATATCTCTCAGTTAATGCTTCTTCATATAAACACGACAACAAAGTAGGGGAACCTCTGGCGAGGCAGATCGGGGAAACTGAAGGGGACTACAGGATATAAGAAGGGAAGATTTGGAGCCAAGGGGAGAGATATCACCACCTTGTCAAGACTACAAGGGATACTCACCACCTTCCACCTGCACAACCGTCAGCCCTTTGTCAACCTAGACTGAAGATGCAAGTGTACGGGGCAACGGCTAAAGAGGAGGAGACATGCTGAAGGAGAAGTGAAGTCGCTCCCAGGACATGCTAGAGATGGAGTACGAATTGCTGTAGCTTGGACTTGTAGAGATAAGACTTGATGCCACCACTCAAAGGCGAGATTCGGAGGAGATCTTGATCACGAAGGAAGTCGGAAATGTCGAGCAAGTAATAAATCTTTGAACAAGCTGATGTAACTTCATGGGAAGTGCGTGTGTGTCAGTGTAGTTGAAGAACTAGAGTTGAGTGCAGAGGAACAGCAAGAGAGAAGAGTGGTGGAGAGAGAAAAAAAAACATATGGTATTGAGACTACGTCATGGAGAATGCTTGCTTATGAAGCAAATGCATCAATCACTTATGAGCTTGGACTTCATTCATGCATTGTATTTTATCGCAACCCTTGTATGGACCACAATAAGTCTGGAATTTTAAACTATGCAAGTATTTGGGATGTCGTTTGCTTCTGTAGAGACTCTGTTGTATGTATTGAAAACTATATCAAACAGTTCAGGGACATATTGTCCATTGTTGTTGATAGGAGAAATAACAAAACACAAAAGTGCAGGTAGCAAATACGTAAGAGTGTCATACGTTGAAGAATGTATTTGCATATTTTTGAAAGCCTTGCTGCTCAGCCATGATTTTTCTAATATCGATGATGCATGCCTTGTAATAAGCTCGAACTGTAACCCACTAGCACCTTGTTGCATAAACATGGTAGAGGAGATTTCTGTTTCAGCTATTTTGGCATGTAATGGTTCTTGAACTTTGAAGCCCAACAATATTTAGCTTCTGAAATCAACACGTTCTACGTACTTTATGATCTAATTTTTCCGGACCCTCTTCTCATATTTCAAAGATAACGATTGGTTGAAGATCCTCCTCATGCTATTGAGTGCAATTTTTTGTGTATGCTCATTTGTTTGAGTATCAACAACAACATGCGAGCAGACGTGTAGATTTGTGCATATATGATTTGAGGGTATGTGTGCCTTTTATTTTCATTATGTGCATGACTTTTACAAATGAATGCGAGTAAGTCTTATGCACATCTGTTGTGTGCCCCTGCGGGGCTTCCTGCAAAGATATGTCTTCAGATATATTTTCTTTAGTGAAGCTTCTTCCTTGGTTTCCTTATTTTTTTCCTCTTGCTTGAATCTCCTTCCACACTTATCTTCCAATAACCCACCACGGCTACACCACCAAAGCCATCTTAGATTCAAGAGCCGGAGTAACCATCGCTACCACTGCTTTATGGAAATATTGGGTAAACCAGCATTAAGACCCACCAAGATGAAGCTACAAATGGCTCACAAACATATTGAGAAGCCATTGGGCTTACTAGAAGGCATATCTCTCACCACTTGTGGTGTGGAGTTTGAACATACTTTCGCCATTTGTGATTTTGGGAAAAATCATGCTTACGAGATGATACTAGGAAGACCACTCATGCGTCAATTGCAAATCGTACAAGATTGGGGAACTAATTCTTTGTACTTGCAACACTTAGGATTGACTACTAAAGTCAATCTTAAAGACTATTCCCATCAAGATGTACCCCCAATACAATGGAACACCATCCATAATACACAGGAAGAAATAGAGTCAGTACACTCATTGGAATCATACCCCTCATTGTTGCACGAGGATACTCATTTATGGATGTGTAAAGTAGCCAAACAAGAGGAAGAACAATTGGAAGCCAGGAACTTAGGCTCATAACAACATCCACGAACTCTTCAAGACCCAGCTTATGCACCTATAATATTTCCAGACAAGGAATTCAAGCCTCCGATTGGGTAGAAATCTTAGCTACGATGGACATAGCGGTGAATGAAGAAAAATGGACCCCTCACTGTGATGAGGATGGATATGACATTTCCATCATTATAATTGAACTTGTTGAGGAAGACTTTATCCTAGAAGAATGCACGAAAGTGACCCAAGAACTAGACGAATCAAGTGATGAGGACAATCATCATGGAACCCTTATGTTCCATAGAAGAAGAATATCTTTGTTTTGTTGAAGCCAAAACCCTTGAGGAAGAAAAGGAAAGTCAAATGGAACAACTTGAGCTACTACTAAAAGATACAGAGAGCAAGCAAAAGAAGAGAAAGAAATCACCTAAGACAGATGAAGAAGAAGAACCACTCATGAAAGTACCCGAGAACTTCAAGAAGTATGAAATAGAAGATAGAAGAATTATGGTACGGATGCCTAAAAGAAAAGCTGATGTTGGAGAAGTATATGGTAATCGAGAGAGAACAAAAAAAATCATAGTTACCATAGAAGGAGAAGAAGAAAAATGTACATACATAGGGCACCATTTGATGAATGAAGAAGAAGAAGAGTTAATTGCCCTATTGCAAGAATATCGAGATGTATTCTCTTGGAGTTACAAAGATTTGAAAGGAGTAGACCCGGATATATGCTCCCATAGGATTCCTATGACTCCAGATGCCAAACCTACAAAACAGAAACCATACACGTACAATGATAACTATGCTGCTAAGATTAAAGAAGAAATAGATTAATTGATAGAAGCAAGGCTCATTTATGAAATTGAGCATACCGAATGGGTATCCCCCATTGTGGTTGTGCCCAAGAAGAATGGAAATTTCACGTGTGTATTAACCTTAAAAAAATTAATGCCACCACAATTAGAGACAATTATCCTCTTCCTATCACAGAACACTTATTGGAAAGAGTTGCGAGCAAGGAAGTTTACAGCTTTTTGGATGGTTTCTCAACATAAGACAACTTTTTCCACAGAATGGGGCATATTTGCATTTCATGTGATGCCATTTGGGCTCACAAATGCAGCCGCCACTTTCCAATGACTTGCGTCATGTTTTTAAGGAATTCTTACGCAAGAATTTGGAAGTTTATCTTGATGATATATGTACTCATTCGGATATGAGGCAGACTCATATCCCAAAACTAAGGCAAGTATTTGACAAATGTCGAGAATATTAGGTTTGTCTGAACCTAGAGGTGTGTTTTCATGGTTAGACAACACAAAATTCTAGGACACATTGTGTCAAAGAACAACATTTTGACAGATGAAGAAAAGGTGAAAGTAATTGCAAACCTACCTAGGCCAAATAACTTTAAAGAGGTACACACTTTCATGGGTCATTGTGGTTACTACAGACGATTTATACACATGTATGCTATCATAGCCAAGCCTTTGTACTCTCTTTTGACCAAGTTTGAATGGACAGATGAATGTGAAAATTCATTCAATGAACTTAAATGACGCTTGTGCTCGACACCTATATTGACAACCCCAGATTGGAGCAAGCCATTCCACGTACATGTGGATGCATCAAACTATGCCATAGGATGTGTGTTGGCACAACCTACGAATGAAGGTAAAGTAGATCTCCCCATAGCTTACGCAAGTAGACAGTTGAATGCAGTAGAAAGAAACTACACCACTATAGAGCGAGAAGGGTTAGGAATGATTTACACGGTAAAGAAATTCAGGCATTACTTGTTGGTAAATAAGTTCAAGTTCTTCATGGATCATCAAGCATTATTGTACTTCATCAATAAGCCTTGTAATACTGGATGACTAATATGATGGTTTCTATTGCTCATGGAGTATGACTTTGAAGTAGTAGATTGGAAGGGAAAGACACACCTTAGAGCTGACCACCTCTCAAGATTAACTTCTGGAGAAGCTCCTCAAGGAATAGCATATGAATTACCCGATGCATATTTGTTTAACCTTGAGATAGCACCAAAATGGGCTAAGCCTATTGTCCCTATTCTCACATACTAGGATTAGGATCAAAGAAGGAGAAATCATCAAATCACAAAGATATCAAACAATAGCAGGAAGTATATATAAACAAGATAATCAGAAGGTTCTTGCTTGTTGTGTAGATGAATTAGAACATGCGAATTGGTTGTAATTAGCACATGTAGGTGCATTAAAGCAACATCATTCAAAACATAGTACATTGCAAACTCTGCATAGACTAGGAGTATATTGGCCTTCCATGGAAGCAGACGTCTATAAGTTGTGTAGAGAATGCCCTCTTTGTTGTGAAAGACCACCAGTAGAACATGCCACATTATATCATATGTCTCTCACACCAAAATGGAGTGAACATTTAGTGACATACTTGAGGACGGAAACATTCCCTCAAGGAATGACGTTAGCAAGACAACAAAGTCTAGAGCAGGAAGCTCAAGACTGTTCACTTATTGGCGACAATCTATACAAACGAGGACAAGATGGATACCTAAGAAAGTGTGTTCATGAGTACGATTATTTGAGCGTACTAGAGACTACACACCAAGGTGTCACAGGAGGTCATTTTGGCCCCGATAGGATAATCAAAGCCATACTCTTTGTAGGATTATGGTGGCCCACTCTTCACATGGATGCACATACCTATGTGTTGCAGAGCAAAGAAGAGCAAAGTTGCAGAGCAACATAAGGGGCCCAAAATTTTTTCGATTTGGACACTTTATTTTTATAGCATAGTCATTTTGTAATATATTTTCCGATGTAAATGCACTAGAGGAGTCCTCTAGATGCATACCCATAGAGATTTGTATCATTACCTTTATAAATTAGTAGGGAATTAGTCTTTTAGTCAATAAAGTGCTGGTATCTTGTGTGAAAGTACCAATTCCACGGCACAAGTATATAAGTCATTTTGTGACTCTTTGTAAGGACTTTTTTGCCATTGTGTGAATCAAGAGCACAGAATTTTGAATTTGTGTCTTGTCTCTGTATCTTCTTCCTTGTGAGCTTGCATGCATATGTGATGCTTGAAAAGAGTGCTTAGAAGTGTTATCTATCCATGAAAGTGCTTGTTTGTTGTTGGTAAGGTGTGTGTTAAGTGTAGGAAGTGCTGAAGCGTAGGAAGATCATTCATAGGGCTCAGTATTTTGCTCCTAACTTGAAGCAAGAGCATCAGAATCAAGTGAGAAGATACCATTGGATGCGTCTTCTTGATAGCTTTGAAAGGAACCCGCTATTTGCTACATTTAGATTTTGGAGCTAGGAGAAAAGCTCGATTTACTATGGACTGTTGTTCTAAGTGTCGTGACACCATAGCTGACCTTGAAAGCTTGAATGTGGTGGATTGATACTTGCATGTACCTTGTTAGACCTCATTTGCATTGACCATCATTTGAATGCATGTCCTCATACACTCGGCTAGGTTTTGATACTCCTTGGATTGATAATTAAAGCGTGAATTTCCATTATATGCACTTGAAGGGCATTGAGGTATAGTCTCTTTCTCCACAAGTCCCTAAGTCGATACTCAGGTACACATGTTTCTAGCACCATTGCCAAGGATGTCGAATTAAACCAACGCATTCGTGTGATGGTGAAAGCTCTTAGCATAGAAGTGAGTAGAGAAGTTGTGAAGTTCTCTTCTTTGGCAAAGTGTCGAGTGTTGCTGACCTCAAGTGTCGTGACATCTCCCAAGTATCGAGTGTGGCTGACCTCAGGTGTCACGACATCTCCCAAGTGTCGAGTGTCAATGATCTCAGGTGTCGAGTGTCGCTAACTGAGCAAGTGTCGTGTGTTGTTTGTAGACCCAATATCACGACACTTCCAAGGTATCATGTATCGAGTGTCGTTGGACATCTAGAGTAGTGATACTTACCAAGTATCGAGTGTCGTTTACTGATCAAGTGTTGTGTGTCGTGTCAGAAACCTTAAGTGATACCTCAGTCACGAGATTCCAAATTAAGAAAAAAATATACATATAATTCTACAGACTTTAAAGAGAGCACTGGGAGCTAAGGGATTTCCAAACTCAATTAGAGCTCTTAAGTGAATGAACTTAAGATCGGGAAGAATCCTAGGAGGCCGAAGAAATTTAGTCTCATCTGTAGGAAGTGTAGCCGAGCTGAGTACTCATTCGCATTATTCCGAAACCTCGAGTGAGTCTGAAGAGCAAACCATTATGGCCTCAGAAGACATGCATAGTTATGTACCAATAGCCCGTCTAATGTCTATCATTGAGGGAGAGTACCGCACCTCTTTAGAATATGTGAGCACCAATGAACATGACTTACCCATATATACAGATGGATTAAACAGATCAGTGACAAGGCTAAAGAAAGCCAGAGATGTTCACATAGTTCCTAGACTAGCAGTCAAGTATTTGGAAGATTCTACATTGATAAAAGGGGAATTATGTATGCAGTCATTGAACACCCAGAGAGCACCGATGAACAAAAGGAGGAAGATAATGGCCAACACCGTAACGAAGAGGAAGAAGAAGAGTAGGTATCTACCCCTAGAGGGAAGTCCATTGTAATTAGGGTTTGGAGAGGGGACCCAATTCCCCAAGATGATTCCTTAATGGATGTCTATTTGGTGAATGAAATGGAGTATTTACTTAGAACCAAATCTTCTTTATGGGAAGAAGTGACCAATCCAGTCACCATTTATGAGTTACAAGATCCTAGAAACCCTACTCATATTACGTATTTGGACAAGAATCAGAGAAGATACTGGCCCTTGATTGAATTGGAGAGAGCTAGGCTAAAATATCAGAGCATTGTTGTATTCCCACCTAGAGATCAAGCCACTACTTCTCAAAACCCCCATGGCACTATCAGCATTTAGGAGAGACGCAACAACAGAGCATTCTAGTTAGACCCCAAGTTCAGTTTGCTACACTTTGTAATAATCCCAACTATAGACCTCCTTCAAATGCAGAACCAAGAAATAGAATCCCTGTTCCTGAGAGACCACCAATAGAAAGAGAAGCATGCATACCAATAAGATGACCAGTTCTCCCAGTACTGCCAAGGCCACCCAAACCTAGAAGAAGACTGAGACCCATTCAAGTTGCCAAGTGCATGAGGAGTCATTATGATGGCTCTAGTGAACCATACAGCCATATTGCTGAATTCAAACAAGTAATAAGAGTTGAACAAGTAGAAGACTTCTTGATCCAATATGAATCATTTGTCCTAACCCTTACTGATACTGCCCTAGCATGGTTTTAACCTTTAGATCCTAATAATTTTCAAAACATGGAACAAGTGTATCCGGAATTGATTGAGGAATTTACCAAGACTGGAATCAAGAACAACTCTTCATCATTAATCCATAGTTTTAAATAGGCTCCTACGGAATCGGTAAGATTAGCAGTATGATTCAAGCAATATGTGGATAGATGTCCTATAGAAGAGAGGCCCACTCAAAACAAAATGGTCTCATTATTTTTGGAAGGATTAGTGAATGGGTCATTGAGATCATTAGTATATGTGAAGAGAGTCCAAAATTTGCAAGAATGTATGAAAGAGTGTATCGACCTAGAGGATAATCTCGTAGAAGACTTGAAAATATCTCAAGGCAGTGTTAAGAGTGAGGATAGTGTCAACAGTACTTCAAATCCCAGGAATAATGTGGAAGAGATAGCGGAGTTAGTGGCTAAGAAGCTGAATGTCTAAGGACAAAGGAATCATCCCAGCAATCCTATGAGAGTGCCTATGCTCAGGAGATGTGTCCACTGTGGAGGTGACCACCCTTCTCACATGTGCAATAGGGGAGTAGTGTTGAAAATCAAGTCTCAATCATGTAAAAAGGCTCAACCACAAGTTTTGCAAATGGACCAATAAAAAAAAGAGGGCCCAAAGTCATGGAATAAAGTGAGAAGCTCCACCAAACTCAATCAAATTCAAATCTCATCAAATAAGGCACCAAAAAGTGCACCTACATTGATTGGTGGGTGGTTAGCTAGATTGTAGGAAAAGTAAAACTCTATATAAGCATCATCCCACCTTTGTTTCTTGAGTTGTATGCATTCCACAAGTTTCCCACTTAGTTTAGTGAAGTCATAAACTCCAGCAAGTAGCCCCCTTGCTTGCTTACCTCATTTTCTCATGATTTTGCTCCTCTCTATCTAGAGGTGTAGTTAGGCTTTTCCAAATTTGATTGTACCAGATTGCAGAGCATTGTTTTCTCTCTTATTGTACTCATTTTCACTGATTTGAAGCTTCATTTGGTCTCTCATATTGTGCCCTAAAGTGTTCCAAAGTTTCAAGTTATTTGGCTTAGTGAGTTGTGAGAAATTGCCAACTTTGTGAAGGTATATCTCTGCACATAGGAGAAAGTGTTGCAAATAGGTAGCCTGTTTTACAGAGGGTGGTTCTCCTAGCTGGAATAATCATTTGGGATGATTTAAAGCTTGTCGGGTAGCTCTTATACTCTACTACAAGTATGAAAAAATTCATTATAAGTCGTACTCGTGTAGAGAAAAGTTCAGAAGAGTGAGCATATATCACTACTTGTGGACCTAGTGGAGGGTAGCCATCTTCCATTTTTGCATTGGAGTATTAGAATCATCCCCCATCAGTGGTATCAGAGCCATTTTCAAGGCTTGGATACATCATTGGCATCATATTGAAGAATTGAAGGGATCAAAACAACTCGTTGAAGCATACGGAGGACTCATCAAAGCAAGAAGACATCAAAAGGGGGCTACGTCGATTGAGATCTCAACTAGTCAAAGGTTAGCAAGAGAGAAGTTAACTAATGGTAATATCCACACCTTCTAAAGCATACAAACACTTGAGGAGAAGTAGAAGAGCATCTTAGAGCTCAGTATGGCTGAGTATAATGGACAAATAGAGAAGTTAGAGAAAGGCAATTATCAACCATGGAAATTTAGAGTTAGCAACTACCTTATGGGCAAAGGATTGTGGGGATTAGTGAGCGCCACGATGCCAATGCCTCATGTACATGATCCACCACTTCAAGGGCATGTCAAGACACTTGATGAATGGATAGAAAGGGATTGGAGAGTCATATTCATTCTATCCCAACATATAAGCAATAGCATGATAGGACATATACAAGACCTAGACACATCCAAGAAGGTTTGGGAGACCTTGGAGAGATTATACTCTTCATCAACCAAGGCAAGGAAGATTCAGCTCAAGAATGAGCTGAATAATCTTAATGAGCTAAATAATCTTAGGGAATCACCAAGTACTAACATAAATGAGTACATTTTGAAGGTTAAGGATCTTGCATATGCTTTAGGCTCAATTGGAAGCCCAATCGAAGACGATGATCTTGTTGCACACACTCTCAATGGCTTGAGAGAGGATGAAAGGTGGAAAGCATTCACCACTTTAGTTTATGTGAGGGATTCCTTACCAAAATTTGATCAATTAGTCACATTGATGGTTACCGAGGAGATGAACCAAGGAGGTTCACAATCAACGAGCAGCCAAGCCCAAGTTTTCTATGCAGGTAGAGGCAAAGGCAAAAGAGGTGGAAAAAACTCCCAAGGCAGAGGGAGAGGAAGGTCAAGCTCAAGCTCAAGCAACCAAGAAGGCTCCAACCAAAGCTATGGATCAAGAGGAAGAGGAAGGAGTAGAGGAAGAGGAGGAAGATCACATGGAAGAGAAGCATCCAATGGAGAATGCTACAATTGTGGAAAACCGGGCCATTATGCAAGAGATTGTTGGTCCAAAGGAGGAGGCAATCAAGGATACAAAAGGAACCAAGGTAATTATGCTAGTACTTCAGCAAATTCAGAAAATGAGAACTTGCTTATGATGTATGGTTCAAGTGAAAGAGTCAATTCAGATTTTACATGGTACATTGATAGTGGTTGTAGCAACCATATGAGTTGCAATAAAGATGTTTTCTTTAATTTAAATTCACCCATCACTCAAGGAAATGTAGAGACAGGGGATGAGACTGAGCACAAGATTACACATGTGGGAGATGTTGCATTGAATGGATCTCAAAGCTCCAAGGTGTTGAAGGATGTGTTGCATGTGCCAACCATCACAAAGAACTTGGTTTCGGTAGGTCAAATGGTTGAAAGAGGTTATGAGGTGAGGTTCAATGAGCAAGGATGTTTTGTTGAAGACCCCATGCAAGACTACAAGCTCATAGCAAAAGGAAAGAAGCAAGGAAGTCTCTTCACCATGGAGGTAAAGCTATCAACCCCTCACACTGTCTACTTGTCAATTGGAAATAAACAGATTGCAGAAATCGACTTATGGCATAAAAGAATTGGACACATAAAATTACAAAGGATGAAGGAAATGCAAAGGAAGGGCTTGGTGAGTGGTCTACCTGATCTTACATCTCAGAGTATGCAACATTTGTGCCATGCTTGTCAATTAGGAAAACAAAGCAGATTGCAATTCAAGAAGGGAGCACATGTGAGCAATGAAGTGTTGAATCTCATACACACAGATGTATGGGGACCTACAAGGGAGCCATCCATTGGAGGTAATAGATATTTTGTCACATTTATAGATGCTCATTCAAGGTTTTTTTGGATGTATTGCATGAAGTCAAAGTCAGAGGTGTTTTACCACCTCAAGAGGTTCAAAAACGTAGTGGAGAAGGAAATAGGGAAGTATATAAAGACTCTCAGATTGGATGGAGGGGGAGAGTATTTTTCAAATGAATTTTTATATTTTCTACATGACCATGGCATCAAAAGGAAATTCACTTGCAGGTATACACCTCAAAAAAATGGGGTGGCAGAAAGGAAGAATCGATACATAGCAAAAGTGGCTAGATCTTTGTTAAATGAAATGAATGTTCCTAACTCTTATTGGGCTGATGCAAAAAATATAGCCATATACATTATGAATAGGTGTCCAACCTTAGGAGTACATGGAGTTACACCTTATGAAGCTTGGTGTGGTAAGAAGCCCAACCTTTCACATCTCAAAGTATTTGGTTGTGTGTAATATGTTCAGATACCTCAAGAATTGAGACACAAGTTAGACCCGAAGGCAGATTGGTGTATATTTCTTGGATATTCTTCAGAGCAAAAGGGTTTTTGATGTTATAACCCTTGCATCAAAGAGCTTAAGGTATCTAGGGATGTAATATTTGATGAGTTGCTGCCTTGGTATGGTAGCAAAGATGTGTTATAAGTTGATGATGCATATGAAGTCGAAAAGAAGTTCAAAGAGCAACAACAAATCATGGAGATAAGTGGTCGAACCACTTCAAGCACACCATCAGAGGAGAGTACTACATCAGCTTGGCATGGAAGGACAAGGAATGAAGCTCATTCAAGTGAAGGAAGTAGCAAAGGAAAGGAAAAGGCAAATGACAAAGACCATCGATGGGTAGACATGGAATCTACAGGTGACGAAGATATGGAAAAATTAGAAACTCCAGATTTAAAGCATCTAAACCAAAGAGGAGGAGATTCCTACCACCTAATGGTGAGGTAAGGTCATCCAATAGGGTTAAGTACCATGTTCAAAGGTTAACTTATGATTCATTCATTGCAAGACACTATGCCTACATGAGTTAAGTTATAGCGTGTGAAGAACCTAACTTTTTTGAAGAAGCAAATAAGCATAGGGAATGGATTGAAACCATGGAGGAGGAAGTCAAAGCACTTGAAGAAAATGATAGTTGGTCATTGGTGCCAAGAACAAAGGACATGAAAGTCATTGGCAACAAATGGGTGTACAAGGTAAAGAGGCATGCAGATGGGAGCATCTCTAGGTATAAAGCAAGGCTGGTTGCCAAAGGTTTTGCTCAAACCTATGGCATAGACTTTGAGGAAACATTCATTCCAGTAGCTAAGATGTCCACCATTAAAAGTTTGATTGCAATTTCAGCCTCAAAAGGTTGGAAGATGTACCAGTTGGATGTGAAGAATGCGTTCCTAAATGGAGAGCTTGAAGAAGTAGTCTTCATGGACCAGCCCCAAGGCTTTGAAGATGAGAGGTTTCCCAATCATGTATGCAGGATAAAGAAGGCTCTTTATGGACTCAAGCAAGCCCCAAGAGCTTGGAACCAAAGACTTGTGGACTACTTGGTAAAATGTGGATACAATTAGAGTCATGCAGACCCATCACTCTTTGTGAAGAAGGAAGGTAGCAAAATTGTTTTCATTTGTATATATGGTGATGATTTGTTAATTATAGGGGAAGATGAAGCCAACATCAAGGACATGAACAGGAAGATTGGATGTGAGTTTAAAATCTCAGATTTAGGGATTTTAAGGTACTTCCTTGGGATTGAAGTACTATATAAAGAGGAAGGTATATACTTGATGCAAAGGAAATACATTCTTGATCTTTTGAAGAAGTTTGGCTTATGTGATTGCAAGCCCATTTCAAATCCATTAGAAGTAAATGTTAAACTAAGTGCTCATGAAGGTGAAGAAGTGAAGGATGTGACCATGTATAGGTCAATAATTGGTTCTCTCTTGTATGCTACTATGACAAGACCTGATATTGCACATGTAGTTGGAGTGTTATCTCAATTTTTGCAAGCACCGAGAGTACCTCATCTTGTTGCAGCCAAAAGGGTACTTAGGTACCTCAAAGGATTAGTGAATGAAGGTCTATATTATCCATTTGATGATGGATTAAATGTACAAGCTTATTGTGATGCTGATTGGGAAGGTTCCAAAGATGACAGGAGGAGCACTAGTGGATATGTTATCATGCTACGGAAGAAGTCCATCTCATGGATGTCAAAGAAACTACCAACTGTGGCTCTTTCATCGATCGAAGCTGAGTATAGAGGCTTAGCAAGTCTCATGTGAGCTTATGTGGCTCAAGAACTTGTTTGTTGACCTTGATTTGCAGGTTAAGCAAGCACCTATTTTCTATGACAACATAAGTAGCGTATGCTTGGCTCAAAATCTGGTGTTCCATGCAAGGTCGAAACATATAGAAGTGCATTACCACTTTATTCAAGAGAAGATCATGTCAAAGGATGTGAAGGTGGAGCATGTCAATACAAAGGACCAGTATGAAGATATGTTTACCAAAGCATTGGATGGAGTAAAGCTACAACACTTCAAGGCATGCATTGGAATGAAGGACCTAGGCATTGAGACTTGAGGGGGAGTGTTGAAAATCAAGTCTCAATCATGAAAAAAGGATCAACTACAAGTTTTGCAAGTGGAACAATAAAAAAAAGAGGGCCCAAAGTTGTGGAATAAAGTTAGAAGCTCCAACAAACTCAATCAAATTCAAATCTCATCGAATCAGCCACCATAAAGTGCACCTACACTGATTGGTGGGTGGTTAGCTAGATTGTAGGAAAAGTAAAACTCTATATAAGCATCATCCCACCTTTGTTTCTTGAGTTGTATGCATTCCACGAGTTTCCCACTTAGTTTAGTGAAGTCTTAAACTCCAGCAAGCAACCCCCTTGCTTACCTCATTTTCTCATGATTTTGCTCCTCTCTATCTAGAGGTCTAGTTAGGCTTTTCCAAATCTGATTGTACCAGATTGCAGAGCATTGTGCTCTCTCTCATTGTACTTGTTTTTACTGATTTCAAGCTTCATTTGGTCTCCCATATTGTGCCCTAAACTTTTCCAAAGTTTCAAGTTATTTGGTTGAGTGACTTGTGAGAAATTGCGAACTTTGTGAAGGTATATCTCTGCACATAGGCAGAGAGTGATTCAAAGAGGTAGCCTGTTTTGCAGAGGGTGTTCTCCTAGCTAGAATATCCATTTGGGATGATTTAAAGTTTGTTGGGTAGCTCATGTAGTCTACTACAAGTGTGCAAACTTTTAGTTTAAGTCTCTGTACTGGTGTAGAGAATAGTTTAGAATAGTGAGAAAATATCACTGCTTGTGGACCTAGTGGAGGGCAACCATCTTCCATTTTTGCATTGGGGTGTTAGAATCATCCCCCATCAAGTAGTCCCAACACCTCCTTATGCATACAATAGACCACCCATCGAGAGCCCTACTGATTATTATAGCATAGAAAAAAGGTACACAAATCACAGTATAGAGAATTATCCTTACAATCGACAACTAAGACCTGCACAACCACCCTTTAGGCCTTATGGATACCCCCCAAGAGATCAAGGAGGAGAAGCCTATAGATACCCCTCATACCAGCAGCAAGCACCTGCACCACGGATGTATGCATATCAAGGATACAATCAACCTCAACTAGTGGTAGGACAACAACCACCTCACTCTCAGAATGTTGTCTGAGTGAAAATTGCTCAAATTGAAGAGAATCATGAAAGAGCAATAGTACCAACCACCCCATTGGCTAGTACTAAGACTTACGACCCCCCTTATGACCTTAGTCAAGGAAATTATCCCACTTATGAGAACACTATAGTTGAGTACGGACAATCTTACGAACCATATACATCTGGATCTGAAGGATACGATAGCTCCTACGGATATGATCAAGACTATGCGTCACTAATGTACAGTGCTCCTAGAGCAACCATACCCCCACGGCCAATGAGTAGACCACCTGCCCCTAGAGGACCATGTTATAGATGCGAAGGTGATCACTTTATGAGAGAGTATACATTACCTAACCCACCACCACCTCAGAGAGTTTGGGAGGGTTACTGCAGTGATTGTGGTAAAGGACATCTCTTTAGAGTTTTCTGCAAGAATCCCAATAAAATCAATCCCAATGAGCATATCAATGTGATAGAAGTGATAGAGTCATCAGGGAGTGATAAGGAGTACACTCTGCCATTGAAAGCAATAATGAGGGCAAAAGCTAGAGACACTCCAGATAAACCCAAAGAAAATAATCACCCTGACAAAGAATTGCAGATTCTGAAGAGTGTGAGAAAAGTGCTAAAAGTAAATGAACCCAAAGATGGAAGAATCATAGAGAAAAGATAAAAGATAAGAAACTACAACAAAATTTGGAGAATGAGAATAATAAACCAAGCCAAGAAGAAAAACAAGAGTCTAAAGGAAACCCTAACAAGGAGGTAGAAAACCATAAACAACAAGAGGCAGGATCAGTTCTGGCTGATCCAATGCCACAAGAGTTAGCCATGTGGATTGAGGCATATCAAGCACGAATAAAAGCAAGACAAACCATTGAACAAAACGAAAGGGAATACCCAAGAGGTGACCTAGAGAAAGAAAGATTGGGGATATGTAAGAAGATAATTGAAGTGGCTCAGCAAACCTTAGAAATACCTATTCAGCCACTACCCAGCACAAGAATTGAAGGATCAGTTATCCCTGAAAAAGACGTGGAATGGCCTAGAGACTTGTGGGCAAGAGTCCAAGAAGATAGATGGAAGAAAACAGAAGGAATTGAACCTCCTTTTGAGGAGTTAGAAGCGGGAGGCGAGCTTGAAGTGTCAATGCATGAATTAAACTCAGACGGATTATTGCAACTTTATGACAACCAAGATCACAAAGATAGTGTGAATGTATTGCCAAACTATATGGGATAATTTAAACATAATTTTGAATTATATCATGTTTCCTCAATGAGGAGAAAGGAGTAGAACCCATCAGTTCAAACCTCTGACATAATACATCTTAAAAAAATAAAAATACCTTGTACTCTGACTTTGGAAGAACTCTTAAAAGTGAAGCCTCAGCTAAGAGAGAAGCTCACCAGCTAGTTAGAGACAAAGTCAGACAAAATCGAGATGCAAGATGAAGTAGCCACAGTTAGAATCCCAGTTGATAAAGTTGGAGATTTCAGCAAGGGAGATGAAGGAAACACATGCCTCCCTATCACTTACAGGGGTTATACCACTACAACCATATTAGATTCGAGAGTAGGAGTAGGAATTGCTACCAAGGAAATATGGGCGAAATGGGGAAAACTAGCTTTATGACCTACCAAAATGAAGACTCAAATGGCAGATGGGCACATAGAATGACCCCTAGGCTTATTGGAAAAAGTAGTATTTATCACTTGTGGAGTCGAATTCGAGCACACCTTAGCAATCTGTCAATTCGAAAAGGCTAGCAATTATGAGATGATACTTGGAAGGCCTTTCATGAGATAGATCAAGGTAGTGCAAGACTGGGGAAAAGACGCAGTATACTTGCAGCATGGGGGAACCACAACTAGAATAAACATCCATACTTATACATATCAAGATGCCCCCCCTGCAATGGAACCTGATACATAAGGAAGAATACAATCTATTGATTCATAGTGTAGGTTCGAGTAGCCAAACATGGATGAACGAAGATACTCACTTATGGATTTTCCAGGCAGCTAAAAGGGAAGAAGAAAGGAGGCAAGGATGATAGATAAGACAATGAGTATCTAGACCTGTAGAAGATCCTACTTACATGCCTCAAATATTTTTAGATGAAGAATTCGAACCCCATTATTGGATGGAGATTTTAGCCATGCTTGACGTATGTGTAAATGGAGAAGTAATAACCATGAATGAATGCATTGATGAGGAGGATATGATGTAAGCTTATACATGGTCGTCCTCCAAGAAGCAGATGAAGGAGAGGTAATTGAAAAAGAATGGAAGGAAGATTATGAGAGCATAGAAATGGAACTAGAAACTATTATTAAGGAAGAAAAGGAGAATCAGGAAGTAAGCATCGTGATGAATGAGTTAAATCAAGGAATAACACAAAGGGAAGAAAATGAACCAGATAGTCAAAATGAAAAAGAAGAAAACATATCTCAAGACCGATTCGAGGTACTCGAGCACTTCCAGAAATATGAGGTAGAGGAGGGGAATATTGCTATTTAGATGCCAAAACAGGAAGCACGACCAGGAATAGCATACGATAATAAAGAGCAGAACAAGAAGTTAGTAGTAGCTCTGGAGGAAGGAGAAGAGAGATGCACTTTTATAGGACATGATGTCTTGTTTGAGGAAGAACAAGAGTTAATACAACTCATAAGAGAATATAGAGATGTCTTTGCATGGACATATAAGGATTTAAAAGGTGTAGATCCTTCTATTTGTGCCCATAGAATCCCTATGATGACAAAAGACAAGCCCTCCAAACAAAGACCATACACTTATAACGATGTTTATTCGGCAGAGATTAAGGAAGAGATAGATATGTTATTGGATGCGAGGCTTCATTTATGAAATTGAACACACGGAATGGGTGTCACCTTTAGTGGTAGTGCCGAAAAAAATGGCAAATTAAGGGTGTGCATTAACTTGAAAAAAGTGAATGCCGCCACCATACGTGATAGTTACCCATTACCAATCACGGATCATCTGTTGGAAAGGGTTGCCGGTAAGGAAGTCTATAGCTTCCTTGATGGCTTTTCAGGATATAATCAAGTAGCCATTGCTCTTGAAGACCAACATAAGATAGCCTTTGGAACCGAATGGGGAGTCTATGCATTTAGGGTTATGCCTTTTGGTTTAACTAATGCCCCAAACACTTTCCAAAGATTGATGTGCCATGTGTTCAAGGAATTTTTGAGAAAAAGTATGGAGGTATATGTGGATGATTTATGTACCTATTCAGCCATGCGATCAGAACATATTCCAGAACTAAGAAATATATTTGCCAAATGTCGTCAGTATAGAGTATGCCTTAATTCGGAAAAATGTGTCTTCATGGTTCGACAGGGGAAGATATTAGGACATGTTGTCTCTAAGAATGGAATTTCCATGGATGAAGACAAAATCAAAGTAATTCTAGATTTTCCAAGACCAAAGATCACGAAGGAAGGGCAAGCATTTATGGGACATTGTGGACACTGTCATAGATTCATTCACATGTATGCCACAATTGAGAGGCCCCTTTATGGATTACTGACTCAATTTACATGGATAGAAGAATGCGAAAAGGCTTTCAATGAATTGAAGAGTCGCTTGAGTTCAGCACCAATTCTAAGAGTACCCGATTGGAATAGACCATTTCATATTCATGTAGACACCTCCAAGTTTTCCATTGGTTGGATCTTAGCACAACCAGCAGATACAGGAAAACTAGATCATCCTATAGCTTATGCTAGTAGACAATTAAACCAAGCCGAGCATAAATATACCACTACGGAGCAAGAAGGCTTAGGAATGGTATATGCGGTAAAGAAATTTAGACACTACTTGTTGGCAAACAAATTCAAATTCTTCATTGATCATCAAGCCTTACTATACCTAGTCAATAAGATCATCTGTTGAGAATGACACATGGAGAACCTCCCACCGGAGTGCCAGATGATCTGTCGCATACTTATCTTTTCAACCTAGAGGTATGTCCACAATGGGCTGAAAAATTGATTCCCATACTCATGCATGGACCTCAACATCGCATCAATTTAAACAACAACCAGGAGCTTTGGAAGACTAAAAATCTCCACATCCTAGCTGGGAGCCTATACCACCAAGGACCAAGTGGAATACTTATGAGATGTGTGGAGGAAGAGGAGCAAGAGATGTGGCTTCAAAGATCACATGTGAATCAATGGAAAACTCATCGAAGTGTGAATGGAACCTCACAAGCACTTACAAGATTAGGCATATATTGGCCAACCATGCAAAGGGATACACATAACTATGTATCTACTTGCCCCATTCGTCAAGAAAGAACACTTGAAGAGAACTCTACTCTATGTTACTCAATAGTAGCACCGAGGGGGAGTATGCCTCTGATAAAATTCTTGAAAATGCAAGAGTACCCAAAAGAGCAAATTTGGAAAGAAAACGTGCCCTCGAGGAGCAAATCAAAGATTATGTACTCATGGACAAACAACTTTTCAAAAGAGGAAGGGACAATCACTTAAGAATGTGCATCCATGAAGATGAGTATGTTCCAGTCTTAGAAATGGCTCATACATGAGCCGTCGGAGGACATTTTTTTGCAGATAAAACTGCAAAAATGATTCTTTTTGCTGGAATGTGGTGGCCAACTCTATAGATGCAGCCACATATGTCTAAAGATGTGACACGTTTCAATGAACGAAGTATCCAATGAGAAGAGATGAAATGCCATTAAGACCTATGATAAGTGCCAGAGCATTTACGAAATGGGGGATAGATTTTGTAGGACCTATTAGCCCACCAGCGAAAGGCTCTCATGCCATGTACATAATTGTAGCGACAGAATACTTGACCAAATGGGTAGAAGCCAGGGAAACTAAGAAGAATGGTGCAAGGACCACGAATAAGTTTCTCTTTGAAAACATATTCACCAGATTTGGGTTGCCTATAGAAATCATAAGTGACAGAGGCACACACTTTGTCAATGAAGTGATAGAACCCTTAATGAATGAATTCTTAGTGATTCAGAAGAAATCAGCTCCCTATCACCCACAAGCCAATGGACAAGCTAAAAGTTCAAACAAAATCTTGTGTACAATTCTCACAAAGATTGTTAACAATGGAAGATCTGATTTACATCACGCTTTATGGGCATTCCAAGTAGCATACAAAACAACCATATGAACTACTCTATTTAACCTAGTGTACGGCCGGAATGCCATCTTACCAATTGATTTCCTAGTGCCTCCTCTTAGAGTAGCCTCGAACTACAAATGGAATGGACATGAGTTACCTAATCAATTGGACCAAATCGAGAAGCTAGATGAAACTAGGTTACAAGCAGTGGCAGACATTTATACTACAAAAAGGTGAAAAAAGACATACTTTGATGCTCACATTAAGGATAAAAATTTGAAGGAAGGAGATTTAGTCCTGGTATATACTTTAAAGCAACATGCCAAGAAGCTGCAGAAGAGAGGATATGGACCCTTGGTGATCAATCGCATATCAACTAGTGGAGCCATCAATTTAGCAACCCTAGACGGAGAAGTACTACTTAATTATATAATTGGGTGTCGAGTGAAGAAGTATTTAGAGCCATTAACAGAAGAGATGTTGTTAAGAATTCTAGCAGCATAAAATAGACAAGAAGAAGAAGAGAAAATACGTGACGAGGCACGACAGGAGGCCTTAGAATGAATAAGGAAACAAAAGGAATGGATGAGAGAGAGGGATGAAAGATATCGGCTAGGAGAGGAGCCCATCCCAATGGCTAATTTTAGAGCCTCAGAAAACCTAGGACATCAAGTGAGGCAACCCTATTTGAACTTAGGAGTGGGAACATAGGAATACCACTTGGTGGATGCTCTCATTGACGCAAGAACAGCTATCATCTATATCAGATCCTCTTTGGCTCATCAGCTCAAAGCACAATTACGTCCAACCAAAGCACATCTGATTGGAATAGGAGGAAAGGTTACTGAATGCATAGCTGAGATTACCTTATCATTGCACCTAGGGAATAACACAATGCAACAAAAACTATTAGTATGCCATGATCAAAATTTATTAGAAGAGCTTGTGTTAGGCCAGGATTGGATATATGAATATGAGGTAATGATCCAATTAGCCTTGGTCTATATATCAACCAAGATAGGACATCATGAAGTATTCAGTTTGCTAGAAGAACGGCCTGTCAAAGCCACTTGTCTAGCTCTAAGAGATCAATCACTCATGCATGATGATAATTGTACATCTACCCTTACTGTGGAAACCGCACCTCTAAGCACTTCACTTAAGTTTACACCAATTCTTAATCTTACACACCCTCATCATCCATTGGACCCCTCTACTAACATTGTTTCCATGGAGAGCCCTAATGAGGAATTGAGCACAAGAGTGACTAGTTAGCATAGTCATCCAAAACCTTCCCACACTAGAATATATCCAATTCAAGGCACCAGACAGGCATGGATTCACAAGGATCAAATAGGAGCATATCACCAAAAACAAAGCCATCACCTACAAGGGAACCAACAATAGGTCAAGATTTCAAGACAAGTTGGATCCCGAGGTTCACAAAAGATTGTCCAATTATGGATCCCAAAGAAGTTGATTGCGGCTCAACCCTTTAGAACGCTAATATGGATTCCCAAATCACATGTGCCAATGAAGAAAACTAAACTGAAAACACCAGTACGAAAGAAGGATCCATCCAAAATAGAGTCAAAGGAGCAAGAAAGAGGGTATGACTTGAAATGTCTGAAATAGAAGTACTCAACGAAAGCAACTCCAAGATATGAATGGCTAGCAAAGAAGAATCACAAAACGACAGCCATACACAGCACAAGAAAAGACAAGGATGCAATCAAGGACAGCAAAACAAAATTGAGTTGGATACCCCAATCGGGATCGTCATCGATAAACTCGCCAACAGTGTCTCCTTGCACACATCTTGAGTTCCATGCACCTCAAACGTGCATAATAGGGCCACATTACGAGGCCATGCATTTGGCACATAATTCTTCCTCTATTTATTAGTGATGCACATTTCCCTCCAGGGGAATAGGAAAGCACATGTACAATAACCTTAGGGAAAAATAATTAAGCTTCTGCTACTCACTAACGTTCTTGTTTCCTTTCAGAAAAAATATATATATGAAAAAATAACTAGGTACTACCTTTCTCACACCCATGAGGGAAGGATAACACAAGTCACTCGGAGAACTATTTGATTCATGGAGATTAATGGGAAATAAGTAATGCAACCACTTTTACACTGATTGTGGTGTGCTTTAAGTGCAGATGGCATCACCAGATTTTGAAGCTACGCAAGAGGAAGAGGTCCTACTTCTCCCTTTCAAATCAATTATGAAGGCAAGAGGTCATTGGTTCCTCGAAGACCAACCGGTGGTAGACCTCATCTTATTGGCCACCATCAAGATTATGGACAGGGATCACTATTTTCCTTTGATGCCGCAAGACTTCCAAACCATAATACAAGGATTGCCAAGCATCACGGAAGTTTGGACAAGGTCCAGAATCGACGCATTTCTATGACTCCCAATTTATTTACCAGATTTTCAAAGATGCACTCAAGTTATGAACATGCTACAAGCAGTCGTGGATAAGCCCTCAATTCCAAAAGCTAAAGTTCTTAAGAAAATGGGGGCATGGAAAATATTCGATTTACACATGAACTCATCAACAAATCTTTTGGATGGAATCAGAACAGTTTCACGAATCTCAAAGTGGAATGTCATGATGCTAAAAAGAAGAGCTTTCTAGAACTTAATAGGACTGATATTGAAGAATTAGTCCGTGTGGTGCATGAACATTTTTGTTTCCCAAGCATGAACAAATATACAGTGCCTCAAAAGATTGTAGTTCAATTGCTATCTTATGCTATGAGGCAAATTGGGAACCAAGTCAACCTTACTCCATACATACAAGAATGCTTATTTGAAGCTAAGAAGAAATGGAATCATAAGAAGTTTTTAAATGGAAGCTCTGCATTGACCTTATTTATCTATGAAGCACTTGAAATGAAGGAATGCCTACGATTGATGCCAACCTCCATTGAAATGGAAAAATATGTGAAGTCGGCCACAATTCCAAAGAAAAAGAAAACATGCATATCCAAAGAAGAAGTGGAAAAAAGTTCGAAGACGCCAATCCGGGGGGCTAAGCAAGCCAGAGAAGAAGAAGCACAGGAAACACCACAATCAAAGCAAGCACATCTACTACCAAGGGTTTCATTGACCCAACCTCCGATAACACAAAGATATCTCTCAGCGGCTTTAGAAGAAACACATACTTACATGCGGGGTCAAATAAACCTCACTATCCAAGGGCATCAATATAGACAGTCTAGAAGGTTGTAGAAGAAGGGACACAAAGAACACAACCCATCAGAAGGTGCCAGATACAAGGAATTGGGACTTGATGACTCGAGTTCCAATGAAGAATCTAGTCGTGAGCATGACACATTGGACACAGATATAAAGACAGAGATGAATGATGAAGAATGGGCAGAGATCCACCAAATCAAAACCACCCCCGACAATCAGAACTCACAAGTACAAAATCAGGAAGTGCAATCTGAAGGAAGACACCTCATCCAATTGAATATACAATCCAAGATCAGTATAAAGGAAGTATCTACACCAAAAACAGATGTGGTACCACCAATAAAGGAAGAATTAAAAATGAACCTAGAAAAAGAAAGGCTATCATAACAAAATAGGGACAAAACTATGATTGAAATTCCCAATGATATGACAGAAGGTAAGGAAGTAACCAAAGAGGCTGAGCCAATGCTAAAACTCCATATTCAACAGCTCCACGACACAAGACTACATGTGGCACAAGGAAAAGATGCTACCACAGGTGAAGAACCTAGCATACCTAAAACATGGCTAAACGTAGATGTAGCTCATTGAAACCAGTATTGAAGCAAATGATACAAACGGTGATGGATACACAACAACAAATGCTCAAAATGGATGCAGATTATGACCAGGCGATGAGAGAGAGAAGCCACTTCCAAGTGATGAGTGAAAACCAGTGTCGGTGAAATTAATTCAAGTTCAACAGACACTCTCAGACAAGGAATCATAAGTTAAAGAAGCCAGGGAAGAGTGCATCACGCTAACTGAGCAAAACCAAAAATATAGGATCAACTTATAGAGCTACAGAGAAAGTACAAAGCTAGTGAAGCACAAAAGGAAAGACTCAATGCTAGGAGTAACCTATTAGAAACTCAGATCAAGGTATACATAGAAGAAATCGACAATTTATAAAATAGGAATAAGGAACTTAAGCATGCTATTCTACAAACCAATCTATAGAAGCACGAGAGATAATCGCAACAGACACGAAGGCATTGGAGGATCAGATTGAAAAGTATAAAAATCTACTAAAAAAAGAGCAAACCATCAGAGAAGAATGGGAAAAAGGTATATGCATGATACTAATGAACTTAGAACGCAATAGAAAGCTGCTGAAGACAAACTTTTAGTAGTTTATAATGAAGAGGCCAACCAATTAGCAACCATCGACTAAGAACTTTTGACGGCCAAAGATGCGTTAACAACGACCCTCTATGAAATCAAAGAGAAGGAAGAACTCATTGCACAATTAAAAGCTCAAATAAAACAACATGCCACAATTGGGACACCAGTAGAGCCGCATTGATACAAGATGCTACTATGAACACATAATTTTGAACTTTATAGCTTGTTTAGGAAAAGTTCATGGATTGGAGATCCATTTCTTGGAACTTTGTATTCCTAAATGAAAATTTCACAATTTGATTCAAGTCTTTAGGAACTTATCTCATTTCCTAAAGATTCTCCACTCTGAGTGCCAACCATAGATTTTCTATGAATCTCCTCACTCAAGAGTGCTCCACATATGTCATCATAGACAAGTTTACCACCAGGTGCACTATTGCTAATAGTTGTGCAAAATGTATCCCATGATGATGGCAGTGTGCATAACAGCAATACTGCTTTCATTTCGTTGTCCGTATCCATTTTCTGAGCCTGTAACTGGGAGAATATAGCATCAAACTCATTTAGATGATTAGAAACACTATCTGTGTCCTTCATATGAAGGTCATATAATTTTCTCATCAGATACACTTTATTTGATGCCGTCTCTTTTTCATATGTATTGCATAACTTTTTCCAAAGCTCCTCTGCACTTTCACAGTCTCATACTATAAAGTAAACATTATCTGCCAGTGCAAGTGAATGGGAGACCTGGCCATTTCATCTAACTCATCCCAATCATCTTCATCCATGTCAACATGCTTCTTTGAAATCCCATTTACTGGCTTCCATTGCCTCCTTTGAATCAGCACATCTTTAATCTGATTCTTCCATAGAGCAAAGTTTGTGCCATCAAATTTTCGGATCTCAAAATGGTCTTTTCCCTGCAAGTTATAGCTCCTCTTCGGAACACTAGGACTAGACCCTGATCCATCGGATGTGCCTGAGACGTCTGATGCCATGATGGTAGAGAACTGAATGGAATGATAATGGATCTAGAAGAGTCTAAACACCAACGAATAAGTGTATCAAGGAGTAAATCGACCACTGTATAGTTGACAAAACCGAAAATCTAGAAAAACTTTGCTAGAGTATCCTCTGCAAAACAACGTATGACCAGTGTCAAAATATCATAAAACACCAAAAAGACACCCCAACATCTGTGTGTCTCCCAGTTAAGAAAACCTCACCACAAAATTCTTTATCAAATGTAAAATACTTTATGCAAAGAATGTAACCGCTATATCAATGACCACAAGGTCATACATAAGCGGTATCCATAGAAGCATACATGATGTGTATATGCAATAAAATGACAATAAAAGGCTGAATGGATAGTGTTAGACGGCCGCCGAACAAAGGACAATTGTACTTAGACAGAGGTTTTTAATGTAGAAAGAACCCTTCTGAAAGTACGCGGTAAAGAAAGATTCGCGTAAAAGCCTTGTAACAAAACTCTATTTAAAGCGATCAGAGAGGGCATCAAAAGAGGCAGCCCAGCAGAGCAGCCCCAGCGCCCCCCGTTTTTTGGAAGTTGCGAGTATATTGTGAGAGTTCCCGTTTTTGGGGTTACTTTACTTCTTCTACTGTGTGCAAATGAGTAGAGTGTCTTGGTTCTGTCCTGCCTGTGCACTTTCTCTGTGTAATCATTCGACTGTTTATGTGTGATACACTGTGTGTTACGAGTCGGTACTGCGATTGTGAGATTCTGTTCGGTAACGAGTTAAAGAGTCCCCTGTGTTTTGGGAATTGCACGTATAAGTGTTGTATGTGTAGAACAAGAGTAACTCTGCTCTGTTTCGTCTGCTCCCTCCCCTCTCCTGTGTATGTGCTTGTGTGCGTATGTGCGTTATACGCAGTGTTACGAATTGATACGGTGTTGCAGAGATCTCACCCGGTAATGATTAAAGTACTTCCTAAGCGTTAGTCGACAGGAATGCGTTTGTCTGATCGTTCTTCTGTGGAGCACGGACGCATAGAGAACTAACATGGTTCGGTTGTGAGTTATGAGTCTCTGTGAATGACTGAGCAGGTAGTGTATCTATGTTCAGATTAGTACCAGTAGTGTTCTGAATGCGAGTAGAATGATGATAAAGTGCGCGACAAGTTATAGTCAGTAGGTCTTGCAATTTGAATGTGGTACTCGGTAAAGTCGTAAATTGTGCAGAAGGATTTCGTGGTGTGGTCGTGTTAAGTTACCAGCAGTGCGCTTTGTGTATTGATTCTCAGTCCGGATTACTGCTCAACTGTTATAGCAGGTAGATCTTGGAGTACGGGATTCTAAGACGTTGATAGCCTTGGTTGATCAGAAACAACTACTGAGCTAAGACGCGCTGACCGAGTAACGAGTGAGTGAGAAGTTGGGAAAATAGTATAGGGCCTCTGTCTAACAGACCCCTACCACTCCCAAGGACCCACGTAGCTAGAGTCAGTCTATTATTGCGGTAAGATTGAATACAGAGAAAGAGAGACTCGGAAATATCTGGTACGCAAGTGTGGAACCAGATTCTGGAGTCTCCGAAGGGTTGTTGCGTTGAAGTAGTAATTAACGACCGCGGTAGGCAATTAACAGTTACGATAATCGTAAACGACGAAATAACCTTTAACATTTGGCGCCGTCTGTGGGAAAGTGGCATCCGCCTGCCAACTCTCTGGCCCAGGTGCCTGCGAGAAAATGGCAACTGATTACCAGTCTCTACGGTGAAGTAGCATTTGATTACGAGTCACTTGTGAGACAGTGGCACTAGAGTGCTAACGGTTTGTAAGAAGCAAACATCCAGCAACATTTTCTTCACTAACAGTAGCAACAGATCCAGATTGTTGCGAACTGCTCGAATAGTATCACTGGGCAATGATACATGCCGGTCACTCGATCGGGCGAAACATATCCTAAGAATCGTCAGACTGGAGCACGAAAATCCCAAAAGATAGCCTCGGAAGAAGTAGGCATAATTAAATCTGACCAAGTGGTCAAGGAAAGTAGAAACGTTACAAGTAATTCCGGTCATATTCCGGTAGAACGGTCAACGCCTTTGATACATTCTGACGCTACTTCGACCCAGCATATCGAAGATATAGCAAGACCAGACTCTATCAAAACGCCGTTGGAACCTAGTCTAACAATATCAGATAAAGATTTAGAGTTATCCACGGTCAGAAATACGTTAGAAAAATTCGGTAAAAGTAGTAAAACAGGGCATTCTGGCCCAATTTCGGTTCATTCCGGTGAGATTCCGGTAATAGAATCACCGATCGCTGGCAAGGGTTTAGCCTTTTTTGCGGAATCATCAACTCGACCTTCGTGTTTGGAAGAAAGATTTCGAATATTAGACATCCAGAAGGAAGGAAAGCTGTTCGAAACAGAGATCCGAAGCATCTTAAGCCGACATAGTACACCGGAAAACGCACCATCCGGCGATACAAGTCCCGATAGTTCACCCGATCAATCCCGAGATATAGAAGGAAACCCTGAACCCTTCACAATGAGCGGGCAACACCAACAACAACACCATCAACAACAACAACTAGGACCGCCAAGGCCACCTCCAACAGGAGTAACCTACGCGAAATTCGGTGGATTCCCAGGAGACGACCCAGACGCCCACGTACGGACGTTCGAGATAAGTTATGCCGTTCTTAACCACCCACCAGATCAGGCGTATAAGGCCATTGTTTTTCAATCGACACTGATCAATGAAGCGGCGAGATGGCTCACGGAATATGATATCAATCATTTCGGTACTTACGATGCAGTACGAGACGCCTTTTTACAGCGATTCAGACTGAAGAAGAATCCCGCTGAAATCTTTGAGTATCTACAGAACAACAGACAGAAGGTAAATCAGACCGTCCAAGAGTACGCTACCCTCTTTCGAACACATTTACGGCAGATACCACAGGCTCACGCTAATCTACCTGATGATGTCATCTCTCAATGGTTTATCAATGGATTAACCCCACAACTGAAGCAGATCATGATCATAAGATGTGTCGGAGCTATGACTTTGGATGCCGTTATTGCAATGGCTCTACAGCTAGAATCCAAGGTTGGTGGATTTTCGGAAGACTTGGAATGGCTAAAAACAAACAAAAATACGGCTGAAGATATCACCAGGCAAGTATATTGCACCACATGCAAAAATTCGGGGCATACAAGTGCCCACTGTGCACTAAACCAAGTGTTTTGCGCTATCTGCAACACTACCGGACACACCACCGGAAACTGTATCTACAACGCTAGGATACAAGGGACAGCAACCGTCAATGCAGTCATCCAAGAACATGGCCAACCAGTAAATCGCTATGTGCCTCCGCAACAGAGAAACAATCAACAACAAGGATATCGGAACTATCGAGGACAGAGAAACAACACTTATAATGCCAACCGATGGCAGAATGGACCACCACCGGAAAAACCTGAGTTACCACCTCCACGATGCCATTTTTGTGGCGAATTCGGCCACATTAGAAGGTTTTGTAAGGACGCAATAGAGTATGATCAAAGAAGGAAGGAACGCCAGAATCCAATGGCCAACATGGTGACAATTACACCGCTTGAGACACAGACTGCTACAATCCAGACCCGTTCTGGTAAACAACTTCAGTCGGCAGCAGAAATCTTTGAACCAGGGATACAAGAACAACGAAGGATGTATAACAAAGCCAGTCACTGGACCACAGCAGAACCACCAGTGTTCCCCGAACCTATTCCGGTGACTCAGGCTTCTTCATCAAAGGACGACACAACACAAAAGGATGCATCAGTAGGACCATCATCATCAGCAGAAACAACAGCAGACACTTCTGCGTCAGTAGAGACTGCAAGTCCAAAAGAACAAGACAATCAAGCTCAACAGGCCTGGGAAATTTTGTCCAAGGCATCCATCACGCTACCTCTAGGCCAACTTCTAGCCTTAGTGCCTGGGATCCGACAACAGTTTCAGCAACAATTCAGTCCAGTACCTTCTTGCATTCCTACGACAGCCGCCGTTCAACCGGAACCTGATGCTGCGATTGACCACGCAGTACCCTTGATCACAGTATGGTATAAGAACCAAAAGATCACGCAAGTATTGATTGATGGAGGCTCAGGCGTAAACATTGCAACCGCAGCATTATGCAAAAAGCTAGGCTGGACCGAAATTGAACCAGTGCAATTCTTTGTTCGAATGGCGGATCAATCGAGAGTCCATCCTGTAGGACTTGTGCGGAATGTACCAATCACTCTACAAGGTACAACCTTCAAGATGACTTTTGTCATACTAGATCTACCCGAATCCACTTTGGATTACAATCTTCTTTTCGGCCGACCTTGGCTGAAGCATGCGAAGGTAATACAGGACTGGTCTGCACAAGAGCTTACGTTCAAGGATGCCCATCGTAAATATGTGGTGAAACTAGATGCTATGCAATCTTGCGAACCTCACGCCCGACCGTACTTTGCTGAACCAGTTCACATGTTAGATGGACTGTCAGATGATGAAGAAGAGCAATTTCTGAAGAGTAACGCCGATTTAATGACTCTAGGAACTGTTGACCTACAATCCGTCATAGATAACTGGAACACGTCAATATGTACAGTAGTAGCTATCACCGGAAATTCGGTCCAGGAAAATACTTCCTCAACCCATGACGACGAATTACAACCACTGTTCAAGCCAACAGATGATACAGAGAAACCTCAACAATTTTATATTCCAGAAGACCAGCTGATCACGTACAATCTAGGAGATAGAGACCACCCACGACCTGTGAAGATAAGGCAGAACTTACCGGAAACATTTAAGGCGGATTTGATTAAACTTCTTCAAGAATTTGCAGACGTCTTTGCATGGGATTACAAAGACATGAAAGGATTAGATCCGCGCATCTATCAACACAGGGTCATGTTGAAACCAGAAGTGAAACCGCAAAGACAACCCAGCTATAGAATGAACCCCCATTATGCATCACAAGTAAAAGCTGAACTTGATAGACTATTAAAAGTCGGATTCATTGTACCAGTAGAACACGCTGAATGGATCTCACCCATCGTGATCGTGCCAAAGAAAAACAAGCAGTTACGAATCTGTGTGGATTACCGAAAACTAAATGCAGCAACAGTACCAGATCCTTTCCCGATCCCCTTTTTGGATACCATGCTCGATAAAGTCGCAGGTCATGAAATGTATTCATTTTTAGATGGACACAGCGGGTACAACCAGGTTAGAATGGCTGAAGAAGATATACCAAAGACTGCCTTCATTACCAATTGGGGTGTTTTTGCCTGTACAGTAATGTGGTTTGGACTAAGAAATGCGCCAAGCACATTTCAAAGATGTATGCAGGAGATATTTTCTCCTTATCTCACTTCATTCATGCAAGTCTACCTCGACGACTTCTCAATCTTTGGGAAGATGATAGCCCATTTGTTCCACTTACGATGCTGCTTTCAGAAGTGTAGAGAATATAGACTCTGCCTTAATCCTAGCAAATCCGTGTTTGCCGTTTCGTGTGGTAAACTACTTGGGCATATCGTATCTGCTCAAGGTATTCAAGTGGACCCCGATAAGATTTCAGCGATTTTAGAAGCCCCGATACCCACAACTCCGAAGGAAGTAATGCGTTTTATGGGTCAAATACGATGGCATGGCAGACACTTACGGTGGATTGCTCACCTAGCAGTACCTCTGAACAAGCTAATCACAAAAACTCCCCGACAGTTTGAATGGACTGAAGAATGTCAAACTACATTTGATCGACTCAAGTATCTCCTGACGCACGCTCCAATTTTACAACCACCGGACTGGGACAATCCGTTCCATGTTTTTGTTGACGCTTCAGATATTGCAATAGGCAGTATTCTGATGCAGCAAACAGACAAGTGGTTTCGCCCTGTTTATTACGCCAGTAGAAGACTTGCGCCTGCAGAAAAGAACTACTCCACCACGGAAAGAGAATGTCTAGGACTAATCTACTCAATCAAAAAGTTCAGACATTATCTACTAGGTCGTAAATTTACCTTCCATGTGGATCATGCTGCCCTTGTTTATCTAGTAAGACAGCAGCACTTAGGAGGACGATTGGCACGATGGGTGCTACTTTTACAAGAATTCGATTATGATGTCATTCACCGACCCGGAAATGCACACGCCTTAGCAGATTTCTTATCACGCCTAGATTCCGGTGAAGCTCCGATAGGAATAGATGACACGACTCCTGCGATTTATAATGCTGAACCACTACCGGATGAGTCACCCAACTTAGAAACACCACCTACATACTATGATCAGATTCTAACTTTCCTCACCGAAGGACGCCTTCCAGCCGAGACTGCCAAGGCAGTTCGAAGAAAAATCGCAGTTGTTAGTCGCCGATTTCGGTTAGTTGCTGGAGAACTGTATTATACAGATCATACCGGAATCCTACTTCGCTGTATTCCACCACATGAAGTTAACTCAGTTATCACTCTGGCTCACTCAATTCCTTCCGGTGGCCATTTTGCAGCAGACTTAACTCACCGGAAAATTTTACAAGGAGGACTCTGGTGGCCAACTATGTACAGAGATATCTCACAGTTTGTTAGACAATGCGATGCTTGCCAAAGAACTGGTCAGCCCTTACAACGGCATCTTTTTCCCCTGCAACCCATCTTACCATTAGAACCTTTTCAGAAATGGGGTTTAGATTTTATCGGGCCAATTACACCTCCAGCAGTATCCAGTAACAATCGATACATACTGACTTGCACAGATTACGCAACTCGATGGGCAGAAGCTTGGGCTTTGCGATCTGCTACAGCAGTTACGGTAGCAAAATGCCTGCTCACGGATGTCTTTCCACGATTTGGATTACCACTGGAAATTGTCTCAGATCAAGGTACTCATTTTGTAAACAATTTAATGAAGGCTCTCACACAGTCCTTCCAAGTCACACATAAATTTAGCTCTCCTTATTATCCACGTGCCAATGGACTAGCTGAAAGTACAAACAAAGCACTGTTAAATATCCTCCGGAAACTGATCATGGAAACACCGGAAAGATGGGATCAACTACTACCTGCAGTATTATGGGCATACCGAACTACATATAAAGTAACCACAGGCCTGACACCTTTCAAGTTAGCTTATGGCTTAGAAGCTATCGCTCCCATGGAAATAGTCATCCCAAGTTTGCGGGTAGCAATCGCTCAGAAGATGCTTCCAGAATCTTCACTGACAGAACGAATGGACGCACTCAGAGCACTCGATGAGCACCGATGGCTCAGTTTTTTAACTATGCGTGAAGTTCAACTAAGACAGGCTAAGACGCACGATCGATATTTGAAGACGCCAATCTTTTCGGTAGGACAGCTTGTACTCTTCTATAATGCAAAATCGGACAGAGCAGCAGGAAAATTCAAACTACGATGGTTCGGCCCTTTCAAGATCTCAGCACAAGTAGGTCCGGCAACTTTTCGGTTGACTACGTTGACCGAAATTCCACTTCCAAAAGTAATTAATGGATCGAAGTTGCGACCGTATTATCCCACTACCAGTACGCCTTAATTATTCGGCGACGAGTCACGTTTTTGTACAAATTTATACGTTTTGCTTTTAGCCGTCTTTTGTACAGATCTTTATGATACCAGCCGCCTCTCCCTACCGATCACTCAGTACGCACGCCAGCATGCAAACCATATCGTTCCCGCACCACACAATGATCCTCACCTCCACACCGTGTTCTACATATTTAAACCCTTGAGTTGTGCCAAAAACCGCTATTGTGTTTTCGTGATTGTGTATTCTGTGTTTTCTGTGCACTGTGAACGCCATGGAAGCTCTAGCCAACTACGCTTCTTTCCGCGAAGGCATCCCTACAGACGTAGGCGAATACCTGAGATGCAGAGGGTTGGCCAACTTCGCTGAGTTGCCTTGGCACTCAGTGGAAACCCATCCCTTCTCCGCACAGATCATTCAAGCCATTGCCCAAAGCTCCGCCACCGCACGACAGTGGGCCTTCCTTTCCCTCCCACACAGAACTGTCATCACCTTCCAAGCCTTCGCCGACGCCTACCGCCTCACCCCGCAAGGTCGCGAAAATGGCCCTTCCATCACTGTAGCCCGTATGGCCGAACTCTTTCCCCGTTCCTCATCAAACGAATACGCCATCCTATGTCGCCCCGAACCCGAACGATCCGCCCTCCAGTTCCTTGTAGCCATCCTTAACCTGCAGAAACGAACTTATGGCATCTCTCGCCCCTTCTACTCCGCCCTAGATTTAGCTGCCCGCGAACCGGTAAATTTTGCCTCCTATTTCTTCCATAGAATCCATAAAGAATGTGTAGCTATCGTAAAACAGCTCCAAAAGGGTTCTTCCCCCCGCTCTCGCCTCCCACACATCATCTCCTTCCTCTTCCCGACCATCCTCGCCGCGCAACCCCCACCCGCAGGCCCCACACTTCGACACGAAGAGTCCGCCCAACCAATCGAGGACAGCGAAGAAGAAGACGAAGAAATTAATCAGCTCTTCCGTACCAAGCGCATTCGGATCAGCTCCTTGGAGAGTGAAGTCCAAGGATCCGCCGGAAAAGATCAGGAGACCAAGCCAGACGACCAAGAAGAAACGTACCACGACACCACCACACACATCGAAACATCGACGGAGCAACCAGACCAGCCGGATCAAGCAGAGACGGAACTAGTATCCACCGAAAAAGAGTCGGAGCAGCACCAGGATGAACAGGAATCGGCCACCAAAGCTCTGGAACGACTCATCGACGCCATCAACCAGACAGAAACACTCGCCAAGGTAAACCCCTCAGACACCGTCCTCCCTACATCACCTCCTGCCAAACCCCTACCCCCACCTGAACCACCCCTCCCACCCACCGATGAACCCACAGCATCTTCCTCTTCCTCCCCCAACTACTCTCCACCAAACTCCCAGCAACTCCTCACCGACACGTCCTCTCAACCTCGTCGTCCACCACCACCGAACGCACTCTCGGAACTTGCCGCCATGGGGCAGTACCTCATCCAGTTATCACACCAGCTACCCGCCCAATTTTCGGCAGCCACGGACCACCTGAAACGTGAATACCAGCACAAGGTAGATACCCTGGAAGCCGACATCGCCCCCCTCCAGGAAGAAATTGATGCCGTAAAAACCGAAAATCATCAACTGCGGACACAGCTAGCAGAACTCGAAGCACGAGTTTCGATAGAACAGACGCTAGCACAACAACGAGATGAAGCCCTGGACCAGATAGCTGCTAAAGACAAACTCATACACGATGCACATGAGGAAATTCGGACACTGAAGGCCGCCCTTCAAGAACAAGCAAATATCAATGTCTCTCTCGAAGAACTGATCGCAGACACGAAGCGTCAATTACAAGAAACCACCCAGACGATGCAGGAGCAACAGAAAGAAGCTGCCGAAGTTCAAGAACGATTACGGCGAGCCGAAGAATGTGCCGACGCGGTTAACAGCATTCTCAAAAAACAATTAATAAAGGAAGGCCAATATCAAAAGGATATTGCAAGGACGCGCAGAGAACGAGATTCACTGCAGAAAAGTCTGGCATTCCAAAACCAACAGTTTGAACGCAACGACAACCAGATACGCAATCAGAAGGAGTGCATCAGAGAAATGCAGAACAAACTAGTGGAAATAACGACAGCCCGAGATGCGGCACTAGCCAACGACTTCTATCTCCAGGAGGCTTTTCTTCAAACCCAAGCTGAAATTTTGTTAAATCAAGCCATAGCCCTTAGTGCAGTAAGAACCGACGCCCAATTATTAGAACCTACCACCATAGTACAAATGTTAGAAACCCTCAAAAAGAAAATTACCCGAACATTTAGGCTTGCCAGAAGTATGTATTTAGAAGGTATAGTATCCGAACCGTAGGAACTTGCGGGTACGAGTCCCGAGGACCCGATAATACTAAGTCCGAAAGTTAGTATTAGAAGTCACGATTTTTTGTGCATAATACTTTCACACATGTAAAAGACGTTCCAAGTCCAGCACCAGTCTCCAGAATGATGATTCTTGATTCGAGAATCTCGGTAAGCAGCCTAAAATGTCATATCAGAATGGAATACCATCATTCTAGCGACTGGCAGCTTAAGGTCTCGCACTTATAAATACGAATACCCGGGAACGCACACTTACACCAAACGGTGTTGAAGACTACAACCGATACTACATCACAGTGGCTTCGATCGAGCTGGCAAGACACTAGGCGTACGCTGTGTGACTTAGTGTGGAACAAGACTGAAAGACAACGCTCTTCATGGTGGCCGAAAAGGGTGATGAAGCAAGGTAGCATCAAGGATGGTGCCGATGCAGACGAAAGCAAGACGGGGAGTGATGAAGTGTGAATCCGACTGCGGGGAAGAATTGATCATTTCCAGCGACTCGAGAGAAGTGATCATGGCTAGCGATTCGGAAGACGACAGGCGAAACGAACAGGATAATGACGAGGATTTGATGGAGAATATCAAAGAACTTCGACAACATCACCAGAGGATGGGACTCCTACAGTTTGCTAAGTCACCCTGGGGACAGTGGACCTGTTCCGCCACTAGAACAAGTGCGATCAGAAAGGATTGGGGAGTTAATTCCTGGCATGGACCGACAGACAATATAAATGGATATCTCAGCCAGGTGGTGATAGGATACTGTATGGTTACATGACTTCTGCAGAAGACATGGATTCAACAGCACAGAGGGTACTTTGATTCCATACACGAAGCGCTTAAAGCACAAGATCAAGAAAGAGGGCCCAGGTAACAACGAAATCAAGAGTAGATTCTTATTATATGTATAAATCGACATGTTTTCAGAAGGGCTTAGATGTTCAGAAAACTATTTAAAGGAAGAGCTGCGAGTATCTAAAGTTTTGAGTCCTTGAGGCAACTAGACTAGCTATACGAGTTTGAAGAAATTATGGAGAAAGAGACGACCTACCACGTACAGCAACATATTCGGGATTGGAAGATAGTTGCAGAATCACCCGCAGGATATGGACATTATGAACGATTAACCAGAGTCTTTCTGATGCATACCCCCAGGCAAAAGGATATCACCTACAGTATTGCACTTGCGGGTTCGAGTCCACCGTGCGTGCCAGTGTTAGACGGCCGCCGAACAAAGGACAATTGTACTTAGACAGAGGTTTTTAATGTAGAAAGAACCCTTCTGAAAGTACGCGGTAAAGAAAGATTCGCGTAAAAGCCTTGTAACAAAACTCTATTTAAAGCGATCAGAGAGGGCATCAAAAGAGGCAGCCCAGCAGAGCAGCCCCAGCGCCCCCCGTTTTTTGGAAGTTGCGAGTATATTGTGAGAGTTCCCGTTTTTGGGGTTACTTTACTTCTTCTACTGTGTGCAAATGAGTAGAGTGTCTTGGTTCTGTCCTGCCTGTGCACTTTCTCTGTGTAATCATTCGACTGTTTATGTGTGATACACTGTGTGTTACGAGTCGGTACTGCGATTGTGAGATTCTGTTCGGTAACGAGTTAAAGAGTCCCCTGTGTTTTGGGAATTGCACGTATAAGTGTTGTATGTGTAGAACAAGAGTAACTCTGCTCTGTTTCGTCTGCTCCCTCCCCTCTCCTGTGTATGTGCTTGTGTGCGTATGTGCGTTATACGCAGTGTTACGAATTGATACGGTGTTGCAGAGATCTCACCCGGTAATGATTAAAGTACTTCCTAAGCGTTAGTCGACAGGAATGCGTTTGTCTGATCGTTCTTTTGTGGAGCACGGACGCATAGAGAACTAACATGGTTCGGTTGTGAGTTATGAGTCTCTGTGAATGACTGAGCAGGTAGTGTATCTATGTTCAGATTAGTACCAGTAGTGTTCTGAATGCGAGTAGAATGATGATAAAGTGCGCGACAAGTTATAGTCAGTAGGTCTTGCAATTTGAATGTGGTACTCGGTAAAGTCGTAAATTGTGCAGAAGGATTTCGTGGTGTGGTCGTGTTAAGTTACCAGCAGTGCGCTTTGTGTATTGATTCTCAGTCCGGATTACTGCTCAACTGTTATAGCAGGTAGATCTTGGAGTACGGGATTCTAAGACGTTGATAGCCTTGGTTGATCAGAAACAACTACTGAGCTAAGACGCGCTGATCGAGTAACGAGTGAGTGAGAAGTTGGGAAAATAGTATAGGGCCTCTGTCTAACAGACCCCTACCACTCCCAAGGACCCACGTAGCTAGAGTCAGTCTATTATTGCGGTAAGATTGAATACAGAGAAAGAGAGACTCGGAAATATCTGGTACGCAAGTGTGGAACCAGATTCTGGAGTCTCCGAAGGGTTGTTGCGTTGAAGTAGTAATTAACGACCGCGGTAGGCAATTAACAGTTACGATAATCGTAAACGACGAAATAACCTTTAACAGATAGCCCAAAAACTAGCCAATAAATCTAGCAAGTGTCTGTCAACTTTGATGTTTTTGGCTCAAAATCCTGCATAGATTTGCAGTGACTGCTCCCACCAAAACTGAAAACCTTTCTAGAAACCTGTAGTTTTGTGAGTGTGTCTGAAAAACACAATCCCAAAGGGTGATATTTGTTGTCGGAGAAGTACAAAGAACACTCTTCTTGATGTTTGTGGACCTGTGTGAAGAGAACTATGTGCAAAAGTACTCCAAAATGGCTCCAAAAAACACCCAAAAATGCTTCAAAAGTAGGCTTTGAAAGCAAAGAATGAAGCTTTGAGGGACCAAAACATGTTCAAGGTAATGTCAACCTTAGTCTTTCCCCTTCTTCAGACACGAGAAGAGTGTAGCTTAGTGGCATGATATTGTCATGGTTAAGCGAGCTCTGTGGGGCACAATACTAGGATGGGTGATCTCCCGGGAAGTACCAGGAACCTCTATCTTCCTTGATCGTTGAGGTCCTCCCTCACGCGGAGCCAACGACGCCAATGGTGACTTCGGTGACTCGGATGACAAGGTATGCCAAGGTCTATGCCTTGGTCTCCACCTTAGTCGTAAGCCTTGGGGGTAGGAGGGGTTGCTCGCTTCGCTCGCACAAAGGAACAAAGCCTTTTGCATCGAACTGCTCTGATACCAGTGAAGTATTTCTACGACGATGCACCATAGTGCGCTCTTCTTCTTGAGAGCTCCATGATGATATGCTCACAGTAGAAAACCGATATCCTGAGGCCGCACATAGTACTTCGCACATATGCTGCAGAATACACAGAAAACACACTACACAAGGAGCACGAAGATAGACTTCTTAGGTTTCACAAATGCGGTCGAACATACAGTCTGTGGTTGAGCATGCCACTATATGTTTTATTAAAGAACATATACAAAGAAGTGTCCAGTGGCCATTTGGCCTTTCACATGGACACTAACAATAACATATCGTGGTTAGCTCATCGTCCATATTTTCGTGTGCTCATGTGGTTTAAAACTTGGCCTCTAATTTCTAAATGCTATGAGAACTCATATAATTTTGCAACAAAAACAAAGGTCAAGGTGCTCCTAAATGCACATGAAACTTATCGGGATGCACACGAAAGAGAGAGAATGCACCAAAAAAATCCCCAAAGAAGAATATCTATGAAGTCTTATGAAAAGAGTGAAGAATATCAAGGTCACCATGGAAGCTTGCCTAGAGCTTTGATACTAATGCAATAAACTAACAATTACGACCACCATGTGCCAGAGAGATGAATCTCCCCCCAACCTTATGCCTGTATATATAGCTGCTTGAATCAATGAGGACCACAAATGTAACTAGAGTCCACAAGTGCATGTGCAATCTCCTCCACTCCTTTCATATCTTCCACTAGAGTCTACTAGTGGTTGGCGTGATCACGACCACTGCTTGATCACCTTCCACTAGAGTCCACTAGTGGTTGTTGTACTCGCCAGTCCAGTTAGGTCTCAATAGACTCAAGTTAACTCACGTCAACTTGAGTTAGAAGGATATAGAGCTCATTGGGCAAAACAGTTTCATCCCATGCTCCCCATGGGGGTTGAAAGCAAGACCTCCTCCTTCACAAACTTAAGACTTAACCACTAGGCTAAGTGGTTTATGTGTTTAAGAGAGCACATGGACTTACACTTAAGTCTAGTCTCGAGATCTTTGGCCATACACATGAGTGACCAAACGATGTCCAATTTCAAATCTTTGTGAATCGGCCATACCCTTAGATCATAGACTTACTTTGTTACAGTTTGCTTGGGCTCATTTGCACCAACAACTCCTCCTCAAGCCTAACATGCTTGGTCTTCATTTCTCTTTGAGTTGGTGCAATCCAATCATCATCTTGAACCTATTCATCTTAGTTCCAACCAAAGACTTTGTGAGTATATCTGCACATTGCATATTTGTAGACACATAGGACAATTGGATATCCTTGCAAGTAGCTTCTCTCTTACATAATGTTAGTGCACTTCAATGTGCTTAGTCCTTGCATGATACATAGGATTGGCTTCCAAATGAAGTGAACTAGTGTTATCTCCAAAGATCATTGGAGTATAAGAATGTAATCCCAAATCTATGTAGAGTAGGTTGAGCCACATAGCTTCTTGTGTTGCATTTGCTAAGCCTCTATATTCTGCTTCTGTTGATGAAAATGCTATAGTTGGTTCTTTCTTTGATGACCATGATATTAGCTATGAACATGCAAAACATAAGTAGCCAGAGGTGCTCCTCTTATCATCCTTGGAGCCAACCCCATCTACGTTAGAGTACATCTTGATATCCAAATGAGAAGTGAATGGATAAAACAACCCTTCATTTATGGTACCCTTTAGATATTTTAAGATCCTCTTGACAGGTTCCAAGTGAGGTTTTCTTGGTGTATGCATAAATTTGCTTAATGTACTTACTCCATAATATATGTCCACTCTTGTTAGGGTTGCATAATTGAGACTCCTAACAAGTGTTTGGTAACCTGTAATATCTTCAAGGAGTTCTCCTTCATGAGAATTAAGGTTCTGATTGAGTTCGATGGGTGTACTTGCACTTTTAGTATTCTCCATCTTGAATTTAACCAACATATCATGAATGTACTTCCTTTGAGTAATAAAGATCCCAAAATCTAAATATATAAGTTCTAATCCAAGAAAGTATGTTAACAAGCCAAAGTCGCTAATCTTAAACTCTTCCATCATCTGAGATTTGATTTGCTTGATGCCATTGGCATCATTCCCTGTAATGATAATGTCATCCACATAGACACATAAGAAAATAACTTCTGAGTTAGTATTGTTTATGAATAAAGAAGAATCTTCTCTACTAGCAACAAATCCTTGATCTTGAAAATATGTGACGAGCCTATGGTTCCAAGCTCTAGGAGCTTGCTTTAAATCATAGTTTGCATACATAATCTGATTTTTCCTTTATTATCCACTCCATGGGTTTGAGCAAACCCTTTTGCTACTAGCCTTGCTTTGTACCTGTTTATAGAACCATCGAAATTCTTCTTGATTTTTTATATCCACCGGGATCCTATTACCTTCATGCTTGGTTTCTTTGGAACCAAATTCCAAGTGTTGTTCTCCTGAAGTGCTTCAATTTCTTCCTACATGCCTTCTCTCCATTTTTTCGTCTTATTGGCTTCTTCAAATGAAGAAAGTTCTTCTGACATAAAATCTTTTTTCATGTATACAAAATGCTTGGTGACTAGTGATGTGTCACAGCCATACCTTATTGATTTTTTCACTCTCCCTTTGAGATCTTTTGAGTGCTTGATTGGACGACTCGGAAATGTCTTCCAATTGTTTGAGCTTTGCCTTGCCCTTTGACTTCCAAGCTTTTAGGTCAACATAGTCTTCATCTTTTGAGTTGACATCTTCACATATTTGTGGTTCTTCTTGAGTCAGAGTTGGAAAATCACTTTCCAAGTCATAGGGTAGCTTAATTTTCTTGCAATCATTTTCAAACCATGAATTGTTTTCATCAAACACAACATCCCTACTATCTATAAATCCTTCATTAGTGGGATTATATAACCTATATACCTTATGGTTTTGATCATAGCCAATGAGTATACACTTTTGAGCTTTTGGATCAAGCTTCCCTCTAATCTATGAGGGTATATGTGCATAAGCAATGCACCCTAATGAGGGCCTCCTATCATTCTATGCCTCATAAGGTTTCATTCCATCCAAGTATTTGGATGGGAGCCTATTAATCAAGAATGTGGTTGTGGAAACAACCTGTACCCATAGGTAATTTGGTAGTTTCATTTCATTCAACATTGATCTTGAAGCCCCTACCATCAATCTATTCCTCCTCTCTACCACTCTATTTTGTTCATGAGTGTATCTTGTTGTGACCTCTCTCTTTATACCTCTGTCCTGTAAGAATGAGTCAAATTCATGTGAGAAATACTCACCACCTCCATTAGATTTGATTCTCTTCAAGCTTCTACTTGTTTCGTTCTCAATCAATGCCAAATATTTCTTAACTCAAGTGAACACTTCATCTTTATGCCTCATAAAGTAAAGAATTGTCCATCTATTATAATCATCTGTAATGAAACATAGAACCTGACATTGATGGTTCTCTACTAGGACCCCACACATCTGTGTGCACAAGCTCCAAGTAGTCTTCATACATGTATCCTTTTCTCTTGAATGGTTGCCTGTGAGATTTGCCAAATTGGCATGCTCTACATTTGTAAATCATGTGTTGCTTGGACACATTTGGAATGCCAAGCACACTTTGATCCATGCATATTTGCTTGAAGGTTCTTTCACCTGTATGACCTAGCCTTTTATGCCATATCTCTAGTTTAGATAGAGTTTGGTCTTTGTAACTGAAGACTGCAATGTTTCTGGTATCTTCAACTTCAAATGTAAAGAGTCTACCAGATTTCTCACCTTTTGCAATCCTCTTGAAGCCTTGTTGAGGGTCTTCCACATATGCTCCATGCCTTGTGAATCTAATCTATAAACTTTTCTCAACAATTTTCCCAACACTGATTAGGTTTTTGCGATAGTTGGCATATATAAAACTTTACTTAAAAGGTTTATGTTACCATTAGAAGCCTTGAAATTTCCAATCCTCTTAATAGAGTGTCTAGTGTCATCACTTGTTTGCACTTCATGCTTCTCCTTAGGTTCTTCAAGATGAGATAGCAATGCTACATTTCTAGCCACATGATTAGAACAACGAGAATCAATATAGAAAAGATGCTCATCATCTTTATATCGCTTGGATCTCATGTTCATGATCTGTAGGGAGTCCTCTTGGTCTTTTGTGTAGTTGTTATAATCTCTTCTACCTCTAAAGCCTCCTTGATAATTGTTGTTGTAACCTTGGTTGTATTTGTGATGATAATTACTTCCTCCATTGTTGAACCTACCTCTAGATTGGACATAGCTTCCCCTACGGAAGCCTCTTCCTCTATGATTCCTTGTGTTCTTGAATCACTCCTCTGTGGTGTGATTGGTTAGGCCACATATATTGCAAGTTGAAGTGTTGTATGATCTCTCCCTGCCTTGCTTTCCTCCTCTGCCCCATCCTCTAGTACCTAGTCTTCCTCTTCCTATGATGTTTACTTGAGAGTTGCTAGCCTCTTCTTCATTCTTTTTACCTTTTCCTTTATCTTTACTTTTATTTCTATCTGTGTAAAGGGCAGAAGATTGATTATCTCTAGAGTTGTCTCCATTCTTTGTTGAGCTTTGTCTCATGTGTGAAGAGTTGCCCCATCAATGCGTTGAGGTCAGGTATTTGTATATCCATATATAGGTCCATTATTGTGGTGAAGGACTCCCACTTATCATCAGCTTTGATGCCATTTAATGATCTACCTTACTATTTGCTCTTCTTCTATCTCTTCTCCAATGCTCCCAAGTTGGTCAGCTACATCCTTCATCTTGCTTACATAGTCAGCTACACGTTGCTTTGGTTACTTCTTCAAGGTTGTGAGCCTAGTTCTTCCTAGCCCTTGTATTTGATGAGAAGTATGAAGAAAGTACTTCCGAAGTCTCTTGGGAGGTCTTGCAGTTCCTAATGTGAGGTAATGAGAAATCAGATATTGAGTTAAGTATATAAGACCTGGCTAGAGCATCCTTTGCACACCATGTAGTTAGGCTTTCTTGGTCTTCTCTTATAGGTTAATGTTTGCTTCTAAATATTGGCACTTCTTCATCTCTAGAGATGTATCCATATAAGCTTATTCCTTGGAGATATGCTTGCATCCTTAGGGACCATGTTGAATAGTTGGTGCTGTCCAATTTTTCAATGATTGATGGAAATCCATCTCCCATCTTGCTTGTTGTTGCTCTGATACCACTAATGGAAGAGATGGTGGATAGATTCGAGAGATGAAGTCGTGCTGCAAAATCCTACTTCACACCAGCCAATAACAAGTTGTGGAGAGTATAGTAGACCCCTTGAGCTTCCAAAAAATCATAAATAATCATCTATGTGCTTTGAAGCATGATCCTCTATTCAAAGGATCAAAACAGATGAGTAGAAACTTCAACTAAGTGCTTAGACTTGTTATTTTGGTCTCTACACATATTTACTAAAATGAACAGTGCTCTCAACCTGCTAGCAATTAGATAAATTCCTTTCAGGAGTATCTAGTTAACTTAGATAGCTACCAATCATGAGTTGTTTCAATAAAAAAGATCAATTGTACACTGAGAATGATTCTTAGCAAGTTGAAGGACTATCCTAATATTTTTGGGGTGCTATAGTATGCAAAATAGTGAGCAAAAATGTAAAGATATCTCAAGATTGAGAAAAACAATGCTAATGAAACTTTGTAATTATGAAGTAGACATTGTGCTGAATCTATATCAATTTAAATCACATCAGATGATCAACTATGCACTTAGAACAAGCTCTGAGAAGTTAACTATTTTGAAATGATCATAGCAGAGAAGTGAAGGAGAGATATGATCAATATGTATATATCAAATCACATAGAAATACAAAGACATTGGCAATGCATAATTGCAAAATATGAGGGTAGTGAAGTGGTTATAGAATGAGCTCACTAATAACACAAATCCCTCTCAATTGATCTCACTAATGGGGCTCACATTCAAGTGCATTTTTGACCCACTTTTATAGTTAAAGTTGGAGCCAAGTTTTGAATTCAAATTCGAATTCTCACCATAAAGTGAGTCCTAGACTTTAGACTTTATTCTCACATCTATTATCCATCAAGAATTCAAGATTTGATTCCTCCTAAATCCACGTGGGGTTAGTGCAATTGTCATATGCTCTTTTACAAGGACATAAAAATAATTGACTTTTACAAGGGAATAGTCATATGTGACTATACATCCTAATTGTCCAAGTATGTAGGCTTGGGCTCATTTGCACCAACATCTTCGAAGGTTTGCATGTAAGGACTCAGTAGATCCATTATCCATGAATATGTAGCCATTATTGTAAGTTGGCTAGGCATTACAGATAGATAAAAAATTAAGGCCTTTGTGCCTTGGTTAATGCCAATGAAGTTCAAAAATGTGTATTGGGTGTGTTAAAAAACCTTCAAAACTATGAGCAGCATGCTCAACACTTTATGCTTCATTTTTACTACTGAATCTGGAACTATGGCATATCTTAAAAGCCAAAAATCTATTGTTTGTTCGATATATTCTTCTGTTGGCAAGTAATTATGGGGTGGACTTGGCGACAGAGGATAGTTAAGCCACTGATTATTTATTTTTCCTTGACGTTGTGCTTCCCAAAATTGCACCCATGATCTTCTTCATGGCACGGGGCAAAAAGAGGGATTCACCTATAATAAATATGGTGCAGCTTCCTAGTGCACCCGGAGAGTGCGATTTTTCTCCAAAATCTTACGTCTCCATATTGGATCAGCTTAGTCAAATTGTTATTGCATATATGAGAAAGTATCAGCCTTGAAGGCCGACTCGTTTTGGCTCATGTCTATGATATTGCATGTAGTCGATCAACACTTAGTTCCTCTTCTTCCATATGCATAGTTGAATTATTGATGGGGGGAGAAGGAGGGTGTACCTCTTTCTCCTCAGTAGCCATATGTGAGCTTGGAGCTATTGGTGTCCCCATTTTCCCATGTTGTTGTAATTGAGCTTGTAGGCTTTTGATGATTGTGTCTTCTTTGGTTATTTCTTTATTAGCTGTTGCAAGTGCTTCATTAGTTTGCAAGAGTCGTTCACCTAGTAGAGCTACCTAATCAGCATCCTCTTTACATTGCTCTATAACTTTGGCTTCTACTACCTTCCATTTTTTTCTAAGCTCATTCGTGTCATGCATATACCTTCTTTCCCATTCTTCCCTTAACTCTTGCTCTTGCTTATGCTGGTCAGCATACTTGGCCATTTGAGCTTCTAGCTCCACTATATCTCCTTGGTGATGTTCTAGTACCTCAACTGATTGATTGAGCAGGATCACATTCATCAACTCTTTATTCCTATTTCTTAAAGTGTCTGCCTCATCCATGTATACTTTTATCCATGCTTCTAAAATTTTGCTTTTGTTTGAGATTCGTACCTTTTCTATTTCACTGGCCTTATATTTGTGTTGATACTCCTTGAGCTGATATTGTAGCTGTTGATTGGCCTTTGTAATCCTTTTGCAATGTTCTCTAAATTCTTTTGTTTCCTTCTCCTTTTTCATTAAAGTTTGTTGAGCTTGTATTACCTTGGCTGATAAGTCTTCACTCGATACTTTAAATTGATTTCATTCTATCATAACTTTGTAATAGTCTCTATCTACCTGAATTAGTTGTTGTCGGGTTTCCATAGAAGTTTGAATCATTTGTTTTACCATAGGTTTGAATTGTGCCACATCGACATTTAGCCATGTTTTGTGTGTACTAGGTTCTTCACTCATTTGCATGTTTTTTCCTTTTTCAATGTGTAACGTTTCATTACATGGTTGGATTGGATTCTTCCTTGACTGTGCTAGCCTTTGTAGTGCTTCCTTGAAAGGTTTCGTCCATAAGTGATGGTTCTACCACCACATTAATGGGCGTGAACGGTTATAGTTCCATGATTCCTTCTTGTGTTGGTTCTTCCTTTGGATGCTTCATTCTAGAATGACCTTCAAGAATAACATCTGCGAATTGAAGTTGGGTTGTATCATTCATCTTAATCATGTATTTTTTTTTTTGTGTAGTCTCTCCATATTTTCATCCTTAACTTTCATATCTTGTGCTTGTTCTTGTTCATTGCTCTCCACTTCATGTTGATCCTTTACTGGATTGAGTTCTTCCCATTTTCCATCATCATTTGATTCACTTTGGATATCCATGTTCATGGTTGATTGGTTATGATCTTCTAGGATTTCAGATGAAGAGATTGAATTGACTAATCCCACCTCTCTGTATCTGTGGAACTTGGTTAGTCTCTTGTGTGACATATGGTGAGATGTCGTATGATCTTGATGGTAATGATGCCCTTGGATTGGTAGATTCAACTGTCCTTCCATGAACTCATGGGTCTTCTCCATGGCTTCTTGTAATTCGGCCTCTATGATGGGTGTAGGCTTTTCTACTTGGGTTCTTGGGAGGACATGTATCCTCTTTGATGTTGGAGTCAGTTCCTCATTTAGCACTTCCCTTAATCATTTTTCTCCTCAGATTGTTGGTTGTGAGCTTGTTCTTGCTTCTTCCGTAGCCCACATACCTTTCTTCTTTTTGGGTACCATTGCTATCTTTGCATATTTAGCCATTTCCATTGAAGATGGCATTTCCTTCAAATATTCCCTAATGTTTAAGGTCTGATAGATTAATATTGTTAATGGCACATTTCCATTTAGAAACGTTTTATGGCCCCATTGTTTCTTGGCTTCAAACAATCTTTCTTGAATGTATGGCACCATGCATGTGTTAGGCCTCGTATGCCCATGGCAAAAGTACCTATATTTAATCGTATGTTGTACAAACTTCTTTGGAGTGGCCCAACTATGTTGCTAGGAGTTTACAATTGTCTCTCAAAGTGATAGCTTCCTTGCTCATGCACTAGTTCATATGCCTTCCACTCACATGTCCCTATAATCCTTCACTTTGTCATGCACACCCCTACACTGTCTTTTCTTTTCTCACATACACACTCCTATCCCCTTTTTGCCCTTTGTCTCACTACTCACTTCCGTTATGCATACCTGTGTACACACACATTCATACATGCACACCTTTCCACATACTTCCCCTTTTTTTCACACACCTACTTCACACATGCATGCGCATACACACTTTCACTTAATTCACACACATGCACTCTTACGCATACACCTTTTTTTTTCCAGCTCCCTCACTTACTCTCACCTAACCCTCTCTTTCCCTCTACCACAACCACATGTAACTATACCTTGCCCATGTTCTTGTCTCTCGCAATAGTTTCTACTTTGAGCTCATAATTGCATGCAAATACTCCACCTCTATGAATCTCTATTGGGATTGCCGAAATGAATCTAGTTGGAGGAGCAGATCCCAATGTGTTTTGCTAACCTATTCCCTAGGTTCCCTTAGGGTCAAATTCATCCAATGGCACTTTTCTCCCCACCTTTATGGTCCTAGCTATACTCTTGGAAATAATCCCTTGGGTTTATGATCTCCTCTCAACCTCTTCCATCCTTCCTTCCTTCCTGCAACCATTACGCTTATAATTGTGACAAAGTTTATCATTGCACTCCTTATAACTCCATATGGGTGCAGTTGTGGATTTAAGCACACAAATCCGTGCTTGCATATTCCAATTGGGATCTTCCTTATGCACAGAGCCCTGTAGGGGGCATACAACAGTGGGAAGTATGCAACATGCAAGGACGGATCAAGGCCAGCAATTATCCATGAAGAAGTGCAAGAAGATATCCGACAGATCCAGAGTCCCAAGAAGGTGCTTCAACCTCTTGATCTTCAGGAGGTCCAAATCAAAGGCTGAAGATCCAGACCTTCATATCTTCCACTGGTTGCGTGCGTGGCAGGCTGACTTAACATAGCACCCCAGATTTAAAGAGTTTATTGGTGAGCTAGACTATAAATCTAATGTAGTCTATCTTCACAGGTTGCGTGCAGTGGAAAGAAAAAAAGAGGCCAAAACCAATGCAACAGGTCCCAAGTTATGATCAGGTCCTTGACCACTAGTAAATTATATCATTATGATTTCCACAAAAGCTGGCAGTCGACAACTATAAAGAGACTATCAGTTAATAAAGTACCAGATCGACTATAGGCACAGAAGTAGAGGCAAGAAGCAAAGCCTGTCAAGGGATGATAGAGACAAAGAGGGGGAGAGTGTTGTAGAGCAAAGAAGAGCAAAGTTGCAAAGAAAAAGAAGGGGCCCAAAATTTTTCCGATTTGGATACTTTATTTTTGTCCATAGTCATTTTGTAATATATTTTCCGATGTAAATGCACTAGAGGAGTCCTCTAGATGCATACCCATAGAGATTTGTATCATTACCTTTGTAAATTAGTAGGGAATTAGTATTTTAGTCAATAAAGTGTTGGTCTCTTCTGTGAAAGGACCAATTCCAAGGCACAAGTAGATAAGTCATTTTGTGACTCTTTGTAAGGACTTTTTTGCCATTGTGAGAATCAAGAGCACAAAATTTCGAATTTGTGTCTTCTCCTCTCTGTATCTTCTTCCTTGTGAGCTTGCATGCATATGTGATTCTTGAAAAGAGTGCTTAGAAGTGGTGTCTATCCATGAAAGTGCTTGTTTGCTGTTGGTAAGGTGTGTGTTAAGTGTAGGAAGTGTTGAAGCATAGGAAGATCATTCCCATGTCTCAGTATTTTTCTCATAACTTGAAGCAGGAGCATTAGAATCAAGTGAAGAGACCACCATTGGATGCATCTTCTTGAGAACTTTGAAATAAATTTTCTATTCCTATATTCGGAGTTCGAAGTTGAGAGAAAAGCTCGACTTACTGTTGACTGTTGTTCCGAGTGTCGCAATACCATAGCTGACCTTGAAAGCTTGAATGTGGTGGATTGATACTTGCATGTACCTTCTTAGACCTCATTTTCATTGACCATCATTTGAATGCATGTCCTCATACACTCGGCTAGGTTTTGATAGTCCTTGGATTGATAATTAAAGCATGAATCCCCACTATATGCACTTGAAGGGGATTGAGGTATAGTCTCTTTCTCCACAAGTCCCTAAGTCGATACTCAGGTACACAGTAAGTCTTACCTTCCTCTCCCTCACTCACATCTCCAATTCGTTCTATGGGTATCTCTGGTACATTCTTGTGTGATCCTATCTGGGAGTGAGCAGTAGCAAGCACAGGGAATTGGTTTGCTATGTGCTTCCACAATTCTGGCTTAAGCTTTAGCAACTCCTCTAGAGTGAGGTGACACTGTACTTTAGTGTTCTTTATTACTTCCGTGTTTCTAGGGATTACTGAATTTTCATTCCTCACTATTATAGTGGGAATAACACTTGATGTGCCTCTTCTTTGATTTACTTCTACTATTATTATTTTGATCCTTCTTATGCTCTTGCTATAGTGTTGATTCTTCCTTGGTAAGAACCAAGAACACTATATGCATCTCCACTATAAGTGCCAACCATAGACTTTTTATGGATCTCTTCACTCAAAAATTCTCCACATATGTCATTGTAGACCAATTTACCTCCAGGTGCACTATTGCTAATTGTTGTGCAAAACATATACCATGATGATGGCAAGGTGCATAGCAACAAGAATGCTTTCCTTTCATTATCCATGTCCATCTTTTGAGGCTCTAAATATAGCATCAAACTCATTTAGATGAGTAGCAAGATTATATGTGTCCTTCATGCAAAGCTCATATACTTTTCTCATAAGATACACTTTATTTGATGTCATTTCTTTTTTATACATGTTGCATAATGAAGGATTTGTTTTTGAAAATCATGAGTATAAATCTATGTGTCAAGGTTATTAAATAAAAATGATTACGACATAAGTTGGAGTGCATCCTTAGAAGGGACATTGTATGCCTATAGGATTCAAATGAATCAACACTAGATTAATAGAGATGACCCCTACCCATGCAAGAGATTGTAGAGGATCCATCCATATATCTAGATGAAATATCTTTAGACTATATGACTCAGTAATATCTATTTTCACAAAATGGATGTCATAAGACATAGGAATTATGTAGAAGTTAGTGGCAAAATCACAATAAGCTAAGAGGTTCACAAATACTATCTTCATATTAAATCAAATATTCTCACTCATATCCATACAAGAAGATTAGAAATTTGATCTTTAGATAGATTATAAAACTGAGACTATTAGTCAGATTTCAAAGGATATGTTAAAAGCACATATGTTAGAGGAGAAGATAGAATGGGATGGATGTAAATATAATACATGAGAAGGTAGTTAGATGAATCTTTTTTAAGATGGATTGTAACATACAACCCATAACTCCTGGTTTCATATATTCCATAGAAATATCCTTTATATGTCTAAGAAAAAGGAACAATTGTCGAATGGCTAGCAAGTTTACATACAATGTGTTTAGGTTCCATGCATCTCAAATGGAAGATCCACATCCAATTTTAAGGAAGGGCCAAGAACTAGCAAGGAAGGATACACTTATTATAGTTTCCCATCACCAATACGAGATACTAGATATTCTAGAGATGATACTAGATAAGAGAAGTACATGCACAACTAGTTCGTTATAGAGTACTTGGTAACTTAGAAGGTGTCCACTCATAGTCTCCCCTCCAATCATTGACAAAAATGATCTTTAAAAGGGGAAGAGAGTGTTAGACATAAATCCAAGTTGGATAATTTATTAATGTGTCTACGAAAACGGCTAGCATAGCCATGATCCCAAGCTCAGGGGTTATCCTAAGGTTCTTTAGGTGATAACGCAGTAAGTGTGGATGATGGCGACATTTCCACATTGGATTACTCCATATACAATCTATTTAAGGATCAAGGAGATCAATAGAATGGAAGAAGAGTAGCACACATGCCATTTCAAGTTTTCTTTTCAAGGAGTGCCTCACATATTGGGACTTGCCTATGCATATTAGGTCTTCTTTCACCTTGAATTCATGGATTGGGAATATTATTCCTTTCTTGATTGATCTTGAATCCCCATTGTCTCAAGGAACTCTTGATTGAGGAGTAGGATCCCTAGAAGTGATTTTTTCAACTCTAGGCACACCACTCACAAAAATAGGATGGTCTTGTTACCGTTATTGTTCATGTGAAAGGCCAAATGGCCACCAAACACTTATTTGTATATGTCCTTTCATAAAACATATAGTGGCCTGGTCAATCATAGACGATAAGTTTGATCACATTTGTAACACCTAAAAAGTTTCTATTCGTGCTCCCTTTGTACTATGTTTTTCTATGTATTCTGTAACCTCTGTGTGGAGTATCATGTGCGACCCTATGATCGCAGTTTTTTGCTCTGAGGATATTATCATGGAGCTCTTCAGAAGAAGAGCACACTATGGTGCATCGCCATTGAAATACTTCACTAGAATCAGAGCTTTTTGATGCAAAACATTTGTTCCTTTTGTGCAAGCAAAGTGAGCACCCATCCACCCACCCAAGGCTTTCTCCAAGGCTTATGACTAAGGTGGGGACGAAGGCATACCTTGTCATCCGAGTCACTGAAGTCACCATTGATGCCGTTGGCTGTAGGCGAGGGAGGACCTCAATGATCAAGGAAGATAGAGGTTCCCAGTGTCGGGAGGATGGGAATGCTCGATTGGTGGATCAATTCAACCGCCTTGTTCAATGGCTCACACAGGGTGGTTATAGCAACTAAAGCAATTCTAAGATAGCCAAGGATGCCCGAAAAAAAACACACTCAAGACAACTGATTAGGAACTTGGCTTCTTCTCATGCATTCATGTGCACTCTATAGTTGGAAATATGTTTAGCACATGATAGAAGATCGTTAGCTTATAATGGTAGAAACAAAGCTAGATCGGTTATATGTAATTTCGACACATGATTTCATATGCACCTTCAACCAATGATGTTAATCAATTATAAAGAAAAACATGTAAGTTCAAAATTAGGTCACTCGTGTCGAATGATATTGTCATATGCTTTTAAGGAAAGCGCATACTAAATAACAATGTGTAAAAGAAAAAAATTTATGCATACATGACATCAAAGTGATAATCTGACGCAAGATTGGAAGATTAAAATATGAGTGTATGAGATCACCAAAACTCGTCCAAAATTGGCAAGCAAATGGTCTATTTTAAATTTTTATACAATCGTATGTGCACTTACCTTCTATATGCATAACGTTCGGTCTCATTATATGTACACAAGGAATCGAACTTATAACATTTGTATGGCATAGCAATTGATGTAGAGGTGGTTGTACACATCTAAAACTTTGGTACACATAAACTATCTCATTGCACATGTTTTTGAGAAAAACCCAACTGAAAGCACCTTATATGTTAAGCATGCTAATGATGTGCTTCTAATCATTGTGATGTATGTTGATGACATGTTGCTCACTGGTCCTCATGACATGCATATTGCTGATTTTAAGGCTGATTTACATGCCTCATTTGAGATGTCTAATTTGGGGCATTTGCATCACTATTTGGGCATTCAGTTTATGCAAGTTGATAGTGGAATGGCTTTGTGTCAAACGAAATATATTGACACATTATTGCAGCATTTTGGCCTTGAAGACTAAAAGCCTATTTCCACTCCTATGGAGATAGGTTCATGATTGAGTCTTCATGATGCTGGAGATGCATTGGATGCTGTTCTCTATCAGTAGGCTCTTGGATGCTTGATTTACTTATGCATTACTCGGCCAAATATTCATTTTGCTGTCTCAGAGATGAGCATCTTTATATGTTGCCTAGGTGTCAAGCATTGGCAAGCGGTTAAGCGCATCTTTTGGTACTTAAGTGGTATCCAGCTACTTGGATTGTTCAATTTTTATCACAGAGTGAGAACTAAACATTTTCTTGAGAGGTTCAAGTCCAAAAATAACAAGTTTTTTTTAGAGCTCTTTATGTGGAAATTATCTGTTTTGGCATAACTATCTAGCAATGATGCTCCAACGACATGGGTCTAAATACATATCTAGAAATTTAAAGGTGTCTCTTAAGGTGCCTTGAAGTCACATTGGTAGGTGTAGAGCAGGATTATTTCAACATCACCTCATCTTTGGAGTGTATCCAACCTTTCCTTCACAATTAGTGACATTGGAGTTTAGGTAAGTAGGTTTGAATATTGTTTTTCTTAATTTTTTGATTGATTGCATCTCCATCTCCATCCTTACCACCTCTATTCATCCCCGTAGACCATTTCCATTTTCATCAAAATTCCATCATGCCGACCATATACCCACCTCCCCCTCACACTTCCTCACTTGCTTGTGTACCAAAGAGAGAGAGAGAGAGAGAGAGAAAGAGAGAGAAATTAAATTCTTGTTTTTCTTTTTGTGTGTGTGTGTGCTTTTTTTTTGTTTTTGTGCAAATTTTGCTTCATCACCAACTCGAGGGTCCTACATAGGTATGATAGGCCCTTTCCTAGCTTTCCAGACAATAGACTTGGTCTATGAAAAAAGATTAGAAAAGTGATAGTTTGGGAAATGCATCAGCAGGGGCCTAGAGAGCTCCTAAATGACATTCCAACAATATAGATCCATCAAGAAACCATCAATTTTTTGGCTCTATTGCAACATGCCAAAGACTCAAAAGACCCTTTCTATTATGATGGAAACCATCTGTAATGATAGACTTGTCTATTGCAACATACTACCATCTATCGTGATAAATCGCCCCCTGATAGATCTTGTCCATTGTGACAACCCCCCTCTCATCAAAGATCCACCGCAACAAACCACCAGTTTGTCAATATTTACAAGGCCCATGATAGATATTGTCTATCAGGGAAGATTTTGTCTATCATGACAAACCACTCTATTGTCACAGACCGACCTAGATGGAGCACCCATCTATCCTAATAGACACCCTCTATCATGATAGACCAAAAAACATGATAGAACAAATTTATTATAGACATATTCTATCACAATAGAAATCTCTATCATGAAAAAGGGACCCCATGATAGACCCCATCTATCATCATAGACCTTGTGTATCATGATAGACCAAACTCAATAGACACCTCTATCATGATAGACCTCGTTTATCATGAAAGAGCACCCTATCATGATAGACCTATCATGGTAGACCATCCTATCGTGACAAACAACCTTCTGCCAAGATAACTCCCCTATTCCAAAAAAAAATTAAGGATTGCTTTTGAGTGATTTTTCGTTCAAATTAATAATTCTTTGATTGGTTTTTAGGGTCTGATATATACTCCAAGGATTTGGGAGTGTCTAGGGCATTGGAAATAGTGCTCACATTTTAGATCTTGCTTGGGATGTCTTCTTGAGCATTGGAACCTAGTGCAACATACAAATTTGAGGTAAAAAAATAATAAACCCCCTTGTTCAATTTTAGCCTAAGCTAAGTGCATAGCCTTAGGGTTAGAATTTACGGTGACATTAGGAACCTAAAAGAACGTCAAGTTTAAGATTGATAACTCTTCTTGTGACATTAAAAAATGTAAGGGAAAAAGAACTTAAAGGCATGAAGAAATGTTAAAATTAGAAACACCTAAGCTACTCTTCATGATGAGATGGTGATTTAGAGGAAGAAAGCAAATAAATAAATAATAAATAACCAGGTGGTTGATAAAAGGATTGGTGTAAAGTCCATGGATAAAAGTAAATTAATGAACTTGAGATTAAGAAATCATATTGGCAAGGTGGATTGACAAAGCTTGAAATCATCGGGCATTAGTATGCATCGCACTCTCAATTCATGGTCAGAGAAACTAGGCGGCCATCAATCATGCCTACGCTATGAAACTAGTGAGTCTGATAGTTCATATAATCTAGAGAGATCTACCACTAGTACTAAGATAGCCTACCTAGAGGTACCTGAAGGACCTTACAAAATAGACTTAAAATACATCCAAACCGATCGATTAGGTGCTCACATCTATGAGGATGTATTGAAGAGATCAGTGTTACACTTGAGAAAACTTGAGCAACCCTATTGCCTAGAACATCACGTGGTCAAACTCGAGAATGGTTCATATTTAGACTAGCAGGGAACTATGTACATTGTGACTAGCCCCCTTGATATAACAGATGTCTTTGGAAATGTTTTTCTAGACTCAAAAGTTATAGATTTGGAAGAAGAGGATTAGAAAGAGATACCAAGCTGTCACTCTAGCACAATGGTGAGTACCAACGTGAGGAGATACACCTCATAAATGTCAATCGGTGGAGACGAGAGGACCAGTATGAAGACCGTGAGCAAGTGATGGCACAAGTGCGTGAGTGAAAGCACACAAGCATGCACACACATACACACACACGCGCACAAAGTAAGAGCAAGGAGTGGAACAATGGAAGATCTTCGATTATACAAGAGCTCTCTTACAAAGCTGAAATCTACAACAAGCTAACCTCAAAAATGAGCTCTCCAGCCCTTTTTATAGTTTTTGAGTGGTTTTGGCCCTGTCCAGACCTAGTGTCCGGCCTAGTTAAAAAATAGGTTCCAGGGCTTATTTGGGGGCTCAAACGGAGTCTAAAAATTATGAAAATTGGTAGGATGGTAGTTCTAATACTCCTCAAGCTCGAGGACTCCTCGACTTGAACAAAATGGAGTTACAAAAATGGAAAATGGTATTTATAATGGTTTTTAGTGATAATAATCACTATTTTTATAGGGATTTCATCTGAAAATTTGACAGGTGCTTCTTGGAGCTCCCTACTAGCTCCTTCTTCTTGTGTGTCCACTTCCTTGATGCACTTCCATTCTTTGTCCTTGATCTTGAGCTTCAACACTCCCCCCCCTCTTGAGTCTGTCATCCCTGACAGACCCTTGTTGTAGTGGTCGTTCCATGTAGTACGTTGAGAGGTAGCGTCCTTTGCGTCCAACAGGGGCAATCCTTCTTCCCAATGTATCCTGGTCGTTTGTCTGGTTCTTCACTTTGCCACTGTTATCTCTTGCAGTTTGTAGTCCCTTTCTATGTACTTCTGCCTTGTATTCCATCTGGATGGTGCATTTGTGAGTTCTCCAAAACTACTAGTTGCTCAAAGGAGGTGTTCAATGTTGATTATGAGCAACTCTCAATGGTGGATGGCTCCCTTGTTCTTGTAGTGGTCACCGTGATGTCCTCTGATTCTTCCAAAGATGGCTTTCATAGTTTTCATGCCAAGTACTTGTAACCCATAATGGATGATGGGTAAGTGCTTTAGTGCGTGGGTTGAACAAAATATGTGCCTTGTGCATGGCCTTGTAATGTGGCCCTACGTATGCGTACTTGGAAAATGCATGGCAAGAAGTATGGTGCAAGAGATTGGGTCTTGAGCTAAGTGCTCAAGGGTATGCTGACGAAGAGGTATCCTAATCGATCATGGTTATAGTGTTGTTGAAGCATACACGTCTTACCATGGTGAAGGATCCATTGATCTTCATCTCTTCGTGTTGTAGTTCCATCATGGTGTTTGACCATCGGCTTGTCCTTTTTGTTGATGGATGTCCTTGCTGAAAGTTCGCTGATGAGTATTTTCAAGCACAGTCCTCTTCTTTGCCCTTTTTTTTTTTTTTTTGTTGCACACGATGGCATCAAACAAGAAGAAAGAGGTTAGTATCAATAACATATTTTGCATGTGAAAATTGTGTCTCATGTGCCTGGGATTTCTCAATTGTGTCTATGCACGGCCATGTAAGGTGGCCCTATATTGATGCATACGTTGGAAATGCATGACCTGAATGGTGCAAACGACTGGGTTATGCCAAAGGCACATGGTTGCTGCTGGTCGAGGCTTTTGATGTTACTTGCATACTTGATGAATTCTTTGATTGGAGGTGTCTATTGGATCTCGAAATGATGTAATCCTCCGGATTGGAACCCATTTTGGAATAGGGTTTGGTACTGTAGAGATCACCTCAGGCCACTTCATCTTTGGATGCTTTCCAAACTTTGGTATCCCGTGTGGTTGGCCTTTTGGTTCTGTGGATGTTGTTGGTGCTTTTGGCTTCCAAACCCATAGCCTTGATGATTGCCTGCCTACTTTTGCAGAAGGGTTGAGTTTATCTTCGTTTGTTCTTTGTGTTTTGTTCTTACCCTTTGCTTTCCTTGGCTTCTTTGTTGAGACCTTTTGCCTGGTGGGGAGCATAGGCCGTTGTGTATGTAAGAGCTTCTTGGGTACCCACATCTGTAATCGCCCGTGTTGAGCTGTAGCTAATTTTTTAGGCACCCAAATTTGTACATGATTGTGGTCGACCTTCTTTGATAGCTTCGGTACCCAAATTTGTTGGATTCTTCGTGCTTGAGCCTGTCGTAGGTGCTTGGTCCTTCTTTTTCCATGGTCGATCTGGTTGGGTGGGAATCTTTGAGGCAACATCGATGGTTGCACTCCTTTCTTTACCCAGATCTGCTTCATGCCCATAACTTCTTTCTTCTTGAAGGCTCTTTGTCTATTTGATAGACTGGCTATCTTGCACTGTTTTGTTTGCTTCTGAGGTTTGACTAATGTGGATGCTTTACTCTTTGAAAAAGAAGAAGTTTCTTCTTGCCTTTGCGACTGTTCTTCCATGATTGTGTCCGTCTGGATCATAGATCTTTTGACATTTACAACATCTTGTTCGAGAAGATTAGCCTTAGAGGAAGGAAGAGAGCGTGTGGTGTCTTGGTCAGTGGCCATGCAATTCTCCAATTCTAATGTAATGCATTGTTCATGTGCCCAAACATGAAGAAGTTGACTTCTTAGGTTCAAGTTGACAGCATGGTCGTAAATCCAATCTTGACCCAAGACAAGTGGCTTTGTGAGGTCCTCATCATGACACACTAGCATTTTGACTTTTATTGGAACATCTTGAAGGTAGATGGGAAGTTCCACCTCTCCCAAACAAGAGGTTTCCACACCTCCCAATCCTATGAGATAGGCTTCTATGGGCTTGATGTCCAATTGCAGGTCTTGGCAGTATGAAAGTCGAACTGCACTAGTTGCTGCACCTGAATCAACTAATGCTCTCACAGTCTTTACACTCTTTCCTTGTCCTACCTCTATAGTCACAAAGGGCCGTCGATCAATTATTTGAGAAGTAGTTATGCCCGATTTTTGGCACATGTCCATGTGATATTTTGGAGCTTTTGTGTTGACATCTAGGCCTAGCCGCCGTAGCTTATTTCTTCTGATGCGCTCTCTCGCCTCTGCTTGTGCTTCTTCTCTAACCCTTAACTCCTCTTCTTTTCGCTTCTTAGCAGTGTTGAGTCTCATGAGCATTTCCTCTGTAAGAGGTTCTTGATATAACTTGACTCGGCATCCACTAATATAGTTTGGTAGGATATCACCTTCTAAAGTGGCCAATTGAACTGCACCGCTAGTGGAGAGTCTATTAATGATCATGGCTCCATATCCTTGTTTCTCCAATTTGCGGGCATGTTGCTTTAGCGTATAAACCAGCACTAGATCTCCTTCCTTCAATCCTTTATCCTGTACATGGGCATCAAAGTATGCCTTTTGCCTTTTCTTTGCAGCATAAATGCCTGCTGCAGCCCGTAGCCTCGTCTCACCTAAGCGTTCTAGATCAAAGATCCTGGAGGACAACTCGTGTCCGTTCCACTCGTACTCTTGTGCTACTTTCAAGGCAGGGATTAGGAAGTCCAGTGGTAGCACAACATTCTGTCCAAAGACCATCTGAAATGGGGTGGCATTGAGTACCGTTTTGTAGGCAACTCTGTATGCCCACACAGCATGATGAAGTTGTTTGTCCCAATCAGAGCGTTTATTATTCACCAGTTTTGTTAATACGTTACATAGGATCTTATTTGTGCTCTCGGCCTGTCCGTTGGCTTGTGGGTGATGAGGGGCAGACTTCTTGTGTATCACCATGAATTCTTGAAGGAGATGTTCAATGACCTCATTCAAGAAGTGCGTACCTCTATCACTAACCAACTCTATTGGTAACCCATATCTAGTGAACACATTTTCGAATAAGAACTTAGCCGTCGTTTGAGCATCATTCTTTGTCGTGGCTTTTACTTCCACCCACTTTGTAAGGTAATCTGTGGCTACAATAATGTATTCTGCATGGGAGTTTCTAGCTGGGGGGTTAATAGGACCAACAAAGTCTATGCCCCACTTCGAGAATGCGCGTCCTCCCATCATGGGCTTCAAGGGCATTTCATCTTTTCTTATCGGATATTGGGCACGTCGGCATGTGTCACATTTCTTCACATAAGTATGTGCATCCATATGAAGAGTGGGCCACCAAAGTCCTGAGAATAGAATGGTCTTAATTACTCTGTCAGGCCCAAAGTGTCCACCTGCAGCACCGCTATGTGCAGTTTCTAAGACTTTCAAATAGTCTGATTCATGAACGCACAGTCTTAGGTAACCATCCTTGCCTCTTCGATATAGGTTGTCTCCTACTAAGGCATAGTCTTGAGCCTCTTGCTCCATGCTTCTTCTTCTTGATAGACTAGCCTCATTCGTTAGTGTTCCTGATCTCATAAATTCAACCAATGGAGCACTCCAATCTGGGATTAATGACACATGATAAAGAGTGGCATGCTCCACTGGGGGTCTCTTCTGGCACACTGGACAATTCTGGATCCACTCCTGTATTTTTTTGTCCATGCTAGGCCAATACACTCCTAAACGTTTTAGATTCTGCAATGTTCGTTGTTTAGAGTAGTGATTTCCTAGTAGTCCCTCATGGGCTTGTTGCATCCAACTAGTATGTTCGTCGTCCTCAACACAACAAGCTAGTACACCCTCTGGATCTTGTTTGTACATGCTTCCGGCCAATATTTGATACTTTTGTGATCTTACAATTTCTTCTTTGCTTGTTTTCACATTTTTATTTGCAGGCCCAAAGGTTAGGACTGGTACCAACTTATTTGTCCATTTAGGAACAACTTCTAAATTGAACAGATAAGCATCGGGCAATTCATCAGACACTCCTTGCGGTGGCTCTCCTGAAGTGATACGAGAAAGATGGTCTGCCCTAAGATGGGTTCTACCTTTCCTGACAACAACTTCAAAGTCGTATTCCATTAGTAACAGGAACCATCTCACTAAGCGGCCTGTATTGCAAGGTTTATTGACCAAATATAGTAAAGCTTGATGATCGGTGAAAAACTTAAACTTATTGGCCAATAGATAGTGTCTAAACTTCTTCACGGCATATACCATGCCTAAGCCTTCTCTTTCCGTTGTGGTATAATTTTGTTCAGTTGCATTTAATTGCCTACTAGCATATGCTATCGGCAAATCTAGGTTTCCCTCACCTGTGGGTTGTGCTAGTACACATCCTATTGCATGATTGGATGCATCCACATGGACATGAAAGGGTTTGCTCCAATCCGGAGTAGTCAATATTGGTGCTGTGCACAAACGTCTTTTCAGCTCGTTGAAGGAATTCTCGCATTCCTCGTTCCACTCAAAATTTGTTAACAACCCATAAAGAGGTTTAGCTATGATGGCATACATGTGGATAAACCTACGGTAATATCCACAATGGCCCATAAAGGCTTGTACCTCTTTAACATTCCTTGGTCTTGGCAACTCTGCTATCACTCTTACCTTGTCTTCATCTGTTGAAATTCCATTCTTAGAAACAATGTGACCTAAGATCTTACCTTGTCGTACCATGAACACACACTTCTCTTGGTTCAGACACACTCGATATTCTCTACACTTGTTGAAGATCTGTCTGAGCTCAGGGATGTGGTAACTTCTTTCTTGGGAATGAGCGCATAAATCATCCACATATACTTCTAAGCTCTTTCGCAAGAACTCTTTGAAGACATGACACATGAGCCTTTGGAATGTTGCAGGTGCATTGGTGAGCCCAAATGGCATCACACGAAATGCAAAGATTCCCCATTCTGTGGCAAAGGCCGTTTTGTGTTGATCTTCGGGGGCAATGGCTACTTGGTTGTAACCTGAAAATCCATCAAGGAAGCTATAAACTTCCTTGCCTGCAACACGCTCCAATAGATGTTCGATGATTGGAAGTGGATAACTATCTCTGATCGTAGCGGCATTAACTTTTTTAAGGTTAATGCACACTCGCAATTTCCCATTCTTCTTGGGCACCACTACAATGGGGGACACCCATTCAGTGTGCTCAATCTCATAGATGAATCCAGCTTCAATCAGCCTGTCAATTTCCTCCTTTATTTTGGCTGCATAATTGTCATTATATGTGTAGGGCTTTTGTTTGGTGGGCTTGGCATCAGCGGTCATCGGAATCATATGAGAGCAAATCTTTGGATCTACTCCTTTCAAGTCTCTATAGTGCCATGCAAACACATCCCTATATTCCCTTAATAGAGCTACAAGCTCTGCTTCTTCTTTTGCACTTAGGTCATCTCCTATGTACGTACATCGTTCTTCGTTCCCTTCAATGGTCACTACAATTTTTTTGGTCTTTTCTTTATTGTCATATGCTTCTCCTATAATGGCCTCTCTCTTAGGCATCCGTACCAAAATTTTTCGGTCTTCCACTTCATATTTCTTGAAATTTTCTGGTACTTCAAACAATGATTCTTCCTCTTCTTGTTTCACTACTTTTCTTTTCTTTTTCTTTTGACCTCCTTCACTTCCTTCCTTTGAATTTATCGTTTTAATACTCGTGAGGGGTTCTTCTTCTTTTTGGGTTAACACTCCTATGTCTTCTAAATAGTGTTCCTCTGAGTCAAAGTAAGTATCCATCACAATGGATTCTAGATCATCGTCATTCTCTTCTTCTTCTATGAACTCACTAGGATCACACTCTTCCAACAGGGGCTGACACATGAACACTGAAATATCATAACCCTCCTCATCACAGTGAGGTGTCCATTGTTCTTCATTGACTGCTATGTCCATGGTAGCTAAGATTTCTGCCCAACCATGAGGCTCAAATTCCTCATCTGGAAATATCATCGGTGTATAGGCTGGGTCTTTTATTGGTCTATCTCCTGGGGGAGTTCCTTCTTCTCTCGCTTTTAGGCGCTTTTCCTCTTCCTCTGCGACCTTGCACATCCACAAGTGAGTATCTTCATGCAGCCATGAGGGATCAGGTGAACTTCCAAAATGCACGGAGATAGAATCTTCTTTCGCTTTGTGGATAGGATTCCACTGTAGGGGTGGTACATCTCTGAAGGTGTAATCCTTCAAATTGACCTTGGTTGTGACCCCTAAGTGTTGTAAATACAAGGAGTTGGTTCCCCAATCCTGTACTATTTGCAATTGTCGTAGGAAGGGTCTTCCTAGGATCATCTCGTAGACATTATTTTTCTCAAAGTCACATATAGCAAATGTATGTTCAAACTCTACACCACAAGTGGTTAGAGTTATCCCTTCAAGCAATCCTAGAGGTCTTTCAAAATGACCATTTGCCATTTGAAGCTTCATTCTTGTTGGTCTTAATGTGGGTTTGCCCCATCGCTTCCACAAGGAGGTGGTCGCAATAGCAACACCAGCACCCGAATCTACAATTGCTTTGGTTGTGTAACCTTGATAGGTGATCGGAAGATAAGTGTTACCTTCTTCACCTTCGCTCATGTCTCCTATCTTGTCGAGAGGTATCTCTGGAACTTTTTGCTTAGAGCCTACTTTTGGCATATTGGATTCAAGTTCTGGAACCTGATCCTTCACATGATTCCAGAGCTCAGGTTTTGCTTTGAGCAGCTCTTCCACAGTGAGATGACATTGAACCTTAGTGTTCTTCACAACATCAGTGTTTCTTGGAATTACTGAGTCTTCATTTCTTACCAATATTGTGGGAGCTCTGATCTGGAGAGATTCAGATTCCCATGGGCCTGTGAAATGAGGCAACTCTTGTAAAGAATTAGATTCAAAATCTAATCTCTCATCCTCTTGTTGCTCTGCTTGATCTCCATAGATAGACGGGATGTCTTGGGGAAATTGATCATGAAGATCATCAATCTCAGGAATAGGAGGGGAGTTACCCTTCTCCTTGGCCCATTTCTCTTCTTGTATTTCCCGCAAGAACTCTTGAGAATACCGTTGAATTGAAGGAGGTATTCTAGCATCCGTGGAATTAGGAACATAAGCTCCCATTGGTGGTGAGCTTCCTCTCTCAATAACTGGTTGAGCCTGTGGAGGTAAAGAAACTTGTGGTTTGTTTACCAACTGCTCTAATCTTTCTAGTAAGCCCTGGAAATGCAAATCCGGTTTGACAGAGTTTGTCTGATTGAACTTTTGACTAGTCTCAAGTATAGCTTGAGCTTGTTCTACCATTTTCATGCACATTTTCATCCGTTCAATCTCTAAATCTGCTCTCGGGTAACTCTTGTCCAAGTTTGCAGTTGTTGGCCCTTCTTGAAGACGATCCTGGTAGGCCTTGAACATCATGTCCAAGCCTTCTGGGGCTGGATCTGCAAGAACAGACCCTGGTTGTGGGTTATTTACAATGGGTGGTGGGGTGGAATGAGGTGGAGTGGATGGAGCTTCAGTATGTGAGGGGCTTTGAGATGCAATGTCTTCTATTTTTGTTTTGGTATCCCTTAGGCTTTCTTCTAGCTCAGATAGCTTTTTGTTCCACTTGCGATTAGCCTTCTCTCTGGTATCCTTCCATGTTCTTGGTTTCCTCTTACTAGGTTCTCCTGCCTCACTTGACTCCGATTGCTCAGATGGTTTTGCTTGTTGTGCAGCCTGTGCCCTAGTAACTACCTGTACAGGAGCCACATTACTGCTACTTGAACTTGAATCTGCCACTAAGCCTACCACGTTGATGGGTGTGACCTTGGGTGCACTAGAGGGATTCCTGGGACACTCTCTAGGAAGATGTTCCTTGCCGCACTCAGGACAAAAGCCTTGTATTGTGATGTTTTGTCCTAGTCCCAGAGCTGGTTGGTGGGGACATTCACGAATGAAATGATCGCCGTGACATCTAAAGCATGGTCCTCTAGGGGCTTGTGGTCTTACTTGTCTCACTTGGGGCCTAGTATTTGGATTTGTATACAAGACATTGGAGTATTCTGGCTCCCAATTTTCTTCCATAGGTGGTGCCTCATATTGATACTGAGAAGTCTCACTTTGCTCAGGTGACTCTATGTAATAAGCATGTGGACTATCTTCATGGAAGTAGTCGGAACCATGAGCGTGAGAATCATTTTCTGAGACCAATGGGGTTAGTGGCACCAATGCTCTATTAGGGTTCTCCTCCGCCATCGTATATTTAACTCGGATCACATTGGCAGGAGCTGGCGGTTGGTTTCCTAGGACTGGTTGTGGCCTATATGGTGCTTGATATTGCTGCTGGTATTGAGGTTGATATTGTTGTGGCCTATAATATGGCTGTTGGTACTGATTCTGATACCTACCCTGCTGGTAAGGTTGCTGATAATTTTGTCTAATAGCCTGCCTGTTATAGGGACAATCTTGGGTCGTATGATTTGTATATTTCCTCTCAATGGTGCAATATAGAGCATTAGGGTTTCCTTGGGGTTGAGTCGTCAACGGGCAAACATTAGCCATGTGATCTCCTCCACATATATAACATCGCTTCACTGAAGTGACCCTTGGCATTTGTCTATTTTGAACTCCTAGCTTTTTGGCCACTTGCTCAGCTATCTCATCTATCTCAGTGGAGGTTCTAGAGGTATGACTTGTAGAACTATCAGAGTCCTTATAGAGTTTGGATAGTCCTAACTCCTCACCCAAGTTGTCTTCTATGTCAATGCATATCCGTACACACTCTTCTATGGATCTAGGCTCTTTCAAGTATACATATGACCCTAATTTTGTGCTCAATAGGCCATCTAAAAACAGTGCCACCTGTTTGGCTGATGTGGGTAATTCTGGTACAGGGCATCTTTCCAAGTACTGTCTAAACCTTCTTCCTGCGAGTCGCACTGTTTCTTGGGGTGTCTGCTTGAAGCTGTGGATCAAGGATGATGTGTTATGCCTGATACCGCTTTTGGAAAATTCCACAATGAATTCTTCTAGCAGCTGACCTATCTCTCTATAGTTGCGACTATTTAGAGGTTGAAACCAAGCTAAGGCAGTACCCTTAAGAGTCAAACCAAATGCCTCGAACTGGGTGAATAAGTCTTCAATTTGTTCAGCTCTTAGCACTTGTTTGAACTCCGCCACATGATCATAAGGATCTCCAAATCCATCAAAGTAGTTCTTCATTGTCTTAACCACTTGAGAGGGTCTAAGGGTTCTTGAGTGCTCTTGTGGTCTAGGCAATGGGAAATCATGATCATCTCTTTGATGCCTATAAACTCTATGTCTCTCCCTTTCAGGTCTTTCCGTTCCATATCCTGATCTATCTCTGCCTACAGTGTCTGCAAAGCTTACCTCCGGTCTCTCTCTAGTTCTTTCCCTCTGGGTTTCATGAGCCTTGGATGATCCGGCTCCTTGGAGGCCCTGGGAAACATTAGATCTTGGTGGAGGGAAAATTGATTCACCTTGCCAAGTGTAAGCATGTCTGTCATGATCTGATACCAAGAATAATTTTTGAGATGTGTGATCTAGATAGACAACTTTCCCTGGTGTCTCTGGATCCTTGAATTCATAGATGGTGACTACTGGGCTGGGTTGATCTGGCCTAAATCTCCAAAAGGCTTCTTCCGTTTCTCTATTCACGAATAGTTCTATGCTTTTATTATCTTGAGGAATCCATTCTGGAGTGAGCACTCTGGTTAAGACTGACTTACCTCTAGGGGTCTTGGGTTCTCCTCCTCGGTCTCCTTGCTCTAGGTCTCCTATCTCATTCTCAGGAATGATATTTCCAAACTCATTTGTCCTATCTGGTAAGTTGGTAACCACATACATGGTTCCTTCTTTATCAATGTAAGCACCCTCTTCAAACTTGACCACTGAGTGTTCAAGTCCAAAGGGTTGGTCAGGATTCTTGAGTTGAACCACTGATCGTCTTAGACCATCCTCATAGATGCGAGCACCTAATTGGTTGGTCCTGATATACTCCAATTGGGTCTTATAAGGACCTTCTGGTGTCTGTAAATAAGCAGTGCCTGAGCCACGTGTGGGTCTCTCCATGCTAAAAGACATTTTTGAGTCACTGGTTTCTGAACTTAGCGTGTAAGGACAACCACTAAGCTGTTGAGCCCAAGACTTGGCTGTATGGTTGACACTAGCCTCAGATGATCTAATGCTTTGTCTATCCTTGCCTAAGTGTCTGCCAGATCGCAGGTTCATAAGCCTTGGCTTCTAGTCCCAAAGTTCTCTTCTATTGCTCAAAATCCTTTGGAACACCTTGGTTTTCCAGTTTTCCTGAGGGTCAACTTCAAAACCAAAATCACAGCAAACCGATTTCGTATGAGAAAGTTATGCCAGTTCAGGGTTTTGGGGGTTAAAACAGGGAAACAGGATCTCTCTGGGAACTCAGAACAGGCGATACGATACCAGATTTTCCACGATACGATACCTTTGTCTTACACGATACCCCTTCAGACGATACCACGTAGACGATACGATACGACCAAGGCGATACCAATTTCCACGATACGATACTGCTCTCTTAGACGATACGATACTGTAAGTGGTCACGATACGATATCTCTAATTTGCACGATACGATACCACTTAACCTCGCTTGATACCTGTAATGACACGATATGATACTGAGTTCTTGAGCGATACGATACCACGGGATTGGACGATACGATACCTTGAGGCGATACGATACCAACTTGGCCGACGATACGATACTAAAATTGGAGGCGATACGATACCAAGACTGGCACGATACGATACCAGGTGGACCACGATACGATACCAGAATCTCAGGCGATACGATACCACTTGGTCACCGATACGATACTGTGATCGTCGCGATACGATACCACTGAGGCAACTGCGATCGCGATACCAACACTTGATGATACGATACCAAAATGGTATCGCGATACCTCAAGTGGGCGTGCACGATACGATACCTCGACAAGTATCGCGATACTCGGGAATTCTGATATCGCGATACCAAAACTCAACCGGACATGATACTTGGAGATTTTTAAGCCCAAATTCAAAATTTTTTGCAAATATGTGTACCTTATTTCCTCCTTGTCACTTCTATCAGCCTGTAGATGCAAAATCTAGCTCCAAAGTCACGCTACCACCGTCGCGATACCAAAAGCAAGTCGCTTCAGCCCGTGCGATACTGAATCAAATTTTTGGAGTTTTGAGAGGTTTTTCAAGAATGTTTCTTCAACGTTTCTGCTCTGAACAGCCTCCACACTTGTTCCTCATAGCCGCAAGTGAAAAACGAGGTGAAGATATAGGCGAAAATGGAGAAAATCAGAGAATGTGAAGGGGGAAGAAGATGGTGATGATGGTGAAGATGAAGAAGGAGAAAAACTCAGAAACTGAACTGAAAATGGTGATTTTTTACCTTCCAACGTCGCTACTCTATGTCTTACCGTCACACGCTCGTCCTCCAAGCTCTCTCCCCGGCAACGGCGCCAAATTTGGTGTCACTCTAGCACAATGGTGAGTACCAACGTGAGGAGATACACCTCATAAATGTCAATCCGTGGAGACGAGAGGACCGGTATGAAGACCGTGAGCAAGTGATGGCACAAGTGCGTGAGTGAAAGCACACAAGCATGCACACACATACACACACACGCGCACAAAGTAAGAGCAAGGAGTGGAACAATGGAAGATCTTCGATTATACAAGAGCTCTCTTACAAAGCTGAAATCTACAACAAGCTAACCTCAAAAATGAGCTCTCCAGCCCTTTTTATAGTTTTTGAGTGGTTTTGGCCCTGTCCAGACCTAGTGTCCGGCCTAGTTAAAAAATAGGTTCCAGGGCTTATTTGGGGGCTCAAACGGAGTCTAAAAATTATGAAAATTGGTAGGATGGTAGTTCTAATACTCCTCAAGCTCGAGGACTCCTCGACTTGAACAAAATGGAGTTACAAAAATGGAAAATGGTATTTACAATGGTTTTTAGTGATAATAATCACTATTTTTATAGGGATTTCATCTGAAAATTTGACAGGTGCTTCTTGGAGCTCCCTACTAGCTCCTTCTTCTTGTGTGTCCACTTCCTTGATGCACTTCCATTCTTTGTCCTTGATCTTGAGCTTCAACACAAGCACTCTTAAGAGAAAATTATTGCTAGCTAGGATAGTCGCCACAATCAATATATCTTAGGACAATGCAACCATAGAGCTTTATGCTAACCAATCAATAGAGGAGGAGTTTTGGAAATTTATGTCAAACAAACCCGACACTAAGAACAAGTTTCTTGTGTATGAGTTCAATGACCTAGATAATCTATGAAAGACAACCTCTCTAAGAAATGATTCAAAAACAATGTACATAGTCTTAGACTATAGCTAAAAGAATCATATTTGGCAAGGTCAAAGGTGTTTCCCCTACACAAAACCTTCAATTTCACACAAAAAAACTAGTGTACGACATGCGAACACCTCAGTGTTCAAAGAGAGAAGTCAAGAGAAGCCCAAAAATGAGCTTCATACCTAACCCATGAAGGGGTAGATTAGAGCAACCAACAAATAGACTAGAGAGAGAGAGTGAACTAGAGGGCATATATCACATAGAGAAGACAATGATTTCCCTCTATAAAGGCAAAGATAACACTTGAGAACATTCATATTCTTGCATGTAGCCAAAACCATGAAGAACTACCTCAATGGAATAGGAGATCTTTATGATCATGTGGCCAAAGTAGGTGCTGAGAGTAGAACAAATAGAAGATTTGTTCACTCAATACGAGGCTTTTGGGTTAACCTTGAAGGTTACAACGCTAGCAAGGTTTCAACCATTGCATTGAGACAACTATCAAGATATCTCATAGTTGATGGAAGCATTCATCACTAAGTTCTCTAAGAGTAGAATCAGACACAATACCATCTTTGCTTGATAACCTCAAGCAAACTCCCCAAGAGAGTGTAAGAATACCAAGAAGAAGATTTAGGAGTATATGGAGAGATGTTGAGTCCCAGAGCTACTTACATAGGCTAAACAAGTGTCCCCATTCTTAGATGAGCACTTGAGCAAAAAGATATGATCCTATTTGTACTTAAAAGAGCCAAACAACCTAGACTAGTGCATGAGAATGTGCATAGACATAGAGAAAAACTTAGGAGTGGATTTGGAGCTCTAAAAAATCCACTAGGGCTCAAAGATATTGGCTAGCACTACACCAAAACCATCATCATCAACTAAGGAATTAGCTAAGCTAGTGGCTCAAAAACTAGGAGGAACCTTTTAGTCTTGGCGAAATTAGAAGGTGGTCATGATCAAACGTTTTTATGCATGTGGAGGTGATCACATGGTCAATGTATACCCCATGAAAACCCAAAATGCATTAGTGTCAGGTTCTTACATGATAGAGAGAAAGTACACCAACCATGTAGCACTAGATTGTCCCTATAACAAGCAAGTGGTGAGACAAAACCAACCACAACCATATAGATATCAACAACAATATCAGGCTCAACCATATTTCAAAAACAAACAAGCATACAAACAAGTTATCAAGCACAATCCCAACTACAACCTGTACTAGGTTAGCAATCGCCACCTCCGGCCAATGTAGTCTCAATGAAGTATGCAGCAATAGATGAAAACCAAGATAGGTCCTTCATACAAGCCTTCCCTTTGATCACAAAGAATGATTCAATATGAATATTTATTACTCTTCGCTTGGAAAGAATGTCCTTACCTACTACATCCATTATGTGAATGCCATGTATACAAAACCCAAACCTAGACCCCATATGATGCAAACGTTCTCCTAGAGGACCTTGTTTTAGATGTCAAGGAGATCAATGCATATGTGAGTGTCCTCATCCCAAACCTATGGAAAAATTCACTACCTCATGACTCAAGGATTTTGTTTTGAATGTGGCAAGGAACATCATATCCATGAGTGCCCTAAGAATCCCAAGAAAACTTTGAAAATCATTGGGATTAGTGTAAGAGGCATAGTGCAAACCCAAGTGGAATTCCACCCAAGCTAGGTCAAATTCAAGAAATCATCAAAGCACAAGCTTTGCAGCAAGCCTAGCAAGGAGATCAAGAAAAAGAACTAGAACCTAGTCAAACAAGAGAGTCTAACAAAAAGAGAACAAAAAAATGGAAAAGTGCTAGGCAAAGAGTAAAGAGAAAATGGTATAAGAAACTATCGGAATTAGAAATTAGCCTCATATCTTGCATATCCCATTCCAAAAGACTTAGATATGATGCTTAAAGTGTACCAAGCATGAACCAAAGAAATAATATATGTAGCCAAATTAGACAAGACCTATCCTATAGTGTACTTAGAAGTAGAGGGAACAAGCCTATGCATCAAAATGGTAGAACTAGCCCAAACTATGTTTAAAGCTAGCCAACTCTTCAACTAGAGCAGCCTAGTCAAATCCTAGGTCACATTTCCAATGATTCTTAGATTGATTAGAGAACTTTTGAGAGGACACTTTTGAGAGGTAGAGGACAATTTTGAGGCAGGGGGAGCCAAAGAGGCTGTAGAAATTTCCAAATAAATGATTCAAGTAATGACAGTAAAGGATGTTGGAATTGTGGTAAACTTGGTCACTTTGAACGTGATCGCATGTCCAAGAATCAAGATAACAGAAGGAAACAAAAAAATATGCATCCATAAGTGCATATGATTCTGAAAAGTTGTTCATGTTCCAATATCACATGATGAATACAATGTCTGCTGATGTTTCAAAATCAAATGGTAATGTGGTATGTGTGAGAAGGAGATGTTTGGAGAAGCTTGGAAGTAGGTTATCAAGTGGTGAAGATGGTCCAACAAACCATCATAGGATCTGCCCTAGCTCTTTGAATATGTAAAGTAGACCTTTTAGGCTTGTGGTTAATGTGATAATACCCAATAGATATTTTTGAACATCAAGGAGAACAATTTGATCCAAAATAGATTGACTAGCTCATAGAAATTTTGCTAAATCTAAATGAAACTTATGACTTCAAATGCGTAGAGCATTCAACAGAGTTACAACTAGAAAAATTCCTCTTAAGGGAGTTTTATACATAGGTTTGGCTTGATATAATGCACAAAATCCTCAATTTCTAACAACTGATGAAGGATCAATAACTTTAACTCTGAGTGGATGTCATCCCCATTTTTTAGGGATGCATAGAAGATGATGTCGAGACTACAAAACTGAGATTTCTCTAAATCTGCTGAACCAAATGATATAAAACTTTTTACACATAGTGATTTGGAGCTCTTTAAAAAGAACAGCAATCTCTACAAGATGATTGTGTGTGAGGAAGAAGGAGCAGAGAAAACAAGAAGAACTAAGATGATCACCAATGTATGTATATTTCTGCAAAATATCATCTCTCTTTTTATTGTACAATGTGGTGAGTTATTATATAGACCCTTGGGTAGCATTCCACACCTTTTTTACAAATATTTGAATGTGAATCCGAGCAAGGTGAGTTGTTGAATAGAATCAATCAACTTTCCTATAATCTAGTAAAGTGATCTAATCTTGATCTACTTTTCATGGTTGGTTGAATAAATCACAAACACCTCTAACTCATGATTTTAGAGCCTTTAATTTACCTTTTACAAGTGTAAAATCTACGGTTGTTACATTGGATCAAATGATCATAAAGATCCTTAGAGAAAATAGAAGAAATGAATGCAAATAAAAAACTATTCAATGAGTATCTGAGGCATCATTCAAATGATGATTTTGTTGTAGATCATATTCACCTCAAGCATATTGCAAGCTTCGTGTTCCATCAAATATAATTGCTTATTAAAGAATCTGATTGCGCAAAATCCAATTTGCCACATATTTGAGTTAGTTGAATTACATAAAATCTAACCAAGTAGTCTAATAGTATGTTGATTCAGGTGCCTCAAATCACATGAAGATCCATGCAAAATGGTTTAGTACTTTTGATGAAATTGTATGTTCTTAGATTTTTTGAAACAAGCAATGACACATCACATCCTATCAAGCATATATGAGATGTAGCACTATCTATGAAGGATGGGAAGGTAAAACATCTTGCTCAAGTCCTTCATGTTGCAAATATAACAAATCTGGTTTTTGTTGGATAAATGGTTGACCAAGGATTACAAGTTAGGTTGAATGCTCATAGTTTATATGTAGAAGAGTACAAAAAGAATGGAAGGTTGGTCACCAAAGGGAACAAAGTTGGTAGAATGTTCACCTTGAATGCAAAAAATCATGAAATGAATGCAACCATGTTTATGTTGGCACAAGCAAATTGGACATGCAAATTTGCATAGGTTGAAATTGATGTAGTCAAAGGATCTTGTCAATGGACTACATAAGATGTAGAAGGTATGTGAAACATGTCAATTTGGTAAACAATCAAGGGCATCATTTTTTGCATGACAAGCATGTTAGTGAGAATGTGCTAGAAATAGTACACATAAAATTTTGGACATCTAGGGGTATTTGTAGGTTTTTTGTCACTTTCATTGATGACCATACACAAAAATTAAGGGTATATTTTATGAAATACAAGAGAGAGGTGTGTAATCGCTTTTAAAATTTTAAGGCTATGGTGGAAAAGAAAATACGGAGTATATTTAGACATTAAGATATGATGGAGGAGGTGACTACATGTCAAATGAGTTTAGTAGCTTTTTAAAAGGTCACAAAATTCAATGACAATTTTCATGCAGGTACACACCACAATAGAATGGCATTTTTGAATGCAAAAATAGACATATCGCAGAAATAACAAGATCATTGATGACTGAGAAGAATATGCCTCATTGTTATTGGGAAAAAACTATGCACACTATTGTATACATCATGAATAGAACTCTAAGTGTTGTTGTACATCACGTTACACCTAAAGAGAAGTTTACAAGTAAAAAGCCAAACTTATCACATATGAAAGTATTTGGTTGTATTGCATATGTACATGTTCTAGATGAGCTCAAGATGAAGCTTGATCCAAGCGTAGAAAAATGTTTCTTCATTGGGTACTCCCTTGAGCAAAAGGGATATAAATTCTACAGCCCACTCACATGATAGGTGAAGGGGTAGAGATGTGGTGTTTGATGAATTATCAGTTGTGACTCAAATGACAAAGAAAACGCTCAAACATCAAGTGCAGAATCTCAAGTTTTGAGTGGACTTGATGTGTCAGCAAGCAATAATTCAAACTCAAATCCATGGCGTGGAATATTGCATGGAAATTTTCGTCCAAAAAAGTCATCGAGTACGTCCAAGAAAGGTAACAAAAAACTTTATGCTAGTAGTAAAACATCGGCAAGTTTTGAAGACATTGATGGAGATTCAAGCCATTCAAAAAAGAGTCTTGATGAGGAACTTGGATTGCCCTCTGTGAAGACTCTAAGAGTAAGAAAGGTACACATAGATGATACAAGGAGAAGTGACCTAGCCGCAAGAAGATCTGGGAGGATGCGGAATTTAGTGCAATGAT